>VXAZ01007995.1:85736-113139 GCA_013399875.1 Gymnorhina tibicen
TTTTTTTTTTTAAATTTTCCTTCCCTCCCCTGCTGCCATGCCAGGCGCATCGAAAGTTTGCTGGGTCTTGCGTGCGTGTGCGGATGCCGAATAATTTTATTAGCTGCCTGGAAGGGAGCCAGCGCGGCGTGCACCGCGCGGGAGGTGGCTGCTGGGGCGCCTTCCCTTTGCTTCCCCTTCCCAGCTGCCCCCACTTCGCCTCCGCCGGTCTCCTGTGGGTTGCATCATCAGCGTTACCCCTTCATTTTGTTTTTGTGTATATTTCTTAGAGGGTTTTTGTGGTGGTGGTTTTTTTGGGTGGGTTTTTTTTTTTTTTTTTTTTTTTTTTTTTTTTTTTTCTTTNTTTTTTTTTTTTTTTTGTTTTTGCTCCTTAAAGGGTTAAAACCGATGGGGAAGTTCAGCTAGCACTTGCAAGATATGGTTGCCTTAGCAACAGGCCTCCTAATCTGGTAGGTGACCTGAGAGACTGTGGAAGATGCAGGGGTTGGTTTGGCATTTCATTATTTCATGAGGCTGCGGCTCTCCAGCTGGTTCCCTTCCCAGTGCTGCCACCGCCGCTGCTCCCCCCGCTGCCGCCCCCGGCATTCCTTGGCAAAGCCCTGGAGGGGCCAGCAGCTCGGTCCCCTCCCTGGGCGCTGGTGGGTCCTGGGAGCTCTTGCTCAGAAAGGGGGAGAGGGCTTCCCGCAGCCCAGGTGGTAATTATTCAACTTCAGGATTGTAAAGATGGTTTCCCACCTTGCCTTTCCTCCTTCGGAAGGATTTGCCGTGGTGGCTTGGGGAAATAAGCCATGTGGCCCCAGAGCTAAAGGAGTGCTCATTGGCACTTCCAGACCCTGTGTTTTGGGGTCTGTGGTGCTTCAAGCAGTGGGGCTCTAGTAACAAATGGATGGGGCACGAACAGGGAAGCACAGTGGTTGGAAAAGGTGATGGAGTTGAGATACAGCATCCAACCAGAATTTTGGGGAAGGTTGGTGGGCTTTGGGAGGAGTGTGGCAGCATTATTCCAGCTGCTTTAGGCTCCTCTGGGCTCACTGGGCCAAGTGGCACAACCGGCACATGCCCATGGATGGATAGACCAAGACCTGGGCATTTCAGTGCCACAGCCATGGCCGCCTTCTATTTTTTTTCTTGGAAACATCCTCAAGTTGGCATTTCCCAGCGCTGTCCCTTTTCCCTTGCTGTAGTGACCACCTCGTGCAAAGCACTGTTGGCCACCCGCTCGTCCTTGCTGGTGGTGGAGCCATCTAAATTAAGAAACTGCATCACAAAACTTCCCTGCCAAATATTTGGCCTCACGAAATCTCTGTGCACCATCAGTACGGGGCCCCAAACTTCTGCCTGCACAGTCCCGCATGGGATTCGAGTGGATGGTGGTCACACCCGACAGTGCCCGTCGGCACAGAAGTGTTGCATCCTGGTCCAAATCATCGTTGAGCTCTTTGCCAGGACGGCCAAGCCGCTCTCTGTGCCCACACCCGGGATGTTTTCCCGCTTGCTGGATGCTGAGTGGTTATGGAGTGTGGCGCTGCCCTTGGCACCCAGCCGGGATGGCTGGGCAGGGAGACCCTGAGGGAAGGACGGTGTCCAGAGGGCTGAGGCCAAGCTCCCTCTGGGTACCAGTGGAATAAAAGGGCCAGGATAGCGCCAGGGGCATCCCATTCCCGCAGATCCCAGCGTGCAGACCTCTTTTGTTTTTTCCCCCTCCCACTCCTCCACGGCGTCGGTGGCAGCTGCCTGCGGACGCCGGGGAGAGCCGCCTTTGTTTATCCGCCTCTCCGGCAGAGCGAGCGCGGGGATGCTCTTGGATCGAGGTGCTGATCTGTCATCTCCAGGTTTTATGCATCCCCAGACAAGAAATCAGCGGTGCAAAGCCCAGACTTTTGTTACTTATCGCCGAGCTCTGTGCAGAGCACGGCTGCTGAAAGCAATCTGGTGTCTGCGATGCCCAGATTTATGGTTTCCCAGCCTCATTTGAGGTGTTGGCTTCCACTGAGAAGTAGAAAACCTGGTTTGAGCCATCGGAGTAGGATGAGGGAACCGTGGTATGTAGTGACACCGGACCCCAGGTCTGATCCCCAAGCTGGTAAATGGCCCCAGAGCTTGTCATCACCCCGGGTGGGACAGCATCTCCCTTGCTCCATCTTACCTGGTGGAGACAGGAGGACCAATGTCCCAGGGAGCTGAAACAGCTCAGCTTTCTCTCTGGGTCTTCTCCACTCAGGGACGGGTTGGCAGAGGCAAAGGCAGGAGGGAGGCAAAGGGAGGAAATCCAGGAGAGCCAGCAGAATCCCTAGAAAGCCCTTTTTTTGATCACTTCATCCCTTTTTTTTTTTCCCCTATCTCTGCTTTGTGAGGCTTTCCAGGATTTGTCCCTCTCGGCGGGGATTTCGGGCGGTCAGCCGGGTCCCCAGGCACGGACAGACGGACAGGCTGCCAGCCAGCCAGCGCGCGCCATCCGTGCGCGGAGCGCTGCGCTCTGCTGCCAGGGGCTCCTGGGGCTCGAGCACAGGATTATACAGGGGGTAGTTTTTTTTTTTTTTTTTAAAGAAAATCAAAATTCCCAGAGAAAATATATTAAAAAAAAAAAAGCCATCTCCCCCCCCCACCCGCCCGCCTCCGCCCTGCTGAGAAGCAGCTCTGCGATGGCGGCTGGAAAGCGAAGCCGTAAGTGTTGCGCGTGCCATCTGCTCCGCTTGGATCGCGGGAGCGGCTGGAGCCGGCGCAGCCTCGCGGGAAGGGGGGAGCAGCGCTTTGCAGGGGTAAAGATAGGGTCCCCCTGCCCCACATTCCTCCCAGTCGGGGTCCTCTGGCTTGGTTTGAAGCCCGCACTGGTGTGTCTGAGCCTCGTGCTGCTTGGAGGTGTCCCAGGGATGCAGATCCCCAGGAGGATGTGTGCCTCTCCCTCTGTGGGTCACGCCAGGGTGAAGATGGTCGTGGGGTGGGATGAGTCGTGTGGAAGGGAACGGGCAGGTTTTGGTGGTTTTAGGTATCTGTAGCTCTGCTGGTTGCCTGAGTTGGAAGCACGTGCTGGCACGGGGCGCTCTGTAGCATAGGGTGCATCTCACAGGGACCTCGGGTGTTTGCTGTCATGAGAGCAGCTCAGCAGGACACATCTGGTCCTCCCAAGGGGGATACCAAAGGAAAACTCCTTCCCCAATAAGGAAAAAGTATATGCTGTCTCTAAAAAGAAAGAAATGTGTCTATTTGTGGGTTTGCTATGGGAGCATCTCCGGGTTCCCACACGAGTTCCTCTGCTGGCTCTTCGGCTGGAGCCACCAGAGCAGTTGGGTTTCTCTCTGCTTTACCTGTTTTTAAAAAACTGGTATTTTTTTGAGACTTCCCAGTGGGTCAAGCCAACAGACAGAGGTGGGGTGCAGAGGGAACCCAGGCTTTCTGCCTCCAAAGGCAACCATGTCCTCAGCAGCCGTGCCTGTGGCTCATGCGCTGGGTCCTGGGTGGTTAGCTTGTTTAGGGGATAGCCAAGAGATGAATGTTCCCAGGATGTGTGATACCCAACCTGGGGGATCAGTTTTGACTGCAAGGACAGCAGCTGTAGAGCCCTGAACTACCCCTTGGCTTGGTTCCACCACCAGCAGTTTTGGGCTGTGGATGTTTGTCACACGTGCCATATGTATGGGGTATATGTATGATTTGCTGGTTGGGATTAAACCACATTAAGTACCACACATCTTGCTCACACCTCTGCCCCAGTGGGACTGGGAGGAGAACGGGGAGACGGGGGAGAAGTAAAACCCACGGATTGTGATAAGAGCAGTTTAATAATTGAAATAAAATTGAAAAATAGGAATGAAAAGGGACATGATAGAAAGAGAGAAGTAAAACCTGAAAAAGATAACTGATGCACTCTGTAATTCCTCACCACCCGCTGACTAATGCCCAGCCTGTCCCCAAGCAGCAATCATGCTTCCTGGCCAACTCTCCCCGGTTTATATACTGGACATGACATTCTCTGGTGTGGAATATCCCTTTGGCCAGTTTGTGTCAGCTCTCCTGGCCATTCTCCCTGCTGGTTTCTTGTGCACCTCCTCACTGGCAGAACATGGGAAGCTGAAAAGTCCTTGACTTGGAGTAAGCACTACTTAGCAACAGCAGAAACACCAGTGTGTTATCAACGTTGTTCTCATGCTGAATCCATAACACAGCACTGTACCAGCTACTAGGAAGAAAATTAACTCTATCCCAGCCAAAACCAGGACAATGTAATCTTTTTTTTATATTAGAGAAGGGTTGCTTGCAGAGCTTGGGAACTTGGAGAGGATGCCTGGAATGCTTTCCCCCCCTCTCTTCCCATGCAAATGCAGTTGCTCCTCTTCTCCTGCTGATAGAAAAGGCAGCGGTGGCGTGAGTGGGTTGAGCCTGTGGAGAAGGAATAACGCTCTCCAAACAAAACCAGAGGGCTTGTGAGGAGAAATGGGAAGCTGAGGGAGGGCAGAAATGTCTGGGGGACGTGCCTGAGGAGGGGGCTGCAGAAGGCCTTTGGTCTTGCTGGGCTTTGGGACAGGGTGGAAAGGATCCCAACTCAGTGTTTTCCTGCACTTGTTCCCAGCTGGTGATCCATGGTCAGGCCTTCACAGGGGTTTCTGGGGTTCAGCGCTGGCTGTAGTGAAACCTTGTTAGAGCCCAACCCTTTACTGGGGAACCTCTTGGGAGCTCCAGCTCAACCCCATGGAGATGAGTTCGTAGGACACGTCCTCCTCACCAAACCTGGCGTCCGGGAAGTGCTGCCGTGCCCACGGCTCTCTGGAGATGCCCACGGCCATCAGCCATCCCACCTCACCAGGTGCTGCTTGCAGGCGGTGGGCTGGCCCCACCTGGGTGCCAGGTGACCCCCAAAGCCACTCTGTCACTCCTCAGCTGGACAGGGCAGAGAAAATACCATGAAAGGCCCATGGGTCGGATAAGGACAGGGAAACATCACTCACCAGCTACCATCACAGACAAAACAGACTCAACTTACGTAAAAATTAATTTAATTTATTGCCAGTCAAATCAGAAAAGGATAATGAGAAATACAAACTAAATCTTAAAACACCTTCCCCCTACCCCTCCCTTCTTTCCGAGACCAGCTTCGCTCCTGGTTTTCTCTCCCTCCTTCCTGCCAGCAGTGAAGAGGGACAGGGAATGGGGGCTGTGGTCAGTTCATCACAGATGTTTCTGCTGCTCCTTCCTCCTCAGGGGAAAGACTCCTCCCACTCTTCCCCTGCTCCAGCATGGGTTTCCTCCCACAAGAGACAGTCCTCCACAAAATTCTGCGACCTGGGTCCTTCCCCTGGGCTGCAGTTCTTCCCAAACTGCTCCAGTGTAGATCCTTTCATGGGGTCACAGCCTCCTTTGGGCATCGCCCTGCTCCAGCGTGGGGTTCCCCATGGGCTGCGGGTGGATCTCAGCTCCACCATGACCTCCATGGGCTGCAGGGGTACAGCTGCATCACCATGGTCTGCACCACAGGCTGCAGGGGAATCTCTGCTCCGGTGCCTGGAGCACCTCCTCCTCCCCCTCCTTTCCTGCTGACCTTGGGGTCTGCAGGGTTGCTGCTTTCATGTTCTCTCTCCTCTCTTCTCTGGCTGCAGTTGCTCCTGCACAATAAGTTTTCCCCCTTCTTAAATACATTATCCCAGAGCCCAAAAGTAGCTCAAAGTGCTGCACTTCGGTGGCTACCCCTGAGCCCAGCGTTCAGAAATTCATTAATTGGGCTGGAACAATTATTTTTGGCTTTTGCAGAGGGAAAGGCTATAAATAATCACCCTGCGAGCTTGTGCGGTGACTTTGCAGCCTCTGTGTGTGTGGAGGTGGGGGGGTGGTTGTGTTGGGGTTTTTTTTTTTTTCCTTGCTGCCGTCCGACTGGCTTTTTCTTGGCGGCCGAGAGTGGGAGACTTATCTGCAGAAAATGCCACTTGAGTTGATTAAAGGAACTCCTGCCATTGGCCCAAGCTGCCAAACTTTCTGCAGAAACGGTTGCGCTTTCTGAGAAACCGCCCCGGGACCTGCCGGGTGCAGCAGGCTGGCCCCGGGGTGGCAGTGGTGGGGACAGGGAGGAGGGGAGGAGGAAGAGGAGGACAGGAGGAAGGCTTCCCCGGGCGCAGGGAAGGAAAACAAAGCAGAAGACAAAGGATGCTGGGGAGAATCTTAGCAGGGTGGAATCATACCAAGGAGGGCTTGCTGGGCAGAGGGGCAGTGGTGGTGGGCACGCTTCTGTGCTTGCACTGCTCCACCAGCAGCAGCTTGCACTGCCCTCACACTGAGGGTTTTTGGTCCTTGAGGAGCTGGGTTTCAGGCAGAGACTGATCCAGAGGTGAAAGCCTCTGCATCCCAGCACCTACCCCTCAAGCTCACCCATCCACCACCCTTGGGAGCCAAATCACAACAGCCTTAGCAGAAGCAAACAGCATCTAGTACACCTTCTTTTGTGAGCCCTCTGTCGCATCTAAAATAAATTTGCATGTAAATTGACAGGCTGATTTTAATGTCTCCTGGCTATAGAGCACTGAAGGCCCAGGCTTCCCTTGTAGGTGGGTGTGTGGCATCGTCCCTGCTCTTGCTGGGCGCTGGCGTGGTGGCACAGAGCCATTCCAGGGCGGAGGTGGGAGAGGCATGGGGTGACTGCTGGCAGGGAAGCAGAAACTTAGTATTTCCTTTTTTGAAAAACAAAACCAGATTATTGAAAGGATTGAGACTTACTGACAGGCTGGTGGCTGGGAATGGCCAGCACCGGAGGACAGCAAGCCGTGTTTTCCAGTAGGGATGCTGCTCTGTGCCAGGCTGCTCTACTCCCAGGGCCCACACAACGCCCTGGGTTTGCAGGAGCACATCCCGCATCTCTGTCCTTGCCTGACAGCATTTAAACACATTCCCGTGGTAGGTACAGGGTGCCAAAGGCAACAGCCACGAGTCACTGATGACTCGGAGAGTGTCCCTTTGGCCAGTGCACCCCTTGGTACCTGCATTTGGGGAGCATTGCTGGAGCAGGAGCCAGTGTGAGGATCTGTTAGGAGCATTTCGGGAAAGGCTGCCTAGAGCAGAGCATCTCCCGAGCAGTCTCGCCGTGGCAGCTTTCCTTCGTCATCCATTATTTATTTGATCCTCTGCAAAACAAATTCGCTCCTCGGCACTGATTCTGATGACGGTGCTCATTTTACAAAAGAGGTAAAAGGAGCTGGTTTTGTTCCCAGCCTGAAAGACTTGAACAAAAAGGTGTTTCCTGCCGCCTTCTCTCCTGTATCAGTGAGATAAATCTGCGGAGTTCTAAAGTGGTGATGAAAATTTTGGAATCTCAAGTAGTGAAACGTCGAGCAGTGCTTTCCCTGTTGATCCCCATCTTCCCTGGACCTCCGAGGGTGTATGCTGTGTCAGGATCAGGGGGGACCAAGATGCTCAACTCACCTCGTAGCTCACGGCTGAAGGTTTCTTGAGAGCATGGCTGTGCGTCCAAGGAAAAGGGGCTTCGCACATGCGTCTCCTCCCCGTCTGTGCTGTTGGAGGGCAGCTCTGCTCTGTGGGTGCACAGAAGAGTATGTGCTCAGGGTTTGGAGCCAGTGGGGTAGTTTCAGAGGGTGTTTGGGATGTCCTCAGTCACACCCAGCTCCACCAAACGAGCTGGAGCGGTGGGCTGAGCGCTGGGGCCGGGAAGTTTGGAGGGAGGAGACGGCGCGTCGGAGCCGCGTTCGTCAGGATGGAAATAACTGTCAGCCCCATTCAATCTGTCGCCTTGTTCCCGGGGGACAATTGCAAAACAGGATTACTGGTACTTAAAAATTCATAGAAAACGTTTCTTATCACAACGTCATAATTGTTATGACTCAGAAGAGTAGAATTGCCATTTTCCTGTGCCTTTTTCCCCCCTCCCTCACTTTTGTTGCATACCGAATCCCTTGCTGCAGCTGCAGGATCGTCAGGAAGGGGTGGGGGGGGGGAAAGCAACAAACCAGGGTGATGCTTTATTTTATGCTAACTGCTGCATTTGACTTGAAAATGATGTCCCACTGGGTCTCGTGGTCAGCGTATTACGGCGTGATGGATGGCTGTCAGAGCGGCGGTGGCTGGCAGATTGCGATGGGTGGAGGAGAACAGATGCCCGGTGACTTCAGGGGCTTTAGCAGAGCCCAGGACTGAAGAGTGGAAAACAAAAGCAGATGGGAGAGCTCTGCTTGGGCTAACTATTCTTCTCCGGCCACGTGTCGGGGAGGGAAGCTCGCCGGGCGGCCGTGTCCCTTCTGTGCTGTTCCTCCGTGGTGAGCTGGGCTGCCTGATGAAGCCCCGGGTGAACCCCACTTGACCTGAAGCCTGAGCCTGTGTGCAGACCATCACTGCAGATCTCGAAAGGGCAACCTTTTACCCCCATGAAAGAGCAGCTTGCGCTCCATTTGATGGTTCTTGTTAACCCCTGGCCCTGCTGATGGAGCCGAGGCAAGGCCTGGGCAGGCTCTGGGGGTTGCCCTTTCGGAGGGCATCTGCTGGTGTGTTTTGTGCTCTGCGTGGCGTTTGTCTTCGGAGTTGGGCAGGACCCCGTGAATTTGAGTGGTGCTGCTGGAAGGAGGTGGAAGGAGGAGAGTGAGCCTTTCCTGCAAGAGGCTGTTGTGAATAAAACCCTTTGCAGGTGCTGCTCTGCAGCCCCTCATCTGCTCCCTGTCCTGTCTCTCCTGCAAACTTTCCTACATTTTCTGCCCCTTCAGGGGGTTTGGAAAAGATCCTACCTTGCCCCCATTTTACTTCTCACATCTGTATTTCCTCATATTTTACCCCTTCACTCTCTTCCTACCCCTCCGGTCCATCCAAAGTTGGGCAGGTGGCTGCTGCCTTCCCAGCTGGCGTTTGCTGGGTATGGCAGGGTTAATGGTGAAATTAAATTTCACTGCTGTTTTTAAATTAATTGAATCATCAGCGTGGGTAACGGGAAACAGTGGTATCATAATGTATTTGATATGGGTCTTTAAGTCAGCATTTGCTGTGAGATCTGGAGCACTAGATCTTGGTGGAAGCGATGGCTAACTGATATATTGCAGTTATGGCCACAGTACAAAGGCTCCTGCTATGTCTTAAAACGTTCAGGTCATGAAGTTGAGTTGGTTTATGATACGGTTGTTTTCCGTGCATGCTTCCCACGGTGCTCCTAGATCATACTCGGAAAAACCGTGCAGCTGGCAGGAGCCGGCAGTGCTCCCAGCTTGTGCCTCTGGGCAGGCACCACATGTCCATGGAGATGCCCTTTTGGGTGACACAGCAGCATTGGGGTTTTGCTCCCAGGACTCTCTGAAGTTTTTTCTGCTGGAGGAAGCAGACACAGGGGAAAACATCCTTTTTCCTCGAAGAAGACAGTGGAAAGAGTTTTACTGATTTGCGGCATCATCTGCGCTTTCCTTGGTGGCCCTGGGGTGGCTTCAGGACCTGCCTTGGAGAGGAGAAGCTATCCAGACTGGGGGCCAGCATCCTCATGTGATGTCCCCGCCCTGCTGGGGACAAAACTCCTAGCAGGCCATTGTATGGGCTCCTCTTTTCTTGTCCTTTACCTGGTCCAGAGTGGTGGGACTGCATCGCAGCGTGGTGGGACTGCATCGCAGCGTGGTGCCTCGTGGCGGACGGTGGCACACCCTTCCACCAGTGCTAACGGAGGGCTGGTGCTGATTAAAAAGTGGAAAAAAGTAAAGTTTTAATGTATGTGTTGTGGAGTTGCTTGCAGGTTTCCACCCATGAGGGGTTCCTGCATCCTATCCCAGCAGCCTGGGACTGCTGGAATAGGCAGGATGAGAGGAAATGACCTCAAGTTGCACCAGAGGAGGTTTAGATTGGATATTTGGAAAAATTTCTTGGCTGAAAACCTTGTCAAACCTTGGAACAGGCTGCCCAGGGTAGTGATGGAGTCACCATCCCTGGAGGGATTTAAAAGCCGTGTAGACATGGTCCTTGGGGATGTGGTTTAGTGGTGGGCTTGGCAGTGCTGGGGGAGCGGTTGGACTCGATGTTCTTAGAGGGCTTTTCTGACATCAATGATTCTATGATTCCCTCTCGTCAGCAACTTCCTCCGGAGATCACAATTGTATAGATGACCCCGGAGTGCACCTACGGCCACGTCAGCAGCACTGCCTTTCACAGCCAAAATCTCAAGGCTGCTTAACCAACTGAAACCTCTCAGAAGCTGCCTTGATATGAATATTGATCTCCACGTTTAACTCTGCTTTGCCCAGTTGATATTGCCCAGGCTGGTGGTGTGGAGGGACGAGCAGGCTACAGGATCCACAGCTGGATTTTGGAACAGGGTTTGGTGGGACACACAAAAAACCTCGGTGCTGAAGAGCCTGTTCTAGTGCACTAGTTCAGATTTTGTGTGAAGACTTGCTTATTATTTCTGCTAGTTATGTCTCTAATGAGGTGAGACGTGCCATATGTTGTCCATAGGGAGGGAGCGCCGCAGGTGGGGCGGGGGCTGGCCTGGTGGGCTTAGTTGCTACACAGAAGAGCCTGAAAGTGCCTCAAACTCAGACTTGGTGAGCCGAGATTCCAGCTGATCCGTCTGCGCCATGGGCATTGGTGCCCTGTCACGTCTCAGAGCCATCTACAAACTGGCAGCACCTTCCTGCTCTTCATCCACTGTCATGTTCTCCAGCGCCCGTCAGTTTTATCCTTCCATTCCTTCTTCCCTTCTCTTACCCGCAACAGGTTTTTCCTTCAAAATAAAGTGATTTTGGGGCCAAGCCCAAGCACGCAGCTCCTTTGCCTGCTCGCAGGAGTAGCAGCTCTGGCCCTGATCTGTGCAGCCCAGGCTGCTCTCCGAGCAGAAGTTTGAAACTAAACCATAGCAGGGTAAAGAAATATTAATTGGTGAGTCCTGAACTTAATTTGAACAGGGCTCTGCTGTTTAAACAATTGTTGGAGCCATAAACCAGAAGCCCTTAATTATGGCTAATTATTTTCTGCAATGAATCTATATGGAAGCTCCTCAGCATGAGGGCTCCTCTGAAATGCACCGGTTGCGTGTTCAAGCATCATCCAGCCTGAACGTCCCTAATAAAATCAGAGGCAGAAGTGTTGCCTCCAGCCCGGCTGCCTGACCAGGCAGGAGCCTGCTGCCTGCAGTTTCCTTAAACCCGGGGGTCGGGGCGGGGTGCAGGGGCTTGGAGGCTCCCTGGGCAGGCGGCTGGGGACCCGAGGGCAGGCAAGAGCAAGACAGGAGCTGTTTAGGACATGGACTTTAAACTCTCTGGCATTTGGGGTTTGTTTAAAAACCAGCTAGGTAAATATTTGTGAAGCGGTTGGGATCCGGCTGCGGGGTCAGGCGCTGTGTGCAGCCCTGCGGGCTGGTCTGGCCTCCTGTGGATCCCACAGCGGGAGGCATGTCCATCCTCAGCCCTGCCGAGGAGACGGTGGAGGCGGTGCAGGGCACTTGGCATCATCACTTGGGCCATGTTTCTCTAGGGTTTGGGGTAAAACCGGTGCCTAGAGGTCTCTCTCACGGGGTGTACCAGTGTGATGCTTCAGTGGGACGCGCTTAGAACAGGTCTGGCAAGGCTGCGCTGTGCATCCCAGGGGTGTCCCTTCTGTGCCATCCAGGCTGCTTTTGGGGGTTGCTGGTGCCTTTTCCCGATGAACCTGGAGCTCCTGCCCTGTGCATCCTTGCAGGAGGGAGGCTGCTGGGGGGGATCCCGCTGGGGACCCACAGTACATGCTAGGGTGGGTGGGACCTGTGGCTTGCTAAGGACGAGGGCACAGCAAAGATAGTGTGGTAGGGATGTCATAGTAAGGATGTCACGGCAAGGATGGCACATCAAGGATGGCAGAGCGGGAGGACGGCGTGACAAGGATGGCACAGCAGGAACGGCAGGGCGGGAGGATGGCATGACAAGGACGGCAGGGCAAGGATGGCAGGGTGGGAGGATGTCACAGCAAGGATGGCAGGGCAGGAGGATGGCAGGGCATGGTGCGGTGCCGGGGGAGCGGTCCAGGCTGCTTGTACACAGCAGCTGTCAGTGCTGCTGCCTTCACCCGCCCAGCCCCAGCCTCTTCCTCATGGCACAGATGGTTTTAACACTTTCCTGGGCCTTTTTTTCTATAATTAACTCTTGTTTGCAAGTGGGAAGACACTTCTTTCCTTTTGGCAGAGCCATCAAACTCTCCTCGGCGGTGTGCTTTTTTAAAGCCATCGTGTATCTATCCCCCAACTGCAGTCTGTTGTTTTTACCAGGCTCTTTTAAGGCACTGGGCTGCCCCCCCTTTTCTCCCCCCCTTGCTCTTGCCCGGAGGTAAAATCCGCAGGGATTGCAGGCGGAGGAGGCCCCAGCCAGCTCCGGCAGGGGAGTTAACGAATCCGGCCAAGGCGATACAAAAGCCGGTGCCAGGGGAGGGGGGAAGATGGAGGGGCCCCTTCCCTGCACCAGGAGCCTTTGAACCCCCCTGCTCCCAGCTTTGTGCGGCTTAGCAGGGTGCTGCCTGCACAAAGGCCCCTCGTCCCTCATGTCATTTCCATGCTGCAGCTGGGAAGAGTTTTCCCAGGAGAGGCCGTTGCCCACCGAAAGCCTGGTGGGTGCTGGGGGCTGCTACGGTGGGCGCCCTGTCCCGCGGGGGCAAGGGGAGGGAGAAACCCCAAAGAGCCCTGGAGCTTTGCCAGGAATCAGGAATCTGTGGGGTGCCCCAGGAGGGGTGGGCAGGGGAGGGGGGTTCTCTCCAGCTTTTACTAAGACCTAGAAAAACCAGCTGGAATGCTGTGGGCCATCTTCTGCCTTTTGGGGAGCTTGGGGTCTGCCTGTGGCTCCCTGTGGGGTTTGGGGGTGTTTTGCTCTCAGGGAGGTGAGGGGCAGCAGCTCTCAAAGCTGGAAGGTTTTGGGATGCTCGGCTTTGGGGACTGAGGAGGGTCGGCATCACAGCCTGGCGCTTGTAAGAATGTCACCGTGGAGAGGAGGGTGCTGGGAGGGCCACGGCACCGGTGTCGACCCACCAGCCCGTGTGTGGGTTTGTGTCAGGGTGTTGCAGAGCAGCTCTGACTGTGGGGAGTGAAGGAGCTGTTCTTACCTATGGATATCGAATGGTGGGCGTGAAACAAACAAAAGAGAAAAAGCCTATCAGGAAGTTTCCACCAGCAATTCATGGCCATGACCACCTTGCCTGTGCTCCCTCCACTCCTCGTCCCGGTCCATCCCTTGAACTCCTCTCACCGGCTCTGTAGCCAGGTTTTCCCAGCACTGCCAGTCTAAACAAGACCTTGCAGTGATGCTCAGCGCTCTCACATCGCTCCCTCCCCCTCTCTGCTGTCTGAAAGCCTGGGGCTCTTTTTTTTTTTTTTTTTTTTTTTTCCCCTTGCTCTCCAGACTTTAAGTTTTCCTGCCTCACGTACCAGTTTATTGCTGGGTCAGGGGGCAGGGGTTTGCACGCTGGTTTTATAGGGTCCCTCCAGAGCCGGCTTCAAAAAGCTCCCAGTTCATAAATGGGGGGTTTGTATTAACCACTGTGTTTTGACAGGGAGAGGTGCTCTTAGAAGAGAAATAATTATTGTTTTGTAAGCTTTAAGGGTGACGTGGCTTGAAGTTGCATCTAACCAAACCGCTCTGTGCAAAAAACCCGTGATTTTTTTAAAACCCGTATTTTTATCAGAAATCCTCCCCTATCCCAGTGTGCACCTTGTCCGTTGTGCAACCCCAGGGGGACTTTTCCATGGGGAAGTCCTGCAGCTCAGCTGTGCCTGGATCACCAGTGCCAGTCACACCAAAGCAATGCAGAGAGCTGGTGGTAAGGTAAATAAAACGTGGGGCCACTTCGGAGAGGTGTTTTCAATCCCTGGGTGAAGGCAGGCAAGAGGAAGCAGAGCAGGAGGCAGACTGGTGTGTTGAATTCCATCTTATCCCATGGATGTGCACCTCTTCTCCTCCAGAACACGCTGAAATGGTTAAAATGCCTCTTCCCGTTCACCCTCCCCCTCCCAAGAAATCCCAGCCTACCAGGGGAGATCTGCACCCCCTCCAAGCTAGCTTAGCCCCTGGCTTTTTTTGGCAGTGGAGAAAGCCACCAGTTCTTGGGAACAACACTGAATTACACAGTGGCTTACGTCAGATTTACTCCTCCTGTCCTTTGCTCTAGCTGCTCTTTTAATTTTGAAATGCCTTGAGCAATTATCAGACCTGGGAAACACTATTTTTGGGGGGCAGCACCCACAAATAACTGCAGTAAACCCTACTGTTGAAAAAAAGGAGGGAACACCAGACATGGGGCTGTTCTTGCCTGGATTTCAAGTGTTTTAATGGGAATTTTCATTAGAAACCGTCTGTGTGCAATGGTTGGGGGATCTCTCGGGGGTCTGGAGGGGGGATCACACCCTTTCCCCACCCATAAACCACTTTTGAGGTCCAAAGCATTACTCCCAGGGGCATAGAGGGTGTGAAGGGGCAGCCTGGGAGCAGGTTTGGGATGTGAGGGCTCCATATGGCTGGAAGGGATTAGCCTGGAGGGATTAGATGAGTGGAGAGGAGGGGAAAGTTGCTGCAATCCCCCCTCCCCAAAAATCCTCATCTCTGACCCCTGGCAGATGCGCAAAGATGATTTCTGGGGACGATTAGCACTGCTTTAGGTTTGTCTGTGCCCCTGGAGTCACAGCTCGGTCTCGGGGTAAGGCGATGCCCACGGCCCGGGCTGGGATCCTGTGCTGGCAGGTGGCGAGGAAAGCTGGGATTTTCCTCCTGCCGCCGCCTCACACCCACGTGTTGCACCTTCCCTTGCACTCGGTGTGTTTCCAGCCTGCTCTGAGCTCTCAGCTTGCCTGGAAAGAGTATCAGTGGTGCTCGGACAAACCCGCTCCCCAGGGATGGGTGAGCCTGGGATACGGCACTCGGGAAGTCACGTGCGTTGCGACCTTGTTGGTGGCAAACCACTGCTGCTGAGGGATGTGGGGATGCAGGGTGTTCTGCAGCTCCAAACTGGGCAGTGAAACGCTGCGGGAATGCAGGATGTGCCACAGCTCCACGCCAAAACGCTGCAGGGATGCCAGGATGCGAGACGTTCTGTGGCTCCTTTCCTAGGCAGGATGTCAGCGAAAAGGTCTGCGCGAAGGGCAGAAAGAGTGTTTTCACCATTTTTCAAACATCACCCTGGAAATCATGGGAATCATGCCAAGGCATGATGGCTTTTCTCCATCATCACTCAGTCGCAAAACCCATCTTGCTTGGGACTGGGGTTTGCCAGCAGCTTTCCTTGTGGTGCTCCGGTGTTGCTGTCCCAGCAATGGCTCGTCGAGGACTGGGTTGGCTCTCAGAGCACAACTGCAGCCTCATGAAGGATTTCTAAGCCCATAGGCTTCTTGGGATGAATCAAGGGTGCAGAAACATGGAGGGTTAGTCATGGCAATGCTCCCAGCAGGGTGGGTCCTATAGGATGGGTGTTACTTGGGTGGTGGCAAGGACAAAAGCCCGTAGCCATCCCTGCTACTGGATACAGCAGTCCTCAAATCGGCACTGAGTCCGTCCATCCCAGTTAATTTAGGGCTCTGAAGGGCTGCCCTAGGTCTGGCCACAGCGGTGCCGGCTGCTCCCGGGCAAAGTCCACCGCCTTCCTCCCCATCCGCCTCGCCAGGGTTTATAGGATGTGCCGGACTTTGTCCCCGTGCAGCAAGTCACAGCCCTTAGTTAAGTTCAGCTGCCACCTCCGCCTCAGTTTGAGGCATTTCCACCCCTCCAACGGGATTTTTCATGGAAGCTGCTGTGCAGAGAAGGTGCTACAAAGCACCGTCAAACATCAGCAGAGCCACCTTTATTAAAAACGGTGATTTCTTTTTTGTTAACCTGCCGCTTTGTTAGAGAAGGGGACTTTTTTTTCTTTTTTCTTTTTCTTTTTTTTTTTTGTAATTATTTCTGTTTTTTAAGGGCTCGCTGTGGTAAAAACTTTCACAGATCAGCAGGCAAATCCATCAGGGGCCGCTGCGAGCGGGGCTGGATGCTTGGCCGCCTCCGTAGGTACACAAAACCCGCCCGAGCGCCCGCGAAAGGTTACGGCACTGCTCAAAAAGCGCCGCCGTAACCTTTCGCAGGCGTTCAAACAGGCTTTGTGTTATTACACGAAGATGGTGGCCACGAGCATCTTGTCAGGGATGGGCAGATGGTGTTCACCTGCTCCAGACCAACTTCTTTTGCCCTTTGCCTTTGGTGTCGGGGAATAATACCGGGGCAGCTGCTCGCAGTAAAATAGGCTTAAGCAAATGGGATATTTTGGCATTCAAGTGCACGACAAGAATGGGAGTATTTGCATTAATTCTCTCCTCTCTTTCCCTGCGGCGGGAGAGGATGGAGAAAACGGGGGTGTTTTCCCGTGGGGTAAAGCCAGGGCCTGGTCTTCTCCGCCTGGATTGGGGGTGGGAAGTGCTGGATGCTGTGCTGGGGTGTCAGTGCTCCATCCCACAGCGTCTGACTGCCCAGACAATGGAAAAGGATGTTTTTCCGGGGAGGTCACGGTGTTTCCCGCTGCACTGCAAAGGCAGTTGCCGTGAAAGGGGGGCTCACCCCCTTCCCTGGATTCGGGTGAGGGTTAGTTACCAGGCATCACTGGCTCCCCATGCAAACTCACAGCTCGTTCTGTGTTATTTTTGATTGCAAAGAGCGACCGATAAGATCAGCTGGCTGAAACACAAGGTGGCAAAAATTTGGGGAGGGAAAAAAAAAATTGAAAAATGTATTTGTAATCTGCGCCCATCTTTAATGGGGAAATCGCTGCCGGACTCCGGATGCCTTTGGGGTGTTCTGCCAATGGGATTGGCAATATCCTCGTTAGTTGTCTCAGTAAATCCTTTGGACAAGTTAAAACTAGTTTTCTTCAAATGCACGTGGTGCAGTGGCGTGGCGTTTTTCTAAAGTCACGGGTTATTATTATTTTTCCTTCTTGAATTAGATTACCACTTTAAGTCTAGCTTTTCTTACAGCCCCTTCCAAAATGCGCTTGGCAGTTTGAATCTGGAAGAAGGCAGAGGAGCAGTGAAGAGCAGGCGCTGGGAAGCAGAAGTCCAGCTGCCAACACCAGCAGCCTCCCCTGCACCTCACCATCACATTATTACTAGTTTTTTGAGAGGGAGGCAGTTATTTTCCTTAATCTGATCTTTTCAAAAGCTGGATTTGAAACAGAGAGGACTTGATTCTAGCTGCGATGCTTAAGGCAAGGATGGAAGGTGAGCTGGTGCACGTGCCACTGAGCATCCAGCCATGCAGTCCCACATAGTTACAGCCCAGAAACTGCAGCACGGAGCAAGGGACATCACTGGGAGTAAAGTCCCATGGAACTTAACCATCACGACTCAGCAGCGAACTCCAGGAAATTACCTCTCCCAGCAGCTTTGCTTGCTGGGATCATTTCCCTTTTGGTTTTAAAAACTGTGACGTTTTTTAAAAATCTGAAATTAACCTGTGAGCTTTCCATAAAGCCTCGTGTGGGTACATCAGGAGCAAGTTTAGGTGGAACCACCGAGTGTCCAGCGCAGACGGGAATGCAGGTTGTTGGTGCAAGGAGCTGCCGGGTGGCCCTCACAGAGCCAAGCATCCCACACTGATAGATGAGCAGTAGATTAATAGTCCTAAGCAATTGTATTATCTAATGAAAATTTTATATAATTATTTTATATAACTTTTTTGGCAGGTAGACCCTGAAATGGATGGTATTGATTGCTGGAAAAGAGCCTGGCCTGTCTGTCGCTGGAATTATTAGAGGAGAATTGATAGTAATTAATACCTGTGTATTTACGGCATTTTCCAAGGTGCTAATTGCATGGGATCCATTTAAGCTGTTTGGCAGTGGGGAGGGTTCATATGCTGGTTTTAAGGTGTAGCTGGGCATGGATCTTGTGCCGGGGAAGATGCTGGCAGCGGGAAAGCCGGGACCGTCAGCTTCACGTTCACTCCAGGCCAGGGATACGGGGCACTCCAGGCTGCCCATGGCAAAGCATCCCTAAATACCGGAGGGCTGGGGGGAATCTGTACACCCAACCACACGGTGTGAAACCCTGGAGTGCTCTCCTCTGCAAAGCCCTTCCTGAGTCAGGGGAAGCACTTCCAGCAAGCCCGGCTTCACTTCCCACAAGTTTCCCTTTGTAAACCTCCCTGTACACACGCGTGTGCAAAACAGAGCCTAATTGCATTTAGTCTGTTTTACACCTCCCATGCTTATCCCCCCCCCAACTCCGCTCTCCACCCCCCCTTTAATTCGGTCGCTGTGAAATTTTTGCAGCCCTGCCAAGTTATTTCCTTGGGATATATTTAGAGAAAGCCAGCTCAGCAGAGCTCGCTGGGTGTTTGTGGAAGGATGTTTGTAAATGTTAGCAGGAACGCTGGCGGGCTGGCGGAGCAGATGTCCGCGAGATGCTACCAAGAGCCTTATTTACAAACTTGTAAATGACTGAAGGGGTTTCCTTCCCGGGGATAAGGGGGACGCCAACTTAAGAGATTAAAATCCTATTGTTTCGTGGCCGGAGCTGCTGTCTCAGATTATCCTTTACAAGGGAGGGGGAAAAAAAAAACCAACAAAAAAACCCCCGTATTAGCTTGAAACACCATTCAACTGTTGTGCCTTTTTTTAATGGTTTTTTTTTTTAGAGGCTCAAGGAAAATACAGGGCTGGGAGTTGTTTCTTTCTCCATAAAGGAGAGGGGAAAAAGTGACCGAGCGTGGCTGTTCCCGACCAGGGTGTATGCTGGAGCTTTGTGTGCCGGGTGGCTCGCAGGTGATGGATTTAAAATAAGCACAAAAAGCTTGTGCTGTTGTAGAAGTATAATTAAGCTGAACCTGTATGCACCGCGTGGTGTCCTATGGGAGCACAGCGATGGCTTTTGGGTGGTTTGGTGATACTGCTATGAGCCCATTTAATCTGTTTTGGGGGTTTTTTTTGTATCTTGCAAATACACAAAGCTTCAACCCAATGTTCTTTTACCTTCTCTTACCCTAAAATAAACCAAAACTGGTTTGTTCTGTCTTCTGGAGCATCCAGCCAAGTGGCTTGTGCTGGAGGAAGCAGGGTGGACTGTGGCATACCCCGGCTGGCGAGCGCAGCGTGCCCCAAAAACACGCTGAGCCCACCCGGGAAGCTCTGCAGGCACCGTGGTTTTGGAGCGGGTGCCACAGTGGGTGCCCGCTGCTGGCACGTGGGCCGGCAGTTGCACTCTCAGAACCTGCAGCAGGCTGGCGTTCTATTTATTTTGGGGCACGTTGATGCAACACAGGCGCTGGCACCGACCCGCGGAGGGGACTGATGTGGGAGAGGATCTGAGGGCTCGATCCGGAGGAAGCGGTCGGCGTGTCATCCTCCCTGGTGTTAATCGGGTTACTCTGAGGTGTGGGAGGGTTCTATTATTAAATTTAAAACCTGGCTATATAAGATGAAGGCAGCTTTAACGAGATGAAAAGGCTTAACTGGAGTCCAATTAAATTCCGTATTACCTGTTTACGCAGCCTGCTTAAGTCCTGACCCGCACGCTGGTTTCTTCTTTAGGCTCCAAAGCCTGTGCTCTAGGCAAAAAAATAAAATCAAAGGAGACAGATAGATGCCAGATCACCAGCATGTCCTGAGCACTCCCGCGTGCTCCTACCGGAGGCAGCTGCTCCCAAGTCTTGTGCTGCTCCCACAGTGGCTGCAAGGTGTGAGATGCAGCTAGAATCCTGTGGTCCACTCTTCTGGAGAGGAGAGAGAGGGCAAAAACAGCTGGAGCTCAAGAAAGGAAATACCCAGCCATCCTTAGTTTGGTTTTAGGTCTGTGCCATTAAGGTATTTTTGCTCTCCCCGTCTCACTGCTGGGTTGATGGAGGCTGTGGCTGGCCAAGCAGCCGGTGCTGGTGGTGCTTCCCACGAATGGAGCATCCTCTCTGCTGCCTGCCAGCACCTTGCACCGCTTGGAACGTTACTTTTATTAAAAATAAGTGTTCAGTGAAAGCCAGCATGGGATGCTGGAGAAAGCTGCTTGCCCAGAGTGTGCGGTGGGGACACCAGTTTGCATTTAAGGGCAGAGTTACTACCACCAGCTGGAACCTGTTTTTCATAGCTGGTTAGTAGAAACCATTGCTTGTGTTGGTGAAGCGTGGCAGGTTTGGGTGGGTGGTGAGCTGGGGCTTGGCTGGTGCCCTGCCACTACTGCCTCACCGTGACACTGAGAGCCCTGCAGCACAGAGTGCAGTGCCTTAGCCCACCTTCAAGCTGCTCTTCAGTGTCCAGCAGTGGGGATGAGGAGGGAGAATCCCTTGCAGCAGCCCCGTGTGTGGACAACACATCCAAAAAGCTCTTCAACTTCCCAAGCCCTCTCTTGCAGGGTGCTGCCCCTGGAGCTGGGGGCTGGGAGCAGCAACGTTCTGGCGGTGATGGTGATTTCAACCCACCCGCTCTAAATTTTCAGCCCCCTCAGTTTCTAAATTCAGCCCCCAAAACCCTGGCGGGGGCCTCGGCGGTGCCTCACGGCTGCTCCGGGGCCGAGCGCGCGGCAGGGCGGGGGGCAGGAAACGGCTCGCCGCACCCTGCTCGCAGCAAACCCTCACGCCCAGCAAAGACCTAAACCCTGCAGTAAAGAAAGTAAATAAATTAAAGCACCGGACCGCAGCTCCTCCCAGGGCTGTGGGACAGCGGAGGTGAGTCGTGTTCCCGGCTCAGCCAGCCTGGGAAAGCAGATTTGGGTGACACCGAAGTGCTGGTGGGGATGCGCCGGAGGCCGGGGAGGTGCGCGGGGCAGCCACGCTGGTGCCTCTTCCCTGCTGCTCTTCAGCACAGTTAATACAGTGGAATAACCTGGTTTCTCCTGAAGGATTAGGTTAAGAAAACAAGATGGTTTTAATAGCCCTTTTACATCCTGCGTGGATCGCAGCTGAAGACCCTAACCAGCTTTGTAGAACATCTTTTCCTTTTTTCCCTTTTTTTTTTGCTCCATAACCTGATGCCAGCGGTCCTGCGCAAGCGGGCTCCTATCGATAATTCAAGTGCCCAGCTCCTGGCTGTGCTGTTTTGTCCGATTTCCATTGCCTCCTGACCTCCATCCTTCTTTATTTGCAAAGCTATACTCGCAGGCAGCGGTAATAAATCAATTAATGACTCTGATGAATCGTTTAATGGCTGACAAAATAACACTACAGTCAACAGCTTGGATCTCTACAGCAGTACCAGAAGATGCTGGTTGACTCAGGGTAGGGAGACGAAACAGAGACTGTTAGCTCAATTAGTGCAATTAGTGTGCGATTTAAAGGCTTAGACGGCATCTGCTGGCGTACCAGGCCGGTGTGTTAACTGAGAGCTTCGGTTTGGAAGCGAAACACGGTGATCCAGATTGTCATCATTCCGCTGG
Organism: Gymnorhina tibicen; assembly: GCA_013399875.1. Lineage (NCBI taxonomy): Eukaryota > Metazoa > Chordata > Aves > Passeriformes > Artamidae > Gymnorhina > Gymnorhina tibicen. The sequence goes on from VXAZ01007995.1 coordinate 107,023, forward strand.
CTTCCACCAAAAAAAAAAAAAAAAGAGGAAAAATACCAACGTATGTGGCAGGGAATTAAAAATACATATGTGTGTTTGTGTACATAGCTGTACGTGTGCGCCCCAGGAACACATATATATTGATTTCCAGCGTGGAGAAAATTTGCCATCTTACAAAAGGCAAACGCACTGGCACGCCAGCATTGCCAGAGCTGTCCTGGCTCACTTCTGGCAGTGGTTTCCATGTGTTTTGGTGGAAGGAAATTCAGGGTGTCGCATGCCAGTGGGGACCTTCATGTGGCTGATGTGCTTCTGGTTCAGCACCAGCTTGGACGTGGTGGCACGGGAGTTCCGTGCCCATTTTGGCCGGCTTCCGTGGCAACTGCACATTGTCTGTATCTGCACCAGGGAGACTCGATGGGTTTTAGATATTCACCTAAGGAAAGAGCTTTCAAAAGCAAACTGCAACCAAGAGTCCCTAAAAAGAGTTTCTGGGACAAAATGGTGAAAATAAAGCATGTGGGAGGAGTTGCGTGGCCAAAAAAGTCCTGGAAATGGGTGCTGGAAAGCCCTTGGGTTTGGGTGCTGACTCTTAGGGTTTGGGTGCTCACCCTTAAGCTTTGGAAAAGTTGTTCCTGCTGTCTTTTTTCTTTCATTTCTGGCACGCCCAAGTGTTTTACAGAGCTGCTCCAGCCACGGCTGCGCTCCCATCGCTTCGCCAGGGCTAAAGGTGCCTCGGTGTTTACCTTAGCAGCGGCGATGGGGAGGGGAATAAAAAAAGAAATAAAATGTCACTTCGCAGCCTTGTAAATCATTCATCAAGGGCTGACCAATTTGGCTCCCATCCTACAATATGCTCAGGGCACTTGCGGGTTTTTAATTACCGAGTTCTGCCAAGCGCCACATGTGCGAGGAACTTTAAATCCCCGTTTACGCCGCGAAGGCATAGGTGAGGTTTCAGGGTGTTTAACACGGAAAAATACTCTGTGGTTTTGTGGAAAAACGGGCATTGGCTTCAAGATTTTCTTTGGCTCCTCTGCCCTTCTCCCTCTGCTCCCTGTTGCAGAGGGGAGGAGGAGAGCAGCGTCCTTTCTCCCCGGATGCCCGAATCCATGTCCCTCCTCACTCCCCGCCACCACTTCGGGATCCATTTCGCTTTGGGAGATTCCCCAAGCAAAGGATTATAGTGTGCTGGAAATCTCTTGAAACCATAAAATATCACCTTGGCAGCTTTATTGCAGCGCTTGCCGCCTTGGGAGAGAAGCGTTTTGCGTGATAGAGGGTTTAATAAAGGAAATTCCAAATGGGCTCGCTGCAGTTTGGGGCTCGGTCTTATATATTTTTGCATTAAGAACCGTCATCTGCTTTGCAGAGAAACTGCAATATGTTCATGGCCTTGGATTAAGATTTGGTTTTACTTTTATAGCTGACCCACTTGGGGGGATGGAGGGAGGGGGAGAAGTGGGTTCACTCCCTCTCCCATCTATTTTTGCTGCCGTCTGATGTATAAAAAGAGCCTGGAATGGGCAGGCTTATTTTTCCTGCCAGGACTTCTTTTTTTTTTTTATTAACTGTAAAAACACTCAGATCTGGCCTTTGCTGCTGATGGGGGGAAGGCTGCTCGGGATGCCTTGTTCAGGGGCATGGGGGGAGCGTGGCGTGGGCTGTGCCTGGGGTTGCAGGACCCTGTAGCCTCAGGGGGAACCGGTTATTTCACGAAGGGAGGCTCTTACTGGGGAATCAGCCTCCGCTGTTGTCTGTGACACTTGCAGCTCTGAGATGCTGGGGTGGGAAAACCAACCGCTCATCCGGCATGGTCCTGGCCTTCATCCCACATCCTGCACGCCAGCTCCTGGTGGAGAGCGTGATGAGGGGCACAAGGGATGCCCTGGGAAAGCACAAGGCAATGATTAGTCTGGTGCTCCCCTGCCTCTGCAAGGCTTTCTGGTCAGGAATAGCAAGATTGCCGACCAAACACGGGGATCCTATCTTGTCAATCCTTAGTCCTTAGTAATAATCCTTAATTTTCTAGGCTGCCCTGACAGCCTGGCTTCCCCCTCTGCTCACATCTTGTGGTTGTCGCTGCCTCGGATGCGGTCGGGAGCCGGGGCTGGCTCGGCTGCAGTTGGGATGTGGGGTTTGTTGGGTAAAACCAAGCTTGAGCAGGCTCACATGTACCCCATCTGTTCATGGGATTTCCTCAGTGGAAAATTTTTCCACTATGGTTTTAGGTGGGTACGTCCATCATAAAAATCGGTGGAGGGAGTAGTTCAGTGATCCAAATGCAATTAAACATCACTGAGGTGCCTTTGTAACTGCCGTGGGAATGGGGGTCACTTGGTGGTGGGCAAACTGGGGTGCACTTGGATGGCACAGGTACTGCTCCTAACCCCACAGGGATGTGTCACCAGCACTGGTTCTTAGGGAAGGATCTTTTTCTTGTATTTTCCATCAGAGTAGGAGCTTCCCATCATGCTGGTGCTTCCCCAGAGGAAGTGAATAAATACAAATAGGGCTGCTGAGCAGGAGCGAGTGGGGTGTCCAGGTACTCCATGTCTGTCCCCATCCCTCCTTTCTGGGGCTGGAGAGCTGCGCTTGTGGCTCATTCTGGAGAGGCACAAGGGGGAATGTGACTCCACAAGTTGAGTGCAATGAATTTGGAAAGGAATAATAAAGCCTTGGCATGCTGGTGAGGTCAGGGAAGCATAATTTTGGAAGGACAGGGCTAAACCAGCAAGCATAGCGGGGAGGTGGGAGAGATGCATTTTAAAAGCTTTCAAACAGCTTCTGCCTAAAATGACACATTGGATGAGGCTCCTTGGTGGATTAAAAAGACTCAGTGCCTGGGTAAATTAATAAACAACTCCCAGAATCATCTCCAGGTTCCGTGTGGCCATCTCCTCCGTGGGTGAGTCACAGAGACCGGTGTCCCTCCAGCTGTGAGCATCCTCCACCCTTCCCTCCACGGGGAAAGATGCTCAGGGCTCCAGAGATACAAGGCAGATTGACTCAGTGTGATGTGGCAGGAGAGGTGGCGTTTTCAATGTGCTTTTGTCGTAACTCTGACCACGTTTGCCCTGGTTTTGTTCCCCGCAGAGCGCAGCTGCTGCCCCGAGTCCCGTGCTTGGAAACATTCCCCCGAATGACGGGATGCCCGGGGGCCCCATCCCGCCCGGGTTCTTCCAGGTAGGCTGCCGCTCCTCCCGGTGCTCCCTCCACACCGCGCACGTGTTTGCTTTCGCTCTGGGTGTCAGCGCTGTCGTGCCTGTGGTTTGTTTTTGTTTTTTTTTTTTCCGAGAGGATGCTAGGGAAGCAGCATGCCTGCACAGCTGACCTGTCTAGGGATAACTTGTGTTCTGCTGTCCTTCCATGTTTGCTTTCTATCTTTTGTGGCCTTAAAGCAAATTCCTTTCTTGCTGGAAGAGGTTACTGTGTATTTACAACCGATGTTTTTTTCCAAAGCTGCTTGGTTTGTGTTTGGGTTGGGATTGTATTTGTTCTCCAGTCCTAACAGACGTGTGTAATTGAAAACATTCTGGATTTTGATTCCTGAAACTTTTTCCCCCTCCTCTGGTTAACCACTTGATTTTTTCCAAATGCAATCACTGAACGCATTAACAAACCCTGGCTGCGGCTGCAGGCGGGAGTGGGCTCCAGCCAAATCCCTGAATGCCATGGAGGCACCTTGTGAGCAAATACCCAGCAAAGTCCCCAAAGTCCCCTCACTCCTTCCTTATCCCACACTGAGCTCTGACAGAGGAGGGGGTAACACGTTTGGAGTGATGCTGACAGAAAGGGTATCAACAAGCACAAAGAAAAGGAGCTTTTAAACCTTGAACCTTGGGGGTTTTCCCAGGAATCTCTTTGCCCGGGGTGAGCTGCACTGGTTTGCAGCAACATAAGCTTTCGGTGCTTTAAAATCCTCCTGCTTGAGGACGAAACACTTGTTCGTGTAAAAAATCGGATAAGAGTTGAAAGGAATATTTGTTTTGGCAAGCTGGGCTTTTTTTAATCTGGGCTTGTGATTTGTATATGGGAGAACTTCTCGGGCAGTAGACAGGCGAGCTCGATAAGGAGCTTGTGATTTATTGTGGCGATATCTGAGCCCGATATCGGCGATTGCATTTGTGTGGGAAGGGGGAAGGAGGGTCCTGGTTTTTTTTGTTTTTTTTTTTTTTTTTTTTTGAGAGAAAGAGAGATCCCATTTCCTGAACATGCTTCTGACAAAGTAAGAATATGTGATATTGATTGGGAACCCTAAAACAGGCGAATCTTGTAGCAGCACTCGGCGGCGGGGGGGGTGAAGCCAACGGCGGAGATGCAATCTCGCAGGTCATAGCTGCTGCCAGCAATCCGAGTGCCAAGCTGCTGCTTCCAACAAATGTGTCTCCAAAACGTCCTGATCTCGCCCCGCGGTGAAGCTGACTGTCCTTCGGGGCTTCTGCTTCACGCCGAGCTGCGAGGGCTGCAAAGCTGGCATGAATTTAGGGCAAGGCATCAAGAGTATGGGTTGGCTTTCCCGGAGCGGGAAAGGTGAGGAAGAGGAGTCACATCTCTCCAGACTTACTGTTCGTGCTGCCGTCTCAACTCTTCCTGTTGACAGCCCCCAAGCTGTCCCCCCTCTTTTCTTTCTGCCCTCCTATAGCACTTTTGCTCTGAGGGTCTGATTCGGGAGCAAACAGCCCATCCTAGCTCCCGTGCAGCTGGCCTGGGAGCCGCTGGGGAAGGGGGTGGCTCAGAAGCAGGAGGGGATCCTGAAACCCCAGACAATGTAATAACACTGGTACAGGTGTCGTGTGGGGGATGCTGCCCATCCCCAGCGCTGCCGGAGGGAAAAGAGGATGGGTGCTGGTGCATATGGCTCACATGTGACATCTCAAGAGCCTGCCTTTCCTGAAAGCCCTCCAACATCTGGTTTCTCCTCCCAGCCCTTGGGATGGAAAGCAGAAGAAAAATCCCACCTTTTAACACAGTCTGAACATCGCCTCCATGAAAGCCTGTCTGATTTATTGCGGGTGCTGGAGCTGATTCCAGCTTCAGGAGATGCTGGAGAGCAGCTCTTTGCAGAGGTGGGCTGGAGGCTCAGTGTCGAGCCAGTCACAGCTCGGGGGTAATTTCCTATCTGTAGGAGATTAAAGTGCCTGAATTCAGAGCGCAAAAACAAAAAGGTCACAGAAGATAGAAAGGACTTCTCCCCAGCCCTTGGTATGCCAGCCCTGGAAGTGAGTGAGGTGGTACCACCTCAGCCAGTGCCATCCTCCTGCCAGGAGACTGCTGGAGAGGGCTCAGGGATTTTCAGCATCGTGCTCTTCTGCACCAGGGACCTGCAAGGGATATCCCCAAGGGTAGCAGGCATGGGCAGATAGTTTTTGAGAGGATTTAGAGAGCCTGATCATGTCCAGGCATGGTGGAGCATCACACAGGGAGCTGAGGAATGAGTCACTAGCAAAGCTCAGGTAGCAGAAACCGCTCACTGCCACCCTGGGGGTGCATGAACCACCCCCCCAGCCCTGCATGTGAGGATGCCCACCTCAGGTTGGCAAAGGCAAAAAATTATATGGACCGTTCCTGGGACTTTGTAGCCCAAACCCATGTGAGCGAGGTTGGGAGAAGAAGGAATGCTCTGGGAAGGGGAGAAGCAAGAAGGACTCCAGGCTACAGCACCCATCCACAGCTGCTGCCGTGCAATGAGATTGCCTTCCCAGTGCCAGGGCTCAGCAGCGACCTTCAGGCCAGGGGCCAAGGGAAGTGCAGCCTGCAGAATCTCCCAGAATGATGGGAAAGGAGAGGCCCGTGGCACTCCTGGGTTGCTGGGGCATTTCATGGTGCCAGCCAGCGGCACAGCATCGGCTGCGCTCCGGACAAAAGGTTGGCTGGGTTGACGGCCGGCGTGGGTAGATGCTTTTATTTAAATCTCTCTCTTTGTCCCGTTGAGATGAGCAAACAAACCCTCTGCTCATCCTCCTAAAGGTCATCAGAGGCGTTCCTGCTTTTGTTTTGAAAGCTGGATTGATGCCGGGGTGCAGATCCCTTGCAGGAGGGACAGGGGGGTGCCAGGGAAATACAGGAAGGAAAACGAAAAATTGAAAGCGGTTAATACCACACCTTTATACCACTAAATAAACGGGGGGGGGGGGG
>VXAZ01007995.1:129555-196848 GCA_013399875.1 Gymnorhina tibicen
GGGGTGTTTTTTCCTTTTTTTTTTCTTTTTTTTTTTTTTAATTTTTTGGTCTGACGCGAGGAAATGAAAGGACCGGTTTTAATGTTTTTTAAAATGAATAGCTAAATTATTGTCTTCATTGGTATGGGATGGTTTTTTTGAATGAAACGGTTCCCCCCCTCCTCCCCCCTCCCCCTGCTGTAATAAATATCAACATAAACATTTGACTTCGGTGCTCTGCAGTTTGTTCCTGGTGTTTGCTGCCAGACCCAGGGCGGGAGTTGGGTATTTTTTTTCCAACCTTTTATCGAGGACCAAACCCCAGATTTGGGGCGTGGGAGCAGAGGTGATGCAGAGCTGAGAAGGTGGCGTTTGCGGGGGGGCTGGCTGGGGCTGGAAATTCAAAATCCCAAAGGGATTTGGCTGCAGTTCAGGACCTGGGTGAGGGTTAACGATGCCTGCTTGTTTCTTGGAATTTTTTTTTTTTTTTTTTTTTTTTTTTTTTTTAAAGCATTTTGAAAATTTAGCCTAGAAAATGGTCAGTGTTGTCTGCACGGGGCTGAGGATGTGCTGGCCGGACCCTCGCCCTCCCCACACCCAGCCCACCAGGCTGCAGGCAGAGAGGGGTGTTTTAGGGGCTAAAAAGGGATTTTTTTTTTTTGTACACTGTACCCCAGGCTTTGCTCGTTAGAGGCTGGAGGAGCTGGGATGCCAGCGTGGTGATGGAGGCTGGTCTGCCCTGCAGCAGCTCCCTGGGACACGAGCTGGGTCCTGCTACCTCCCGTTGCCGGAGTCCTGCACCGCTGGGAGGTAAGAAAGAGAGAGGAAGACACGAGTGTTGTTTTCAGATATGTAAGTACTGGGCTTGCAGTAGGGTCTGTGACCCCCTCCTTGGGCAAGAGCTGTGCTGGGTGGGTGTGTGCACCACTGCAGGAACAAACTCAACTCCAGGAGCAACTGGGATGGAGAAACCCAGGCAACCCAACCTGGTTCCCCAATGGGCAGCATCAGAGGCTGCTGCAGCATTTGGGGAAAGACTGGGAATTTTTAGGCCTTTGGATGGGTGGTTGCAAGCGCCAGGTGCCTGAAACGCTCCCGGGAGCTGCTGTGTGAGACTTGTTCTCTACCTTTGACTAGTTGGGGCAGGACGTGGCTGGCTGTGAGCTCGCTCTCTCCCTCCTTGCAGGGATTTTCAGGCGTGGGCTGTGGGCTCGGGGGGCTGTGGGCCATCCTGGAGCCCTGCCGCTCCCAGGTGGGGAATGCTCCCACCTGGCACCGGCACCCGCAGCCACGTCACTGCTGGAATTCCAGCGGCGAGCGCCGTGTGGCTGCGGATGCTCGAGGAGCAGAAGGGCGAGGGGGCAATGCGCTGGATGGCTGCCGGGTTTGGGAACCACGGCGGTGCCTGCAGAGCCCGTCGGCGGAGGAGCAGGGTGTGTTTGCACCCTTTACTGCCTCGGCAGGTTCGCTTCCAGGGTAATGCCACAGATATCCATGTGGAGGGCCCGCAGCTGTGCCCCAGTGTGGATTTTGGTCCAGGCAATCACGTCCCCCTGCCCAGAGCAGCAGGCTCCTGCACTGCTGCCTGCTGTGTTTTTTATTGTGGGGTGTAGAAAAGTCCTTCCTGTTGGTTCTTAAGGGTTACAGGCTGGTATTATTAAATATCGCCATGAAACTGCCAAGTTCCCTCCTCAAAATGTCTCCTGAGCCCAGCCTCAAGGATAATTGTCTCCCCCATTAGTTTTCATTAAATTAAATGCAGGAGGAGGATCTGAACAACCAGGGGCTCCAGGCTGAGCACGGTGTGTACTTGCTGGCATGATGTGTGCAGCCTGTGGAGCTGGATTTTGTAGTGGGAGCGTTTCAAGGGAAGGGAGTGCGGAGTGGTGGAGAGCTCTCCTGTGGGCAGGCAGGCTCCTCTGGGTCCTGCAGAGCTCTCCCGTGAGCAGCCAGGCTCCTCTGCCTCCTCATCTCGGGCTCCTGCCACCCCATTCTTGCATGTTCTGCTTCCCCGGCTGCCGTTCATGAAAAGTTAATGCCTGGCCCTGGTCCGTGCTGAGGTAACGCCATTCGCCTGCTGACGAGCCTTTATAACTTATTGATGCCAACCCAGATGTGCTTCTGTGCCCCCCTGTTGGGCTCCCCACCTCCCTCAGCTGGGCTGATTCCAGCAGGCCACACTGGAGGAACTGGGAGAGCTGAGCCACGCTCACAGTGCTGGGGAAGCGCAGCAGGACACCACGGACAGGCGGTAGGGGCTGCCTGGTTCGTGGACCACGATGGGCCAACCTGAGCATCCGTGCCAGGTGCCAAGCTGGGAGATCCACTCTCCCCCACCTTGAGCTTCCCTCTAAGCCCTCAGAGGAGCATTCCCTGCACGAGGATCAGATGCTCCTTCCAGCGACACGTGAGTACCACTTCCCCCCGGCCTCAGGTGAGAGTGGCTGTGCCTGAGCAAAGCAGGGACATGGCCTCAGATGCTTGTGTGCGATTCCCTCACCTCCAGTGGCTTCCTGATGCCTCACACAACCCCTGAAACCTTGTTTTCCCACTCACCCATCCCACGTCTCACTGCTTCCACTGTTTTTCAAAACTCCCTTTGCTCTGCCTTCGTCCATCCCTCCCTGTGCTCGTGCTTTGTCTCAGCTCAACTTGGACACAGCAGGATTCCAGCTGCCCTCAGTCTCTCCTCTTCAACTGCCTGCCCTGACAGAGATGTCTTTGTTGAGAGGTAAAAGGAGCTGAAGGGACTCTGCCTCTTTGACAGACCATCCCCACAAATTCCCACATCTACTAGAAGCACATGAGGTGTTTCACCTCTACACAACCCCTCCCCACCACAGCTGCTCTTCCACCAGGCTTCCTCAGGGAAATTCTCTCCTCAGGAATGCTAACGGGCAGCTGGCTGCCCTACAGGGCTTCCTCCCTAGGACGGGTAATGACCCGAAGCTGGAAGAGCGAGGGGATGTCAAGCAGGGTCCGTGTGACACAGCAGGGAGCCAACAGCCCGAGAAAGAAACACCCACTGCGTGTGACAGGCTCCACAGAGCACAGCTCTGTTAAAATGTATTCCCAAACACCTGGGTGCAAATCACAGACCTGAGCAGATTTACTCCGATGAGCTGAATTAGGCATCCCTGGAGCGGGCAGGATTAAGATGAGGCAGAGCAATGCAACACTTACGAGGTTATTTCTCCTTCAAGCACTTCCCCTAACTACGGAGGGATTTGTTAATTTAGCTTGCAGCCACTGCATCCCAATTTACAGGGTGCAATTGTTGATCTCAAATGTGACTGGAGAATGTTCCTGAAACCCGCGGAGTGGAGCTGCCTGATGGACTGGGGCTGGAACACACAACTGGGGTGTTCATCCAGATGGCCAGAGATCACAAAGCACAGACCAGCCTCTGACACAAGACACTCAAGTGAGATGAATTTCTTGGAAATGTGCTCTTCCACACCTTAAAATAGCGCAGGCTGTCCTCTTCCTTCCCATGTGCTGGAGGGTATCAGAACTGCAAAACATTCTACATTTGGCTGCAGCTAATTTAGCTTTCATTTTACAAAACCCACACTAATCCCCCCATGTTAAAAAGAATACGCTTCCTGCTCAGTTAACTCTGTGTGGCAGGAAGAAATTCTTCCTTTGTATTTTTAGCAGCAAATACCAGCTACAGGCACCAAAGTTTCCCGCTACATTCTACACCACTTTCCCCAAATGCACAGGTCTCTTCATCCAGGATTGGGGGATAAAAGGACTGCGGTTCTACAGATCCAACAAAGCAATCCCTCCGATTAAGTGCTTTGGGAACTAAGCACAGGGCAGCACGACGCATCCCACAGCAGCCAGGAGTAAAACAAAGTCAAAGCCAGGCAGAATGAAAAAGGCTTGTGGCTCAGGCTTTCCCCTTGAAGCTTTGTAAGTCTCTTCTGCATTCAGAGGGACTCAAAGCAACCTCGGGAATAGGTTTGAGTCTGGCTCTGTGCAGATGCACACTGAGAGCAGAGCCTGCGCAGAGGAATAATGACTGGCTTATGTTCTTCCCAGGCAATGGAGGAAGAGTGTAGGAGGGTGCATCTGATGACTTCTCTAACCCAAATCCAGAGGTGAGCCCCTAAAATGAAAGAGTTTCTTCATGCACTAGTTTAAAAAAAATTTTTACTTTCAGTAACAATATAATTTATTTTTTAAAGTAAATTAATCCACCTTTCTTTAATTATACGATGGTTCTGGCAAAGAGAAGCAGCAGGTACAGTTGGTGAAGTATTTTCATTTGAGCTGAATTTCACACAGTTCCATGCAGATACAGTGCCAGAAACTTCTTGAATGTGTCTGGCTGAAAGCCAGAAATTCCAGCGGGCTTCTGCAGAGAAAAAGACACGGATGCTCAGTTTGCAGTGAAGTGATTAATGTAGACAAACAACGGCTTTAAACATGCTTGAATAAGACTTTCAGGCATGGCAGCTTCCAAATTGTGCTCTCCCTCCCCAGAAGGGTTTGCGTGGGGGTACTTCCACTGGTGTCAGTCTCAGAGGGCAGCACCCCTTTGCCCATCAGTGAGATGCCCTCCCAGTATAACCAGTACTGGCAGCCCTGTGCTCCGTTTACTCCCCAGCGAGGCTGACGGTCGCACGTGAGCGCTCCCTTCATCAGAGCTGGTTTTAAACAAGCACATTATGAGGTGGTGGATTACAGCTGAGGATATCTGTGTGTAGGAGTTCACGTTCACCTTGGCATGTGGCACATCAGCACTACAAATACTCAGGAGCTGGTCCCCTCAGAAACATCCTCAGGTAAAAATGAGGCAAATGCCCACTTCAGGTCCCTCCAGCTGGTTTAAAACCTGCTGCAGCTCTGTGCCAGCTCCCAGACCCCCAGCTGACATGAAAGGGCAGCATTTCCATGACCATTTCCCAAGTTTTCCTTACCGTAACAACTCTCTTCTTGACTTCTGGGACACACTGGGCTTTCTCATACAGGTTCCGATCAGAGTCAATCCAGACCAGATTTTTCACACCATCATTAGAGACAAGGTCTGTTGTATTCAACTGGAACACCATGAACTGGAAGAGCTGGCCATCTGTGCCAACACTTTGCACCACTACTGGCTGCTCCAAAACCTTGGGATCATTCTAGGAAAAGAAAGGGCATGTGGGGGAGAATGTTTTAAAAGCTAGTTACAACAGAAATTGTGTAAGTATTTGCTGATTCTGCATCTCTGGGTTGGTTTAAAGCCAGGATTTTAATAAATATATTGTTACCTTGCCCAGAAAATTACTCTAGTCAAACAAGTTTTGAATGTAGATGTTGTATTTTAATTAAAATCCCTCCTTCAGCCAGCAATGAAGTGTCAATTTACATACTGAGCTGTGGGATGGGTTAGAGTTTTACAGCTGAACCTACCCCCTGGTTCCTGCCCATACCACCCCGGTGTGTGTTACATCACAAACACGCTCGTTGCTGAGCGGTGGATTTCTGGATTTCTGAAGGCTGGGTTTTGACCTCTGGACTGGGAAGCTTGGATGTGACAACTGCTGCAAGGGGCTTTCAGGCCTCTCTCCACTGCTGCAGCACTAGAGGAAGAAAAGAGGCCCAGCACAGCCTCCCATACTGTACCCCATGGAGTGCCTTGGCCTTGGCCAGCGCGTTGCCAAAAGCAAACATCAGCATTTTAGCACGGAGCTGTTCTGGTCTGAACCTGTTGGTGCGAACGTTGGCCGACTCCAGGAAGAACAGGGTGTGAGGATGAGAGTAGGGATAACCATCTCCGAAACCTAAAGGGCACATAATCATGTCAGAAACCGCTCAGGAAGACACTACGCAGCCAAGGTTTTCTCCCATTATCTTCAGGAACTGCTCGAGTAGTTTGCTGTGGTTTAAGTTCTTCTCAGTTCTGCTTAGGTAACAGTTAACTCACCGCAGGTCTGGAGCACTTGCACTGCAAACCTGTGCCCATTCCTCTGTCCCTTCATTCCCACACACTCCCTACTCTCAGCTGCCCCCCAGAAGGATGAGGACTCCAGGTTAACCCAAACACAGAATGTTAATTATCATCAACACTGACCTGTATCATTGAGCTCTTTGTACACATTCACCTCCTGAAGATCGATTGTAGGCGCAATGGGATAGAAGGTCTCCAGAACATGTTCTCTGGTGGCCAGTACCTCCTCCTTGGAGGCTACTGGTGGTATTGGGGTCATGGAGTTCATGAGTATTCCACTCAGGCCACGGACCTGAAGGAGGATGGATTCTGGAGAGGGAAATTAGGCTACAGTCAAACACCGGTGAAATAACATTAGGGAAAGATGTACATACATTTGCTTTTGCAAGTCTATTCTGCAAGGCTCGCTCTCGCCCCCTCACCTCCAAACCCATCTTAAATAGTAGCTCAGCTGTAGGTTCTTTTTCTAAAATGCCAATGTTAATTGCTAGGGTTAAGTTCTTAATTAAACATCCTTAGAAAAACAACAGCACTGGTTTAGGACAAAAGAAAATAAACAATCAGGCCTAAGACACTGGTTCCCTTCTCCCATCATCTTGTCAATATTGATTAACACCAAATAATCTCCTCAGGGACAGCATCCTGCCATCATCCAAGGCTGCCCATGCCAACAGCACTCTTTAAACCAGAAAGAATTACCTGGTTCCAGAAATTGTTTAATTTCTCCAATCCTCAGCTTTAAAGCCAGGAGCTTTGCTACCCCTCTTTATCTTAAGAGAGCTAAACACTTCCACCACAGCAACTGACCTCTTTCCCATGTCGCTGCTATCCTGCAGTTTCTAGCCAACATCCTTTTACTCAGAGAAGGATACTTCCCAGACATTAACCGGCATATATGTATCAGGTTTTCAAACAGCACTGGGCTGTAAAACGAGAAAAGAAACAGTTACATAAAAATGAGATCATAATAGCAGGCAGATGCTTCTGGGTCACAACTGCCGCAAAATTACTGTATGTAAAACACATAATGGCATAACACTCCCAAACAGTTAACAGAGATTGCAGATTGGTATCACACACACCAGTCCTGTTTTAAGTTGGCAGAGGTAATGCTTACAATTATTTTAAAAACTGATATTCTACATCAGCTAGAAGTAGATCTTGAGTTGAAACAGAGACACTGGCCTGAAAGAAGCTTTGCTCTAGCGTAGTATTTATGTCAGTGCTACTGTCAATATTCAGAATTGGGTTTTATTTATTGCTTTGGTTATTGGTTTTTTTTGTTTGACAATCTGACGCAAAGGATCTTGCACAGCAGACCCTCCTTCCACGGTAGACCTGTGTATGAATTTTCTTTGTAGCATTAAAAGCCTCCCCTGCAGCTGAGGACTCACCAATATTGCTCCCTCCTGGGAGCAACCTCTGGCGTGTCCCAGAGCCGCGCGTGGGACACCGCGTGTTTCGCCCTCTCCTCGAGCTCCTGGAGCCCGTGTGCCGGGTTATCCATAATGCCCTGCACGGCTGGGGGCAAACCTTCCACCAGCTTCGTCTTGGTGAGCCACTGCGCCTGCCGCACTCCTGGAAACGAAACCCGAGGCGATCTATCACAGCTGACAGAGGCGATCCTCAAGGCCCCCCTTCCACCCAAGCCGTTCTATATGTTACCGAGGCTGCCTGGCAGCTCGTGGGGATGGGCAGGCTCTTCACAGCCCGTGTTTTATACTCTGTGCGAGGAGAACCCTTGGCAGGCGGAGAAGGGCGAGTGCTTGGGAAGGGGCAGCGCTGGGGACAGCGCGGGGAGTGTGGTACCTTCCAGCATGCGGACACCCTGATGGCAGATGTAGCACCCGCGCTCCTTGTACAGCGGCATCTCCTCGTAGCGCGGCCCCGGCGAGTGCCAGGGGTCGNCCCCCCGGCCGACCGCCGGGGGCCGCCCCAGCCGCGGTCCCAGGGCGGGAAGCGCGGCCGGGCCAGGCCGGGCATGTAGTGCAGCCGTCCCGCGTACGTGATGGTGTCCAGCTCCACCTGCTCCCGCACCGGCCGCCGCTCCACCATCTCCGCCAGCACCTCCGGCGGCGGCCCGCGCACGGTCCAGGGCGTGCGCGGCAGCGGCGCGCGGTGGCGGGGCCGCCCCNGGCGGCCAATGGCGGGCAGGCGCGCCCCGCGGTAAGGGAGGGTCGACAAATTGCCTGGCGGGTTAGGGCAGGTGCTGGGTTGGTGAGTGGGGAGGTGGGTGGGGAGAGGCGCCTCCTCGCCTGTGGGGCCGGGGGCACTTGAGAGACTGTCCCTGGGTGGGAGCCGGCGGGGCCAGCACTCGTGTCCCCGGGCCGGCGTGTCCGAGCTCCCGGGCGCGCACAGTAAGTGCTCGAAACTCTGTAAATCTGCGCAGCCCCAAGCCCGGGCGTCTCGGACTCACCCGCGGCCACTTAGGGTTACCCCCCGTTCATAGTCCGTGGGTGCTCCGGGCCCCCGGACAGAGCGGGCGAGGTGGGAAGCCGGACCAGTCGCCTTTGGTTCTCTCTTCCGTTCCCCACCCCCGCTCCTTAAAATAAGTGTGTTTCTGTTACAGGGGTGAAGGTTAGTTAATTAATTGACCTTGACAGTGAAACTGCTGGAAGCGCTAAATGTTCCCTTCCTCCGCTTCGTCACCTGTGGCTTCATAATTTCCTGTGGACCGCTTTGTGTTCAAGGGATGCGGAGAAGTGCGTTGTGAACAGCCTTAACTCAGCCGACGTGTAAAAACAGCAGGGTCCCCGCGAGGTCTGCAGCGAGGTTTTTACCTGAGGAGCGTTCAGTGGGTGCAGCTCATTCGGAAGCAACGGGAGCAAGGCACGAAATCCTGTGCTTCTTGGCCTCCGCTACCTGTCTGCGTTTAAAGCCACATTCAGTGCCCATAGCCAGAGTGGTTTGTTTGCCTCAGGCTCTGCCCTGTTTGCCTCAAGTCTCGTGGCTCTAAACGCTGCTTTCAGCTCGCTGCCCTCCCCTGTTCCAAAGCTGCACTAAACTCAGGCCACATCTGGTGGCTGGGTTCGTCACCCTTTCTCCTGGACCGAGCAGCAGATTTTTAAGATGTTTCTCCTCCGGGTGAGCAAGCTGCTCTTTTGTAGGAGATCACCACGGCAGAACGAGCAGGATTAAAGGGTGTAGCTTTGGCTGGGGAGGAGGGCCTGAGGCTGGGCTAAGGCCCTGCTCTGGGCTGGTGGCTGCGAGCTCTGGCATTTCTGCACCAGGCACTGAGCACTCGAGCGAAAATGGGGTGTTGCGGACACACATCAGCTCCAGGTTTTCAGTTTGATACACGTGTGAGATCTCAAGAGAGATTTTCTCAGTTCTTCTCCAAAAACACCTTCCAAAGACAGCTGATGAGCACGCGCCGCTTCTCATCGTGCTGGGTTTGATGCGGGGCTTGTGTTTTGCAGGCAATGAGTGGCAACGAGCAGGACTGGCTGGCTCTGAGGCCCCAGGAACCTTCTCCATCCCAGTGCTGCGGCAGCGGCTGCAAGCCCTGCATCTACGATGTGTACGAGAAGGAGCTTGCACAGTGGGAGAGAGCCAAAGCAATGCAGGACAAAAGCCTTCTCATGGGAAAGAAGGAGCAGGTCGATTTATCCTCCTTGCATCCCGGAGCCTGTGCTTGGATCGTACTTGTTCGGGTGTGGGGTTGTGGTGGTGTGTGAGGGATGCAGGGATAAATTCAAGTGGTGCCTTAAGAGATGGCTGTAAATGCAATTCCCCAAACTCAGCCTTCACCCTCCCCCTTGGCCACTCTTTCCCTGCTGTAATGTGATTTTCCAAGTGTAGAGTTCTCCCTGGTGTCACATTACAGCCCTGGCTCTGCAGCTTCTCCTCTCCGAGTTTCCTCGGAGAAGCTTTGTTTTCTTCACCTTTCTCATCTTTTCCTGATTCTTAGACTCGTATTTTGATGCTGAAAAAAAAGCTGCGTTGTGTGTGGTGGAGCAGTTGTCTTCAGAGTGTAATTTTCAAGCCTGTCAGTGCCCTTTTACATAAGATTACTATGCTGGGTCAAGCAAAAAAGATCAGCTGAGACAAGTGACAATATTTTCTGTTCACTGTGGCCATCAGCATGTTGCAAAGTTGCCCCCAAAGCAGCGCGTGGCTCTTTTAGCGGAATTATTTCTGTTTGTTTCCAGACATGAGGAAATGATTGCAGTGAGTCATAATAGGATGACCTTGCTGTAAGGTGTAAAAAAAATGTAATTTAAAAAGGTGGTGGTGGGGAGAAATGCAAGATCCCAAAGTGCACGCTGCAGAACATGATAATGAATCAGCAGAGAGCTGGAATTTGCACCGGGCCTCGGTGTTTAATACACGTCCTGAGTATCTCTGGCACTAAATTAGCACACACGTTTGCTTCCAGAGAAAAAATGAAATCATAAAAGACACCATCTAACCAAGTAATTATTTATTGTTGTTCTTGCAGAGCAATAATTCAGAGCTGAATCCAGATACATTCACTGCATTCAGCGTGAGCTCGGTGGAGCAGCTGACAGAGGACACCTACCAGTACAAATTTGAATTACCGGGAAATAGCAGCCTGCGATTGAGTTTAGGACAACATATCGTGTTAAGGTATTGTTCCCTGTGCTAGTTAAACAGTCTGCATTATGTAACCTAACACGTAGGGTTTTGTCAATAGACAAAGGCTTCGTAGCAGGCAAATCATGATTTCTGTACCTCCACAATGACACAGATGAAAGAGCTCGTGAGCTCGCTGCCTCTGCTAATTCTATGGTAAAAGCTGTAGTTTTGTTCAGCATTATCCCTGTGTTGGTGGGTCAGAAAGAACTAGGTGTGATTAAGAAAATCCATTTGCAGAAAGAAAGACTTAAAGAGTAGATGTTACAACAGATTATTTACTCCAGCGTGTTGGAATGAAGAGTATGAGCTGCACTTGCCCCAGAGCTCAGTATTTTAGGCCCTATATCTTGGGGTAACTCAGCACCCCAGTACCCAGGCACTGCCTGACTGATTTCTAGCAAAACAACCCTCCTATGTAGTTTGTCGCCTGCCAGAAAGGGGCCACTTGGGGAAAGTTTCTGTCTCTCAGCCATCTGTGGTGATCATTGCCAGACAGAGAAAGTCCTGTTAGGATGCCATTGATGGGCATCTGGTGACGTCCCTGGTACGTTCAGGGCCGGTGTGTGCAGCTGGCTCTGCTGACAGCACAGGCTCCTCCCTCCAGCCCTGGCTCATCGCACAGCTCAGAAAAAGGTTTGGTCACTTCAATCAATTCCAGTGGTCAGTAGCAAAGAGCAGGGTGGATAATTCCATGGAAAGGGAAGACTTACAGGAAAATGCAGTCTATATTGACAAGGCCCGAGGTCAAGGCTGCGCCTTGGCTTTTGTTATTTGATTACCAGATGCTGACTGGATGCAGAAAGTGACCCCAGCTCAAAAGGAACAGCAAACTTAAGTGTTTTCTCTCCCCTTTGCCACTCTTTTGTGTTTTCACAAAATCCCTTTCAGGGGTGTGTCCAGGAGCTGGATGTGGTACAGCTGAGGCCACTACCGGGAAAACAAAAGGTGCTGTTAGCCATTATGTTCTCCCTGGATTTCTGCCTCTGGAAGGGGAATGTTTTACACCTGTGCACAGGCTCGGCCACTGCAAAGAGGACCTGCTGCCTGCCCAGTCTTCCCAGAGAGCTGCAGGAGTTTGGTAATCCCCACTGACCCAAGTCATAAGGGGTTCCTGTTTCTCTTCTCAGAGGAGTGGTGAATGGTTTGGAGGTCCAGAGAGCCTATACTCCAATTAGCCCCGGGAATGCAGAAGGTTACTTTGAAGTTCTAATTAAAGTAAGTAAGCCTGGACAATATGGATTCAGTATAAGGTGTTTTCTTTAGGAACCAAGCATGCTGTCAATGCTTCAAGTGAGACTCTCTCAAATCCCTCATGGACTGTTTCTGTGTTGTTTTGAAGCAGTTGTGCTTTGCTGATAAAAACTGCAGTTTTCCCCACAAAACTGAAAGCAGAAGAAGTTGACACACAAACAAGTGCATTGCAGCAGAAGCCCTTGAAGCACTTGGGAGAGCCCCTCGAGTGGAAAGAGGTGTCCATTCCACTTCCCTCCTTTCATTTGGCTTTTTCAGGCTGTCTTTGAAATCGCACCCCGTTGTCAGCCCAGCTGAACCACTGATTTTGGGACGTGTTTGCCCTTATCTCCCCGCTGTGTTTATGAAGAGCACCCCTCTGTCAGTGGGCAGCTGTTCCTGGTGTGCAGACAGGGCTCTGGAGCAGCAGTCTGAGAGGGACTCTGCCCACGGGGCAGAGAGGTGTCCCATGGGCACGGGCTGCATCTGTTGGGGTGGACAGAGTGGCAGAGCCCATTTTGGACGAGCGACCTCGCCTTTCTGGAGACAACCACAAAATGCTGGTTGAGTTCAAAAGGATTTTATAGGAGATTTGGCTGGAAATTTGTCTCATGTAAGTTTGTAGGGCCCTCATAAATGATTACTTTGTGTGGCAAATACTGACTTGAACGTTTTTCCGATACTGCGTCTGTATGTCACTCGTGGTTCCTCAGGGCAGACACAGACTTGAGTACTGGTGTGAAATTCAGAGTGCTGGGTATCCCAGGTGGCTTGCAGAGAAGGGCCACTTGTCCTCTGCCTGTCTTCCAGGATTTCATGTTTCTGGGGTTTATTATGCATTGTGTGTTCGAACACAAACCCTGCTCTTTAGAAAAGTGAACAGCTTCTCTAGGACACCTGTGGGAGGGTCATTTCCCCATTCTTGTGGCAATTGGTGTGTGGTGGGGGAGAGAAATGTTGCATTTGAGTTGCATTAATAGGATACATTCACAGGATGACTGTGAAATTTCATGTATAGCGGCTCATTACTCACAGGTTTTGCATTTCAATAATAATAGTAATGATTGTAATGATACCTTTCCTTTATGTAGACCCTTTCATCCCAAAAGGAGCTATAGTTATTCTCTGGCAGTGACAAAAGAGGTTGGTAACACCCAGTGTAAAGCAGCCATTTTTATAACTCACTCTGTAGGTTGTGGTATATTTCACACCATTGAGGCAATTTTGGAAAGTAGTATATTATTATTACTATGCAATCCAAGCACTGTTCAAACCCTTCTGTCTCCTGTTATTACAGCATTGCATTTGTGATACTACAGTTAAGGGTGAGGGAGTTGCCATTTACAGAGCAAAACCCTCTTTTTGAGTGATTTTATAATGTTAGGGTTTCTCTCCATGTAAAATGGGGTGTGGAAGTTTTCCCCCAGGAGATAAATTTTTTTTTTTTCTTTTTATTTAGAAAAACCCGTTTTAAACCCACCCAATCACTTGTCACTTCAATTTTTTGGAAATAATTTTGGTCAAAGAAGGATTGTTTTAGTTTCCATTACCCTGGCCCTTTGGGATAGGCAGTAAGTGGGCCTGACTTTTCTGCTCTTGCCTTGGGTTTCCGGATGTATTTGAAGAAGGGAGGTATAAAATTTGCTTCTTTCGTGCAACTGCACGCTCTTTGCATGAGACTTAGCACCTGCCCAGAGCCCTCTGAACACAAAACAATTCTGACAATAACTCAGAGCCTGGATGTGTGTGTGATTTACCTTTTGAATGTAACAACTGGTGCTAATACTTCTTAGTATTTCAGGTTTAAGTGAGGGGCTGGGAGGGGAGGAGCATCTGTTTTCTTTCTTAGCTAACACTGCTTGCAAAGCACAAGCACAGGCTCCCTCAGTTGCTTTTTCTGAGCTGCTTTGTGGTTCACCAATTTTGTTTGCCTGCAGTGCAGCTTGGTGGCCAGCCAAGGCACTGGGGTGTGGAGCCGGGCGGGCTTCTCTCCAATGCCTGGTCAGGAAATACCCCCAAATACACTTCTTTTGTGTGGGCTGGAGTTGCCAAAGGCTTGTATCACATCCCATCTTCTGACCCCTGGTTGTGTTGCTCTTCCCTGGGCTTATCCTGGTGAGATCCATTGTGTGCTGCAGCTTTGGGCTTTTCTGCTCTTGCTGCTTGGGCCAGCCCTGGTTCTCCGGCCACGACTCGGACCGCGGCCGCTCTTCTGCTCACGTTTGTTCTCTTTAACCACACAGCGGACACACATTTAGGGCATGGATGGCAACAAGACTGCCTGGACAAGCCCTTCATTTTCCAGCCTCTCCTCCCTTCTCATCACTCATGAGTGAGATCAGCATTCCTGCAGGCAACAGCCTGGATAATGTTGTTTGTGCCTGGTAGAAAGTAAGGCAGGTTTTTTTGCTCGTGTTTTTCTTCCATGGGGCCAACATTAACATATTCTTTTGGAACTGTGGAGGCATCCCTCAGCATCCAGATGATCTGTTCTGGAAACAAGAGTTTTACAAATGAGAAACCTGACTTTGGGTCACTAATTGTATCAGCACAGCATCTGAGAGATGAAACAAAGCAAGAGCTATGCGGTGTTTATATAACTAACAGTACCCAGAGGGCATTTCCAGACCCCATACCCTGAGTTTTGGAGAACACTTGAAGGCCTGCACTTTGCTTTGCATTCAAGACACTCTCCTCTGTGTGCTTTGTAAGCAAGAAGTCTGATAAGCTTTTTCCAGTTTTGGAAATTCAGGCTGCATGAGAGGGGGGTTGTGTTTACATTATAGTCAAGCTGGAGTGGTTCCAATATGATTTAATTTAAATGTCTTTGTTTTGGGTATAACTTTTGAGTTAGTTTTCAAACAGAAAGATTTTTCTTTCTTTTGTTTTTAAACACACAAAATGGTTTTTTGTCCCCTTTTCGTTTAAATGTAGATAACTTTATAATGGACTTAAAGCTGGGAAACTTTCCAATGGAGTATAATTATTCTTTTCTTTTGTGCAATGTTTCTTATTAGTGCTATGAAGCTGGGCTAATGTCACAATACATAAAAACGTGGAAAAGAGGAGATGAGGTCTTTTGGCGTGGGCCGTTTGGAGGGTTCCCATATCGACCTAATAAGGTTAGTTCCTAAGAGACATAAGATGCTTCAGCCTGTGGCAGCAAGCTTTGTTCAATACTTTGAAGGGGAGACTTCAATTTGATTACTGTTTTCATGATTATTTTAGAGACTTCCTGGGTTACTGTACAGTGTGACAGCATTAGCAGTCAGCTGGAACACCTTCTTGAACTGCAGAATATTTAAGAGGGAAGAGGAGGTGGATGGGAGACAGGAAGATGTTAGCAAGGCTCTGTGCTCGTCACTTGCATTAGAAGTTCCTGATGTGCCTAACAAAAGGAACTTTCTTTGCACCAGCAATGAGTGTGGATGGTTTTTTGGTGGGTTTGACCCACATCACTGTGTTGTGATTGAGCAGGGGAGAAGGGGAGGTGTTAATCTTCTTCTCTCTCGGGTATTCCCTGAGCTGTTGAGGTGTCAGGTCGCTCCCCAAACGCTGATCCCACCTGCCAGTACCAGGCTGGCTGCAGGGAAAGGCAGATCTGGTTTCAGGGGGAGGCTTCTCACACACACTAATTCAGTTACTTAATTCTGACCTTTTAAATGAGGAGCAAAACTGAAACATTGATCATTAAGATCTCAAAGCTTTGTGGGGTTTTTGGTGGGTTTGTTTTGGGGTTTTTTTTCCCCCCCAGCAAAAATATGTAAAATCTGAGTGGCCAAGCTCTATACAGAGCAATTGTGTCCTTCTTCCTGACATACCCATTTCCTCCAGAGGACATTCAGGATTGTACTTTGCAGCAACCCGGAGAAACCCAGGGAGCATTTCCAGTGGAAGAAAACACACAGTGGGTACACAAAGCGTATTGCAGAATTGAAACTGGAACGTGAATTAATTGAAATCAAGGCTCAATTAGGATAAATTATTGCAGTTGGGTAAAATCCAGTTCTGTTAGATTTGATATGTAAACCCTTTTAAGTGCTATCTGTAATCCTTTGCAGAAAAATACATTCTGAGATCTGAATTTACCAGTTCATGACCTTCTGATATGTTGTTTCTCAAGAGACCCTTTAGCAGTGTGGCAGCAAGAGGAACTGACCATGAGCACACCCATTTCCAGCCACCACAGCTCATTCCAAATTCTCTGTTTTGTTGTTAGCATGGAGAGCTCCTCATGCTGGCCTCTGGCACCGGCCTTGCACCAATGATTCCCATCCTGCAGTCCATAACAGATGATGAAGAGGATGAAACCTTTGTAACTCTTGTTGGCTGCTTCCCTACCTTTGACAAAATTTATCTGAAACCTCTTCTGCAGGATCTGGCTCGTTACTGGAATGTTAGAATATTTTATGTCCTAAGCCAGGTAAATAAATGGATATGAAGTGTGTTTGTGTGAGGGTTCTGTGTGCTGGGTGAGCCTCTGCCTCCTCCACTTTTCCATGAGCGTGATCTTAATTCTTTCCCAGTCATCCAGCCTAATTTGTGACGCAGTAGCTGCTGTTCTTAAATCTGCTACCTGTACTCACACTGCTCCCAGTCTGGGGAATTTTGGGGAAGTGGCCATCACTGTCCCTCTCTGCCTCCCTGAGAGCTGTTCTGTTGGCATGGACCTGCTGTTCCATAGTCACTGTTGGGTATTCCCCCCATTTCAGACAGTCATTGCTACACCTACACAACAAATAAGCTGTTTTTTTTTTTTTTCTTCCTGATACCAGTGCCTTAATCTGTCCTTATCCTCCATTCATTGCTCAAGGCTAGAGCTCTCCTCTGGTGTGCTAGCACCACCTTCCCAGCAATTATTTTTCCTTGCTGACCCATTTTTAAACTTCTAAAAGTTGTTTCCCCCTCTGTAAAATTACTTTTCTGCCACATTCATGGGAGGAGGGCATACCTCTCAATGGTCTTACATTTTGAGCAGTCTTTTTCATTTCCATTTGGTCCCAAAGTTGCCTGTGTTCTGCATGGATTTGGTGGTTAAAAATTATTTCCGTCAGAAATGAGGATTCATTGCAGGGAGGATATAGAAAGAATTATTTATGCTAAGGGAATGAATCCCATTGCATTTTTAGTTTCTCAGATGAATCATTTTTTGTATCTCTCACAGTGGAACTGCCTCATACATTCTGTTCCACGTGTGGCCTCGGCAGGATGAGATTTGGTAGAGGGAAAAGTGCTGGTGACTTCGGCACCCCTGGAGCTGCTCTGTAGGAGCATAACCATAATTGTCTCTGGTGACATGGCTTAAAT
Source organism: Gymnorhina tibicen (assembly GCA_013399875.1). NCBI lineage: Eukaryota > Metazoa > Chordata > Aves > Passeriformes > Artamidae > Gymnorhina > Gymnorhina tibicen. The sequence continues at coordinate 146,612 of VXAZ01007995.1, forward strand.
ACCCTTTTCAGGGTGTTAAACTCTTTGACTGCTGTCTCAAGAGCATGAGGAGGTCTTGAAATTCAATCAGCGAAGGGCAAGAAACCCACCTGACCCCTGTCAACGCTGTCTGCCCCTCCTCTCTCCCTTTTTCCTCCTCTCTTAGCAGGTTTGTGGTAGTCCAAGGCTGGCTCGTGCATCCTCCCTCTTGGGATTATGTATCTGTCTGTATTTCATTGTGCTGCCTGTCACCACCACATCTGAGCACCTTCTGCTCCTGATTAATTGCAGCAGGGGAGTCCCTGCTGGATCCAGCACCGTGGGATCTGACACCTCCCATGGGATCAGAGCTGTATTTGGAGCAGAGCTGGCTTCTTTCAGTTTTGGTCAAGGGAGATGGGACTGAAAGAGACTTGGGAATGGGAGAGGCAACACAGAGGAACAGACTTGGGCCTTGGGGAATAGGAAAGGTGCCCTGGGAGATGGTTCTCGATGGAGAAGGTTCTGTAGCATTTGTTAGTGATAGTTACACTCTGGTTTTGTGCAGTCCCCTCTGAGCGAGTGGCCAGGTCCTGTGGCAGGGAAAGATTTCATCTGGGCTTGGGAAGAGGAACGCAGCTCTCAGGAAGGGTCAGTGTCACCCACATGGTGTCACGAAGGTGAAAATCATCCTGTGCACTACTCTGAGGGGAGGAGGGAGATTCAGCTCTAAGCAATGTTGTCCTTTTTAACGTCACACACAGAAAACCTTTTCCCTTTCCAGGAAACTTCGCTGGAAAAACTTCCTTGGAGCTATCAGGAAAACACATACACTGGTCGTCTCAATGAAGACTTGATGAAGACAATAATAAATTCCTGTAGAAGAAAGCCATTTGTATTAATCTGTGGCTCTTCTACATTCAATGAAGATATGAGCAGATACTTGAAAGCTGCAGGAATTGAAGAAAATTCCTGTTTTGTCTTTTAGCAGGATATTCCTGACCCGAGGAACCGTAGGCTGAGCCTTGGATGTCCTTGTTTCTTTGCAGACATTGCACAAAATGGGCCTGCTCTGAAGACAGCTCCTTGGAGCAACTATTTGTTGATCCTCACTCCTGGGTGTTTTAAGGAACGGGTGCCATTCCAGAGTTGCTGCTACATGGTGTGCCACCCACACCTCAGGGACCAGCGTGTTTTAATGGAAGTGTTCAAGTGCAATTTTAAGAAAGAGATCTCCTAAGGGGGCTCTAGAAAGCATCCATGCACACAGCTCTGCTGTAGTATGGAGATTGGTGACTTGCTTTGCAATGCGTGTTATTCTGCAGTGATGTTGTGTCCTGTTAGGTGTCCAGAGGAGAGCTACAATCCTGAGGGATCCTTGCCAGGCCAAGGGAACAGCAGAGTCTGGATCATTTTGGTTCTGTCGTGCGCAGGCTGATGTCACCCAAGTCTCTTCAACCTCACTGTGCCTCAGTTTCCCCACTGCACACTAATAACAGAGAAGGTGGCACTGATCTCTGGAAACAGCCTTTCCAACTATATATGGGAGAAGTATCCATAAGGATGGAATGATACGTTATGTCTAGGGAGAACTCAGGCAGGCTGAGCTGCTGCCCTGGCACAGCCTGCGTTACCTACCCTGTGCTTGACCCTTGAAATGCTGCCTGGGGAGACAAAGACCATGACCTAAAACTGGGAGAGCATGGCCAGGTTGTGGCTGCTGTCTGTCAGGGAGGATGGCTGTTTGCTTTCCATGTCCCCTAAGTGTTGTATCATAGCCCCGGCTCATTAAATTGAACCTCTTTTCAAAGAAACAGCTGTTTGGTGTTGTCACAGGACTCTCCCAGGTGCCTGAGGAGGTTCCCTAAGCATACGGGAACACCACCTGAGGGGGGAAAGCTGTGTGGGGGCTGCTGGGGTGCTTCCCTGTGGGACAGGGAGCAGAGCCAGGGAGCTGCCTCCAGGATGGCAGCCTGGCACAGCACCCAGCCTGGGGACCTGGTCCCCTTCTTCCCTTTTTCAGTCCAAAATGCTGCTGTTCTTCCTCTGAGGTATCTGCTGTCCACTCTTTTACCTTCTTAGACCGCTGTGCTTAGTATCTACACCTGGAAATACAACTTTTCTGCAACCCATGTTTTTCTGTTCATTCCCAGTCCATCCTGTGTTGGGATTTTCCAGGCTGTGTCAGATGATTATTGCATTATCATTCATGCCTTCTTCTGTACCTGTGTCTAACACTACACCTTACACAAAGGAGATGTAGTTTGTTACACAAAAAACACAGTGTGCACTGAAGTGGGGGCTCGATTCACACATTTGGGAGGGAGTGTAAGTTCCCTTTGCACTGCTGAGATTTGTCTCCTGTTACCAAATGCCTGGAATTAATCAAGTGTAGCTGCAGCTTTTATGTTAACTTCCTTGGAGCAAGGGCTGACAAGAAAGCCATCTTCCTAACCCAAAATAGGGTTCTGGCTTTAAAGGCATGGAGATTCAGGGAAGTTGTCTGTGGTCAGTCCAAGGCAAGCTCTTATCTCCAGTCCCTGCTGTGCTTCAGCCACCCTAAGTCACTGTGTAGTGAAGGTGCTTCTTCACAGCACAGGCTGATAAAATAATGAAAATAATGAGATGCTTTCTCCGGTTGCTCTCTCTACTTTGGCCTTAGCTAGGAGCATGGAGAAAATATTTTTATCAGATATTAAGCATTTGAAAAACCTTACGTCTATTCCTCTTGCTTTAAATACAATGTCTTTCTGAGATTTTGCTAAAACCCCACCCCACCTTTTTGCAAAGGCCCAAGGTAAAAAACTTCGCGCTCGCCTTGGAAAAGCGCCGGCTTTCTGCGTGAAAGCTGGGACTGTTCCTTTAAACACAACCCCAATATGTCTGGGTATTTCAGCACATATGGGCCACGATGGTTAAACCCTACCCAGCTGGTCCGGCCGTTCTGCCGCGCAGCTCCGTCTTTGTTCGTGGCTCAAAGGGAGGGTGGTGAGAGACGGAGCAAGCTGTGAGTGCTGCGGGTTGCCATCCTGCGAGGGCGGGCTGCGGCCGAGCGGGAGGAGCGGGGCATGTCCCGCCCGAGGGGACAGGGGCTTTGCGAGACGTTCTCCGTGGGGGAGATGATGTCCTTGGAAGCAGGAACTCGAAGGAGCCTTTAAACCGCCCGCAGGCACTTTGTTCTCTATTTTTCTGCCCTTCTCTCCCTTCCCCCTCCCGCCTTTTGTTGTTTCTCAGGCTGGCTCTTACGCGAGTCCCCTCATCCCCGCCATCCCCCCATGGGGACAGCCCCTTTCAGAGGACGGCGTGGATTCCTGCAAACGCAGGGATGTGGAGTGGAAAGGCTCTGGGGCAGAATATTCCTTGCCAGGGGAAGATGAGAGGTTTCCTTCCCTTTGGAGGCCCAGAACCACCCCGTGGTGGCAGTTTTGTGGGGAATCGGTGTCGGTGCTGTTGGTGACTGGGGCATCTGCGGAGCTGGAGGTGTGTGAGCTCCCTGCACGGGTGGGTGGCCGATGCCCAGCCAGGGCAGGGGCTCACATCCTGCCTCTCCTGCCAGGCGGGGGGGTGCTGGTGGGGTGCTCCTGATCTCTGGCTGCCCCCAGGAAGCCCCTGCCACCCGTGCAGCACTGTGCTGGGGAGAGGGGCTTCGCTTCGCTTCCTTTCTTCTTCCTCATGTGCAGCCTAAATACCTTCTTAATTTCATCTCATTATTTCCTGCCTAAATAATTCCTTTTTCTCCCGGGGACCGTTTTTAAACCTTTGATCTTCGCTGAAGTCTCACAGTCCTGATCACGTCCTTTCTGTTTAAATGAGTCAAATGCCTTTTTGACTCATGATTTATGAATTTGCCCACAGAGGAACAGAGGCAGCCCCGACATGGCACACCTTGAAATTACCCACTGCGTCTGTGGCCGGAGCCAAAGTACCCTGGGCTGATCCAGAGCACCTTCCAGCCAGGCCTCCATGCCTGGCTCCTCTGCTTCCCTGCTGCATGTCACTCTCCCCCTGCCTCCCTCTGCCCTCCCACCCCGCTCTGCAGCTGACAACCGGGTTGCCTGGGCTCAGGCCCAGCCTGGGAATGGCCATCTCCGGGTCAGGAGAAGGGTGAATGTGCCGGTGGTTGATGGATGCCGTCTCCTGGGAGCGGGGCACAGCTGCTGTGCTGCACAGCCCTGGCCCCCCTGTCTCCCGGGGGATTGCCGATGCAGAGCACAGCTGAGGGGAGGGAGAGGAGCAGCTGGGCAGGTACCAGTGTCCTGGGCACTGCCCTGGTGCTGAGGCAGTGCTGAAAAGGCTGGAGGACAGTGGGTGTTGTCCAGGATGGATGTGATGAGGATGAACATGTTGCTCCATAGTGCAGCGATGCAGAAGTCAGGGAGCACGTTGTCCCTGAGCCCAGGGGATGGTGGCTGGGAGGGCTGAATACTACTCCTGGATGAACCAGGGTTGTGGCAATGGGGAATACTCAGGAGAGGCCCCTGCGCCATGGCCAGACCTCTCCTGCATCTTTGCTGTGTAGGCCCACACTTGTTGACAAGGACAGACCTCCTCTCCAAGCCATTAGGGAAGCAGCTAATTAAGCTCTGTAACGTGCCTGGGAGGTCAGCAGGAGATGTGCCAGCATCGCAGCATCTCCCAGAGCCTGCACTGGGGCAGGACCTTCACACAGTGCCCAGGGTCAGGGGGAGCTGCCCTGCTCCTCCTCATTCCATTGTGCACTTAGTCCTGGTGCTGGTGCTGGTGACGCAGTGCCCAATGCCCCAGGACAGAACCCAGTGTTCCCTGCTTCGGTTGGGCTTAGGATAGAGGGCTCCTGGCTGGGATGTCCCAATGCTCCCAGCAGCCCTCGGCATGGCTCCAGCAAGGCTGGGCAGTGGGGAGAGAGCCTGTACAAATATTATTGTTGTTATTATTCCCCATAAATATATGCAGGCACTTAATGACCTTGGCATGGAGCATTTCCTGGGATTCATGACCAGTTGGCGTTAATGGTCTTTAGCTGCACCTCAGGCCATCAGCACCTCCCAGCCCATCATTAATCCACAGGAAATGTCTCGGGCATCGATCCTCATTGCTTAATTAATAAATGCAACTTGTCTCCTGCCTGAGATTTAGAGATACTCACTGCTTCTCTCCCTGCTGCTTTGAAGGTGACTTTTTTAGCACAGGTCCCTCATGCTGGGAGGCCCTCGTGGGATTTTGTTTCCTGGCATTCATGTGGGTGTGGGCTGTGGCAGCAGGAAAGTCTTTTCTCTCCTGGGCGGGAGGGAAGGAACTGAGCCGCTGTTGGGTTTGGGGTTTCTCCAGCTAACGTGGCACAGCACAAGGAGCACATCTTTCCCACCAAACCCAAAGGCTTGATTACCTTCAGCCGAGTGCATCCGAGAGCCTGGGCGAGAAGTAGCGTGAGCCAGCACGGAAGAACGTGGCAATTCTCCAAGGCCTTAGCAGGTTCTATAATAATCGATGTTTTTTGCCCATGAGTCACAATTCATCTCTAATCTTCCTCGGGGGAGGTGGGATTTGCTATCTTTAGTGCTCACGACTGCCGCTTCCCCGGGCTGAGCATCCCGCTGAGCCTGGACTCCTGCTGCAGGGATGCTGACCTGGCAGCCGGCGCGGAGACACAGCCACGTTTCAATCCTGCTCCCTGTTTCTCTAGCCTTTACCACCAGCTGGCTTTGTGCAGTGGGTGCTGCAGTATAAATCATGTTAATTCCTGAAATGCTTTTCCGCGGTAAGTCTGAAATTCCCATTTTGGTTTGCTGGCTTGCCTGGCGAACTAAATTATTTTCATAGCCCCTTAAGGGCATATTGTCAGCCCAGACTTATTGCCGTTATACACCATTTCTGAAACATTAATATCTCTTCTAAATATAGTGTATTGACAAGGTATCTGGTATAGTGTAAATCCTTGGGACATTTGATCCAGATCATTAAAACTGAGTGAAGGAAGGGAGGAATAGATCAAGTTACCTTGCTGCTCTTAATTCAAACAAGCGATGAATTATTCATTCTGCTATTAATTCTACAGTCCTCCTGCTTTTTATTTATTTCTCTCTTTATTTATTTTTTTCCTCCCAGATAGACAGCTCCAAAAGGATGCTCGGTCACTGGTGAGGGGAGATTTGCCTGCTGGAGGATGGGGTGCACAGGGCTGGGCTGCCTGGCAGCGCTGGCCGTGCTCTGCGGGGCTCTCGGGGATGCTCCCAGCAGAGGTAAGAGCCTGGTCCCAGCTCCCAGTGGGCTGGATGGGCATCCATGGTCCCTGAGGAGGGGAGGGCCGTTTGCAGGTGCCACAGCGGCTCTGGGGTGTGTGTGGGTTCCAGCTCTCCTGCCGGGAGAGGGGCTGGCTCAGGCCAGGGGCAAGGAGCTGGGATCTGGAGTCACCGTGTGCGGTGGCAGCAAGTGTGGGACACTGCTCTGTGCTTGGGTTTCTGCTTCATGCTTACCTTACTGAGGATTGCAGTTGGGGGTTGTCCTGTAGTGGTGTACAGGTGCTTTGGTGAAGGGTTTGTTAGCTTCTGGAGTTGCACTTGCCTATATGAATCCCTATACACATATACATTTATATGTGAATGTATGCACGGATGTGTATGTGGCAGGTGTGCAGTAAACCTCTCACCCCACCCGGATGAAACATCCCCCAGGATGCAGGACAGGGTTAGCAGATGACACAGTAATTCAGGGGATAGGGTGGGCCAAGCAGTCCCCCATCCCAAAAAAGGCAGGGCTTTTATCACAGAAGAGCTGAGCCAGAAATCAAAACCCATCCCTGGCCCTGGTGCAGATGCTCCTGAGGCCACACCACTGCCCTGTGGTGCCTGCTCACCCCCACCTACACCTGCCTGGGCTTCCCAGAGCACCCCAAGGCTCCCAGCCCTTCATCCATCCATCTGCCTTCACTGTGGCTACTTGCCTCTCCCACAGGTTCCCCTCTTGGGTATTTATTTAAACAACGTTATTCCTTTAGTACCAGCCCCATATTACTTCACTGCCTATCCCCAGCAATTAGCAAGGTGATTTTAGATCTGGCCAGACACACACATGTGGTGCTGCATCCGACACATCCCAGGACCCCCCTTGCTGGGAGGTCACCGTGCCAGTGAGCACGATGAAAAGCAATGTGCACAGGCTGACTATTGATTTGCAATATACTTGGCCCGGATTGATGGCAGCGAGCGCCCAGCCTTGTTTGGGAACCCACACGTGTCTCCTGGGGGCTGCACAGGGTCTGCATCCCTCCCAGACATGATGTATGTGCCCCCTGTATCAGCCTCTTCACCCCAGCCCTAATCAGACCCAGGGGCAGGTGACAGCCGGCCCCCTCTCAGCCTTATTTTATAATAACCATGTTTCAGTATAAAGATTTCATTAGGAAATCGATCCCTACATGCATAACTCATTGTTCAGCTCATCGAGCCCTTCACCCCTGTTTCTCCCAGCTCAAATTCTCTGATACCGCCATTATATGGAGGGAGCACCATCAGTGGGAGGCACAAAGCTGAAGGGCTGGGCAGCTGGGGCACTGGTGAGCCTGGTACCGCTGAGGCTTTAAAACTCACTCCCAACTTCCTTTTTCCCTGCCATAAACAGGTGCGGATGCTGTGCTGTCACTGGCAGGACAAGCTCAAGAGCACAGCTGAGCCCTGCTGCAGCCCCCACAGGGGCAGCATGGGGCAAAGGGGTTACATGGAGGGATGAAAGGTGATGGGGGCACACATGTCCTCCAGGGAGAGTGGGTGGACAAGCCCAGTGGAGGTCTGCAGGATGCTGGTGTTTTGGTAGCGTGGTGGTGGGATGGAGCTGGTGTTGTGCATCCCGGCTCCGTTCTTTAAGGCTTCCCCTGGAAAGGGGACATCACACCCACCTCTGTGTCCCCCAGGCATCAAATGTGGGGGAGTGCTTTCAGCACCCTCTGGCAATTTCTCCAGCCCCAACTTCCCAGGGCTGTATCCCTACGAGACGGAGTGCACGTGGCTCATCGTGGTGGCCGAGGGCTCCTCCGTCGTGCTGTCCTTCAGCCACTTTGAGCTGGAGTACCATGACGCCTGCGCCTATGACTACCTCCAGGTCTACAACGGGGCTGCCCGGGACCGGGGCAACCTCCTGGGCACCTTCTGTGGCCACAGCCCCCCGCCACCCTTCTCCTCCGCCTGGCACGTCATGGCCGTGGTCTTCCGCTCCGACCGGCACGTGGCCAAGCACGGCTTCGCCGCTGCCTACAGGAAAGGTAGCAGGGAGGGGTGGTGGTCACTGAGCATCCATCCATCCGTCCTCTTCCACCGCCCTCACCATCCTTGCCTCCTTGCAGATGCCTGCGGCGGGCAGCTGACGGGGCTCTCTGGGGAGATCACCAGCCCCCGCTACCCCGAGAGCTACCCCAATGATGCCGAGTGCCGCTGGAGCATCGGGGGGGCCAGCGGTGGTGGCCCCCTCACGCTGGTGTTTGCTGACTTCCAGATGGAGGGGGGCCAAGGCTGTGGCTTCGACTACGTGGCCCTTTTTGATGGCCCCACTGTCACTGCCCCCCGCCTGGGACGTTACTGCGGCAGCGCCCGCCCGCCCCGCACCATCTCCTCCACCCCGCACCTCCTCATCATCTTCAAGTCGGACTTCAACATCGGCGGCAGGGGCTTCAAGGCCCATTTCTACTCGGGTGCGGGGGTCTCAGGGTGGTGGGGCAGTGGGAAGGACGTGGGGACAGGCACTGGGTTGGGGTGGGGATTCTCTCCCTCCCGCAGCAGCAAGAGGAGGTGATCTTGGGAGGGATCCCTTTGGGGAGAGCCCGTGAGATGGTGTGAGGTGTAAACCACCACACAATGCAAATGGCATCATTGTGGCTATTCCAAGCCTTGGGCTGTCCTCTTGAGCAAGAGTCACCCTTGCTCATGCCATTCACTGGGGATATGTGTTTTCCCATGGGCTCCTGTAGGACTTTGACTACCTTGGGAGGTTCCATCCCCCAAAACTGCTGGCTGTCCATCAGCCAAACACAAGGCTGGGAGCAGTGAGGTGAAGGCAGAGCATCCTTTAGCAGTAAAACAAGAGATTGCTCATCCACACCCAGGGGGCTTCAGGTTTGCTTTTGATTTTTCCTTTCCCCTTTTTCCCTGAGCAGGTGAGTGCCAGGAGGTGTTCACCACTATCAAAGGGAATTTCTCCAGCCCTCAGTACCCCGATTTCTACCCCAACAACCTCAAGTGCCAGTGGAGCATCCAGCTGCCCCCGGGCTACCGGGTCAAGGTCTTCTTCCTGGACATGGAGCTGGAGGGCCGGAGCAGCCTGACGGGTGGCTGTGACTATGATAATTTGTCTGCCTTTGATGGTGGCACTGAGAATGGATCCCTGCTGGGACAGTGGTGTGGGCGGGAGAGCCTGGCTCCCGTCACCTCCCGCAGCAACCGGCTGCTTCTGGTCCTGCACACCGACCGCAACACGGCCAAGAGGGGCTTCTCCATCTCCTACGTGGGAGGTAAGGTCCCACTTGGGTGCTCCTCAGTGCTTTAGTTCCATTGGGACATGCCTGAGACCATGCAGTTTCCAGAAGGATCGTCAGTGAAGGTTCCTTTCTGCAGGAGCAGAGCCTGTGGCTCCTTAGGGATGGGGCGGAGGAAGACGTGGCGAGTGAGCTGCACTTCATGTTTAGTATTCAGGAGATGCTTTCCAGCTTCAAATTCCTGTGTGTCTGTCTGCAACTGCCATGCTCCTGTTCCTCTCTCAGAGTGTGAGGGAGAGAAAACCTGGGGGTTTTCAATGTGCCAAAGTCCCAGAGCAGGTGACCAGTTCAAGCATCATAACCTTGTTTCCTGCTCCCCTGGAATGCTCCGGCCTTGCCAGCACATGGCTGAGTAGGCAGACATAAACTGTGTCCCCTCCTCCACTGACAACAACACGGGAGGGCAGGAACCCTGGGGCACAGCATTCCCAAATCCACCTTGCCAGCCCTGCCTGGCACATCCCTGCTGCTGGCATGCCCTGGGTCCCAGCCAGCGTGTCCGGCGTGTCCGCAGCTGGTGGGAGGAGCAGTGTGTAACCTTCCTCCTCTATTTGCCAACCTTTGCACCTCAAACGCCAGCAAATTTATGGCGTTTGTTGTATTTCAAGATAATTACATCCGAGCTGACCTGTGGGTCAGGGATGATTCAGCCAGGGGCAGCCTTTTCAGAGGGCTGGAGCCAGAGCAGGGCTGCTGGGCTGGCAGCACAGGCGACGCGGGGGCTGGCCCTGGGTTTTATCCCTCAGCTGCAAAATCGCTCCTTATTTCCAGTGTAGCAGAAAGGATTTGGAGGTATGTGGCTCTTGGAGTTAGAGCTGGGATAGAGTTTTGTCCTGAGCCTCTGGAGGGAGAGAGGTGGTATTGAACATTTAGTAGGGCTATAGTGTGCACAGCAGGTCTGTCCCTGTCCTCGTCCCACTGATTTCTCACTGTTTTACAGCTGCGTGCAGGGACAGAATCTTGGTGTCTGTGTCTGGTCATGGAGAAACCCTGCTCCAGAGGGACCAGCCTGCAGACAGATAGATGGGGTGCTACTGAGGAGTGGGTGATGTCCCACCACAGAGAGGGGTGTGACATCTTCCAGCTGCCCAAGGCTCCTGCATCCCCTGGTACACACTGCCAGATGCATGCTAGCGGAGGACAAAGGCTTGGATGTGAAACTGAGCCTCCCTCCATAGAGCTGAGCCTGCTGGCTATGTTTGCCCAGTGATTCTGGCATGTACTCGTGATTAACGTCCTGCATGGCACATCCAGCTGCCAGCACTGCCAGGAGAGCAGCTGCTCCCACCGGACACACCAGGCTCTCCCTGCCACCAGCTTCCTCAGGAGCCCACAGAGGCAAAGGGACACCTCAGTCTCTGCATCCACACCCACAGCCTTTCAGCCATGCAGATATTTTCATTCCAGCCTCCACACCCACAGCCCTTCAGCCATGCAGATATTTCCCTTTCAGGCCCACCAAAAGGCATGGCTTGGGCGGGGCGTGTGTGATTTATGGCCATTGAATGAAAGCCTTCACGCCAGGAGAGAGGATCCACTTTCCCCTCCTCTTGATCTAATGCACTTTAGTTATTTGGTAAATCTTCTAATGGTTTTATAATGCACTAAGCGAAGCAAAGTGACGCTATTTTTTTGTATTGATTTTATTGCATCTTCCCAGTTTCATAAGGCCGAGATTCAGAGGGAGCTGGAATAATTCAATAATTCATATTGCCCAAGTGGTTAGTTCAAGCTGAGCGAGGATTCACTTTAAAGAGGGGGGTATTTTTCCTCCCTGCTTCTTTACCTGTGTGGGTGCTTTCTACATCCAGAGAGGCCAAACACGGTGCCAGAAGGAGAGTGATGGAGAGGGGCTGGAGTCACCATTGCTCCTACATGTGCACCCTGTTTTCTGTCCCAATAGTTGTGCCCATGAACGTCAGCTGCACCCGGACAGACTTCCACATCCAGATCCCTGTGCAGTCCCTGGCCCAGCTGGAGAGGAATAGGATTTATTTGGGGACCCCTTCCTGTGCAGCCCAGGTGGCTGGCAGGAACTTTAAAATACATACCAGGTTCGACACCTGCGGCACTGAATCCCAGGTAAGCAGTCAGCAAACCCTCCTTTAAAGCAAGCTGTGTACACGGTTGGCCTTGTGCTGGCTGTGGGGAAGTATTCCTGGTCCCTCTCACATTTTCCCAGTAGATACTGGCCTGATTCATGGCCAACCCCTCCAAACCCCTGTGAAAAGGAGCTGCACAAAGTCCTGAGGAGCTGTGTCCCTTGTGTTGCAGAGACGCAACAACACGTCCGTCATCGTCAGCACCCTCTACATTGATTTTTCGGTGGGAGACCAGGAGGACATCCACCAGTACGAGGTGCAGTGTGAGCCAAAGAGGAAGGAAGCCTCAGTGACCCTTATCGCTGGCCCTGATCCGTCCAGGCTCAGCCAGGCAGAAAACCTGGTGGATGCCCAGCAGCGGGAGGGGGAAGCGATGGACGCCCATGAAATCAAGAGCCAGGACACCAGTGACATCGTCTTCATCAGCATCTGCATCCTGGCTGGGCTCCTCATGGTCATCGCAGTGGTGGGGCTGGTGCTTCTCTAGGATGCTCCTTCCAGGCTCCAGGGACTGCAGTCCTGCCCGGGGCAGAAAGGCACCCCAAAATCCACCCTCATGCCGGGCTGAGCCCTAACACAGCTCCCCAAACAGAGACACAGCTCCCAGGCCCTGAAACCGAGCGTGAGCCCAACCTCCACCTTCTCCAAGTGCCTGAAAAATCTGGGCAATAGGCAGCCGTTTCCCTTCCCAATTTGTTTTCCTCTGTCTCAATCTGTCCATTTGGCTCAGGAATGCAATTCTTGCACTCCCTAACTCTTCCCGCACCTGCTTCAATTTGTTTTCCCTGTAGTGCTGCTGCTTTCAGGAAAGTAACGTTGTTTGCCGATGGCTGCAAATCTTCCTGTCAATTATTTCTAGCTGAATTCTTGGAGGTACAAACCATCCCCAAATGTAGCTATATTCCCAACAAATGTTCTCCGTGCTCCCGGCCCATGCTTGGGGGGGACAGTGGAGCTGTGTTATAGGGATCTCCACCTGGCACATGCAGATGTAGCTCATGTAGGTGCTCCCAGGTGATGTTTCTGGGTGTCTGTGGGTGATGTGATGAGATGCATTCGCTGTGCCCTGGAGCTCCTCGTTTGATCTTCTCATGTTGTCTCACCTTCTCGCAGGACTCACTGGAGTGCCTCAGCCACCAGCAGCTGGAGGGGAGGAGAACAATCCTCCTCTCCTCTGTGTTTTCCTCCTTTCTAGCATATCCAGGTGTCCATGGCTGTGAACTCTCTACCAGCATTACTCCTGAAGTCTGAAAACATGGCAAATTCTGCTATGGCTTGGGGGGATGTTGGAAGGTGGAGGTTTTGGTAACCCTGCAAAGACAACCTTGGCAGGAGGGGCTGGCTCCCCTGGGACCTCAGTGACACCAGACCTCCACTAGTGGTCCCTGCAGAAAGTGAGCTCAGCACCTGAGAGCAGCAAAATAAGAGCCCTGTGATCATGTGCACCTCCAGAAAACTGGGGATCCTCATCCTGAGCCCTGATGGATGGCTGAGTAACCTCTGCCTGCCTCTTGTGCCACCCCAGCACAAAGGACATTTCCCTTCAGCATCAAAGAGGGGGTGGCTGTCACAGAGCAGCCTGTGTTCATCCCTGTGGGTCAGAGCCAGCATGTGTCAAAGCCACATGAAATCTTGCTATGGAAAGAGGCCACCCCTCCTCCTCCAGCCTGTGTGAAACACACTGCAGTGCAGGGAGAGATCTTAAAGTGTCCCAGTGTGGTCATTCAGGGGCACAGCAAACTCCTTGTGCTGCTGAATCCAGCATTTAGCAGGGACTGATAGGAGACTCCCGTCCGTGAAAGGCTGCCCTGGCTGATGTCCTGCTTCCCTCTGGGACAGTTCTGTACATCAGGGCATCAGAGGAAGCAGCAGCAAAGGAATAGGATGATGATCGAGCAGCTTTTCCTCCTGAATTGCACCAGCCCTGAGAGAGTGTCTGGGGAGGGAAGAAGGCATGGAGCTGCGCATGCCTCCTAACGAGGAGCCTTCGTTATCGGAGCCCGGATTGATTTGGCGTTTGTTGGTGCAACACATCGGCAAATGCGAGATTTCCGAGGGAAATATTTGCCAGCACGGTTAAACTCCATTAAGGGAATGTTTTGAGAGCCTGTTGTGTGCAGAGATGGTAAACAAGGCCAGCCCCCCCCTCCCCCCCTGCTGCCTGCAAAGCCTCGCTGCTGCTTAATTGCTGGGTATAGAACTGTCAGCTTGAGACCATAGTTACAAGATTTGACAACTGAAAGAAACTTAAAGATATAATTAACCTTCTTAGTGGCCCAGATTTTGCTGAAACAGGTGAGCACTGCGGCTGCTCGTGTCTGGCAGGGAGCCCACAGCACCCAGCAGCATCCAGCCCTTGCCTGCAGGACAGGCACCTCCTCGCCCAGCTGGAGCCTCCAGAACCCTGCAATTTGCAGGGGAAAAGGCTCTTCTGGATAGCTGTTGGTGTTGCACTCAAATAAGGAGTTGGGCCTGGTCACCCCAGGGAGGGTTTCCACTTCTGGCTCCAGTTCACAACCACTTGAGCATCCCTGGGTGCTCCCCTGCACACATCCATGTGTATGCAGGACTGGTGCTGTGGGAGCAACTCTGCTCCTGAGTCAAGGGGATCCCCAGCTCCCCCAGGCCTGCAGGGCTTTATCCAGGGGTCATAGAACTTGAATGCCTCCAAAAGCCCTTTACCCACTTGTTTCTGATGGCATCCACAGCTGCATCTACCACCAGCAGTGAGCCACTCGAGCCAGTCATGCCACTCGGAGCAAGGAAAGCCTCTGGTGCTCACCAAACACCAGCCCTCCTCAGCCTCCCGTCACCCTCCACCATGTCTCAGACTCTCCACTAGATTTAGGCATCCAGTCTCTCCCTGCCCTGCAGGAATTTGCTCACTGGCATCCCCTCTTAAACCAGGTCTTCCCTGATGTACTGGGAAGAATCCCTGCCCCAGCTAGGGATGGAGCCCAGCAGGGGAGGGGGACTGCCCAAGTCATTCCTGAAACAAACCCTTCTTCTCATGTAAAAGCTGCTCAGATGAGTGGCAAGCAGATATCAGGAATCCATCACCAGCATTCCTTCCCTCCACCATGCCTGTGGTGCTCACACATCAGGCCTCAGTTTCCCTCCTTAGCGTTTGCCCGGTGCTTCCCAAGCAAGCGGGAGTGCAGCAGGCACGGGCAGTGCTCCCGTTGCTCATCTGATTATTTATTTAGAGCATGATGACTGGATTGAGCCGGGCTGGATGCAGCCACCCCATTTCCTGGCTTTGCTTATGGACGTGGAGTCGCGTCTCTCCAGAGCAGACAAAGGCTTGGCTGTTGTGCGGGAGGGAGAGCCTCTGTTATCCCTCTGCAAACGTCTGCGTGCAAATCTGGTGAAGAACTGTTGGAAAATTGTAGATCGTAGAAAACAGGACTGCAAGAGCCCCCAGGGGATCAATTGGTTTATTCCTCTCCTTCCCTGGGGAAATCGCTCCTGCCAGAGAGAAGCTGTGCTAAAATATCCGAAAAATCTCAGCCATGCTCTCTGTGTTTTCTCTATTTACCAGGAAGGTTTTCCTGATGTGTCACACTGTGAGGGTGTGCTGCTGGGGGATGTGCTTTTGTTCTGCTGTGCTGGACAAGAGAACAATGGTGGAAGTGCCCCAAAATGGGCACTGCTGCTGGCACAAGACTCTGCTCCCTCTTCCCGGAGGCCCTGGGCACTGGGCAGGACTGAGCATCCCACTGGGGAGCCCAGCAAGCACAGGGTGTCATGATCCACCCCTTCCCAGGCAATTTATTCTATGGAATGTTCACTATAAGTTTTCTGTAGTGACACCCATGGTCCTCCAGTGATTTCTTCCCTCTTCTCCTATTGCTCTGCTCAGAGGGTTATTTGTCTTTTCAGTTTTTATACTCTAATCCCACAGTCTGGGAATGGGGTGCTTGTGACAGCCAGGGAGCCAGTGCTGGAGCTGAGCCCCATGACTGAGGATGCTGGTGGTGTGCAGCATTAAGCTCCCTCAGTGGGCACAAACCCTGCTGCTGTGGTTAATAGTTTGGGGATTTTTTCCCCTTCTTTGCAAAGGTATCCATAGCTGGGAGCATGCTGTCTGTCTTCTACCCTTCCCAAAATCCCTCAGCTCCAAAAGCAGAGGTGTAAAGGGCTAGAGAGTGGCTGATTGTGGCAGAGAGCTGCTTGCAAGCTCCTTGCTTCCTGTGCAGGACATGCATGGGATGGCTCCAGACACTGAGGTTGGTAGCACTGGCAGCCCCAGAGCAAACACTGCCCTCAGCAGCACTGCCCAGCCAGCCCCAGTCCCACACTGGGACATGGCTGGGGACCACCTAGCCAGGAGGAACCACTTCCACCCTGCTTTAGCTCTTTATTTTTCCCTTTCCCCAGGAATGCCAGGAATTAAGCTGGCTGGGCTTGCCCTGCATCCTCTCCTCAAACATTTTTGGGTAATTTAACAGGGACTGGCCCTTGGGCAAGCACAAGGGCAGTTCATGGCCTGGACCAGGGGCAGGTTTGCTGCTCCTCAGGGTGGTTTTCTTGGGGGTTGGTGTATAAGGCCAGGAGGCCACCAGCTGCTTTTGCCATCGAGCCAGTCATGGCTCCCCAGGAGTTTGGCACGGCTGGGTTGGTGGGTGTGGTTTTGTGCTGGGAAGGACGGAGCTCTCCAGGTACATGCTGGAGACCCTGGCCACAGTGACACGACCGTGTCCCTGCCTTGGGGATCCAGGTACCCGCTGGAGACCCTGGCCACAGTGGCACAGATGAGGAGGCTGCAGTCAGGCAGCCCAGCCATCTGGGAAAACATAATGGATCAAGCATATGGACAATTAAAAATGCAATGACGGCATTTACCGGGAGCTGTTTTCCAAGCTTATTTTAAGCCCTGTTTCCTGATCATCACAGCCCCGGGGACAGCGAGGGCCCTGCTCGTGGGGATTTTGGTGTGTGGAGGCTGAGTGCTCCGTGATGGGTGGGAGAGTTCACAGCTGGATTTTGAGCTTACAGTCGTGTCTCTGTGGCAGCTTTGGGGGTTACAGATTTGATTCTGCCTTCTCCCTCTGGCTGGCTCTGCATGTTGCAGCCCTCCTCCTCCTGTTCCCTCTATCTGGGACAGGACTGCAGTGTTTGCGATGTGAATATTCCAGCTTAGGCAAAATATTGGCCACGGCAGAAATTATTTTGGCTTTTTTGTTTTCCTTGCCACTGGGGCTGGCTGTGCTAGAGGAACAATGTTTGTCCATTATAGGAGCACCCTTTATAGCGAGATAACTGCTTGCTAGATAATCATATGTAATTAGCAAGGATCATTCCATAATCTAGTTTAATTGACAGAGACCATGGATGTTGTTCAGGCGACTGCCAGCACAAGAATTGGAGCATCATTAATTGCAGTGTAACCCTGGCATGGGCTTCCCTTTTTTTTGCTTCCTGTGACATGTCAGAGTTCCTTTGTGCCTCAGTTTCCCCCCTCTGTGAGGTGCCAGTTCACCCACCTGAATGTTGCTGTGCCCTACATGGAGGAGCCAGGCTTTGCTGGTTGCGGTCAACTGGGCTGGGGAATTCCCTCATGTTTCCCTCCCTCCACCTCTTCTTTTCTGCTTCTCTCTGTCCCTCCACTGCTCCAGCCCCCAATTTCTGCTCCATAACATATCCTGGGAGGGAGGTTCCTGGAGCCTCCTTTGCGCTCCAAAGGACATCTGTGGCTGCTCCTTGCCTTAATATCTCTTAATCCAGGGCCAGTTTAGCCAACCCTTCGTATTACAGGGCTGCCAGGGAAGCAAATGAGATCTAAAAGTTTGGGTTCTTTGTGAAGAAACCTTTGAAGAGCCTCTTGAAAGATGAAAAGCTGTGAGCTGCTGCGCACTCTCTTTTCCAAAGGACAGGGAGGGTCTTGTCTACTCCCATCTTCTTTCACCCAAGTAATTTGCAGCAGGACAAAGCTCTCCTGAGCTGTGCCTGCTGGTGGGGAACAGAGCAAGCTGTCACCTACTGCCTTCCCAAATCTGCTCTTCAGAAGGCAGGGTCAGAAGTCAGCTCTGGCAGGAGTGAATTCCCTCTTCCATCCCTCCTGAGCCCACCCTGTATTCCCCAAGCATGGGGAGGGGGATCAAGAGGTGACACCTCCAGAAGGTGCTTCCCTCCTCTCTTTGCTGGGTGCAGCAGCTCTCTAGAAGTCTGTCAGCTTTATGTATGTATCCCTTTGCTGAAAGGAATCTGTGGGATAGGCTCAATCTGGAAGAAAAAAGGGAAAAATAAGAACTTTTCTCTAGATTGGGTGCCTCCCTCGTTTAACGTCTCCCCTGTAAAAAAGGGAACCAGCGATTCAAAGTCTCCACACCAGAGAAACTGAGCACAAATCCCCTTCATCCTCCCTGTTAATCTAGAAGGGTTTCCCCAGCATGAAGACTGGGCTGCATCACTCACGGGAGGGAAGGAAGAGCCAAGGAGCAGCAAACTGATTCAGCAGGTAACCCAAGGCATAAATAAACACAGTGTGCAGGTGAGGCTGCTCCACGGAGGGAATCTGGTTTTTATAGACTAATTAAAACTTCATTAGTGCCAGGTATCAAGTATCCTGTTGTCACTTTCAGCACCACCCTTTGGGAAAACAAAGCCCTTTTTGGCCTATTGCTTTCCCCTCTCTGTTGCTTTCTTTCCCCACCTTCCTGGTTTTTGTCCTTAAAGCGTTCGTTCCCTGGTTCCCTGAATCCCTCCTGTGCTGTGGGTCTTGAGTCCAACTCTCCGGACTCTTTTCCAGCTCCTCCAGTCAGTTTTCTGCAAAGCTGAGTCTGTGAATCCTCAGCCCAAATGTTACTGCCAGCTTTAACATCAAGATAAAAGAACTGTACCCAGAGCTTTACACTTGGGTTCCTTTGAAACAAGTTGGGCAAAACCATCAACCATTAAATAGAGGAAATTTATACGAGAGTTTTCTGCTCATGTGCAGCAACTCTGCATCCCTGAAGTTACTTTCTAAATGAAAAATATTTGGCCCAGCCAGACTGCATCTGACCTGTGTGGGAAACTTCTTTGGCCTGGCTTTAATTAGACCAGAAGTTCCTCATTTTCAGGAATTTTGTTTCTCACATGTTACTCAAATAGAGAAAACACAGCCCAGCACCAGGAACAGGAAGCTGAAAATAAATACTGCAGGTCTTGGCATTGCAGCTCTGATGCAAAAGCTGTGTCATTCATTGATCCTGAACCCCTCCTGACAGTCCACGATACACAAATTCAATTACAGCTGTGCAGTTTGAAGCTATTCAAGTGGGAAATGGAGCTGATGGTTAAGAAATTGAGGGTTTTCCCATTTCTTGCTATAGCCTGGTCAACAAGTGTTACATCTTACTGAATATTACCCACACCATCACCACGGATCTGCCAGTTTCTGCCTCCAGCACACCTGACCTTAACTTCCTACAACTGAAACCTGTGTTCAGCTGTTTGAGGACACCTTCAATGTGTACAGGCAAAACTGGTCTTGCACTGGCCCAAGCAAACAAAACAGTGTAGCTATTTTTAAGAGAACCCGCAATTATCTCATTAAATTTCAACAGGTAAGTTTCGGGTGTTTCTGCTAAGGGTCTAGAGAAGAAAAAAGTATTTAGCAGGTCCAAGTAATGACAGTCAGTCATTTTTTACGGTGAAGATATGAACAGCATGCCTGGAACAGCCTTAGTAATAGCTTATGGAGAACAAGACAACGTGTGGCACGAAAGAAATCAGAGCAAATATAAAGGCAAGATTTCCAGTTTTCAATAACTAGAAAGAATTTAAACAACAGTTTGTTGCTCAGATTTGTTCACGCAATCATTCTGAACCACGTTCCTTTTGGAGAAAAAAAAAGGCTTTAAGAGGAGTATTTAGTTTTATTTAGAAAATTCATTACATGTCTTTTTTGTTCACATTACAGTAAGAAGAAGCACCATGTTTACATCATGAGTGAGGTTTGGGAGGCTGAGTGAGCTGCTCCTTGAACAGCAGAGGCATCAGATAGCACCTATACCCTGGGGCTTTAGAAAATGCCCCAAATCACAGGATGACTGAGACAATGGAAGTTACTGAAATCCATTTTGCATCCAGTTCTGGAATGTAGCAAAGGCAAATCACCTTGGCAAAACAGCTCTTGCCACAGGCAGGGCCCAGCTGCAGCAGATGTGCCTGATTTAGGGCAAACTAGAGTTTGCAATTATCCACTAGGAATCCCCTCCCATGGACCAATTACCCTGAATTCCCATTATTTCCAACCAGCACAGCACAGAGCTGTTCCTTTAAAAGGGTCATTCAGCTGATTACACCTGAAGATCCACATCAGGGATGGAGCTAAACTGAGCTATGACAAATGGGCAGAAGAGAGAAACAGGTGAGTCAGCAAGGATGGAAAATATACAGCAGAGCAGAAGAAACTTTCCTTGCAATAAGCCCGCATGGATTTTTAACCAAGTCAGATTTACAGCACCCATTCCATCATTAGTTCTTCCCTCCAGCAGCCCTGTTCATGGAGTGGTGCCAGGGAGTCACACACAGGCAGCCCTCCTGCACTCCCCTCACCACAGGAAGGGCTCCCAGTCCCACGGAAATGCAGGCACAGGAGGTTCTCCCTCGGGATCAAGCACAACACCTCACTTTTTATGGCTCTGTACGAAGGCAAGGACAGTGAGCGTGCCAGCCTTGACTCCTGCTCGGGTCTCAGGTTTGTGCTTTAATGAGAAGACAAGGGCTCGCACGGCCCTGCGATACGGAGCGCTAATGAGGCGGGAACAGAGATGAAAAGCTTCGCGCTCAATATTTTCAGCCAGTGGGTGATCAATCTGAAAACAGCAAAGTATAAAATTAGATCTTTACATTTAATAAGGAGGCCAGCTGATTGAAATTGGAGCTTGGTGCTTTTCAGTGTTTCTTCATTAATCAGCTTAGATTCAAGGAAATCTGCTTCCCATCACAAGTGTAACAGGAAGAGCAATTTAATTCCACCCTAGCAATTAAGGGACAAGGCAACGTGGTCAGTGGCAGGGAACATATCCCCACCTCCAGCTGGGTGGCAGTACTTCGCCATCACAACAGGAAACTAATCTGTGACAAGCTTTGGGTATCAAGCTCAACTGCAATTATAACCTGTGCTGTAGTGTCTCCACAAAGCTCACTTTTGATCTTGCTGATATAAGGTACCTTGGATATTATTTTAAACTTGATTCCAACAGCAACTCTAAGACATGCCAAACACTTGGCAACTCTGCCTGGTGCTATAAAGGGAAATGTGGGCTCTCTGTGTGTAGAAGGAGGTGTAATTAAGAACGCAGAAAGGGATTTGCTAAATGTTAATTATGTAGTTATTGCTTCAACATGTGCCAAAACCTGTAATTCAGCACAGTTTAGGAAAAAATCCCCCATCCTTCAAGAAATGGTTTTAATTTCACTTCTGCCTTTTGTGATGGGGAATCTCCCTTGCTTTGCATGCAGGAGGTTCCAGTGAGCCAAGTAGTATTCCTGCAAGTCCTTCACCACACAGGGTTTTCTACCCATCACTAAAAAGCCCCTTAGATCCACTCATCCCCACCTTCCCTTCTCCTTTTTGTCAGTCTCTCAGGTGTTGGTGCAGCAGCTGTGGCCCCCCTGCCTTTATAAGCAGTTCAACTGCTGTGACCTCTGCCTGCACGTGTGGTGGCTGCAGGTGTTTTCAGGTGAATCCTGTTCAGAGGCAATTCTGCTTTACCCAATTCTACTCATTTTAGGGTGGTACCAGAGTCTTTATGTCCCACAGATTTAGACTTTACTACCAGTGTAATCACCATGCATAGCTGTGCTTTCTAAGGTCTAAGCTTGACCCAGAAAAAGGGAGTTCCTACCTTTCTGAGGCATTCCTACAGCAAAGCATCCTTTTGTGCTGCCCCAGACTGGAAGCTGGGGAGGTTGTTCTCACAGCCAGCAAACACACAACTCTGAAATTCTTGTGTGCTTATCACTTGACTTGTCATTTAAAGCATAATTAATGAATAAATTGAAAAGGATAATTATTATGGCATTTCGTAGACCGAGCAAACTAGTTGTTAAGCCTTACAGCAAAGCCTTGTCCATTTAGTTAAACATACCTGGGGGATCTGGTATTTATCACCACTTTATATACTGCCAACCTTACCTCTCTGTTTTTGCTATAGATTTAAATTTGCAAATATTTAATTAGGAAACACCCAAAAAGTCCCGCTCTTGCTTTCACAGCTGTTTAATAGGAAAAACTTCATGTTCTATTAATTTCCTCCTTCTCTTGTACAGCCCAACTGCAGTAGCTACACAAGTAATCTGCTGACAGGTTATGGAAATGACAGCAAATACACCTTGCTTACAATTAGCAGGTTCACTTGGTTAACAATCAAAGAACATTATCTACCTTGCAAATGAAGTTACTTATAAATAGGGATGTGCTGTGAATCCCTAAAAATAGATCACCTAAAACAGATCACCTGGTCTTGTCCCCGCTCTGCAGGCAGGACCAGCTCGGCAGTAGCTCTGGCTGGAAAAGGTTTAACTTGTTCCCACAAGAAGGAAGTTTTTGAGCCACGGACAAGTGACTCTGAACTGTACCTCTAATTCCAGGGCTTCACAGAGCAGCTTCCGAGCGTTCTTCCTGAAAGCCTCGGTCTTGGGGTCGCTCCTGACCTCAATAGAGGGCCTGTTGGAGTGGTCCCTGATGAAGGTTCGCCACTCCCTGTAAATGTCCCTGGCGAGGCCGGACACGTCCGGGTCGGGGTGTTTGCGCATCTTGTTCACAGTGTGTCCTGGAAAACAGGAACAGCTCCTTTGGGACTGGCAGGTGGGGAAAAATACAACTGGCACCAGCCAAATCATACTGGTGCTGAAGCAGCCACACACGTTTTTAACTTGGGCAATCTCAGCAAAACAACCAAAGCATTGACACAAACATAAATACAAAATGACTAGGAGCTAAGCATGGAGCCTGAGAAATTAGCAAGGAATTGGGAAAATCACCTTCCCAAGTCACCAAGATGTGGAATGACACTTATTTAACACAGATCTACACTATTTTTTTACACAAATCCTGGATCCGGTGAAAGCTTTTAAGCTTGGCCCACAAAAAATGCTGGGTTTTAACTGGAAACCCCTTTAAGAAAGCAGATGTTGCTGGTGATGGCTGTAGCACTTTAACATGTGAACACCACGGTGACTCCAAGCAGAATCTCTCCCATCGAGAGGGCCTGGCAGTGCAGAAGAGGCTTTCCCGTCTTCTGAGAAGGAGACAAAAGGGGCCTTCCCGCTTCGAGAGGGGTGTTTTTCCCTGGCCAGGAGCGCTGTCGGCCAGGAGATGTCACTGTTAGGCTTCAGTGGCTCTTCCAGCCCGGCGCTATTCAGGCAGGCATTCGGAAAAACCCCGGGAAAAGCCTGAATAAGCTGAACATGGCAAATGAAGCCACAGATCAGAAGGATGGGGAAAGGAGCGGATCGCAGCTCCTTTTCCAGGGCTCTGTGAATAGAGATCCGGCTGCTCTGATGGCAAACAAAGGCCGGGATGCCCTCCCTGTTCAGGAAAGGCAGGGACCATGTGGTCACACATTATCCCTCCCCCGAGTCCTATGGAAAAGAGGCAGGCATCGGGCCGTGCCATTTGCATGGAGCTGCCCATCTGCTGGGGATTCCTCAGGATGAGGATGCAGGAAGCAGTTCCGGGCCAGTCTGAGGAGATTTTCTCACACCTTCAGAGGATTCAGCCAAATCAGATAAATGAGCACTGACAGACAGCAGAAGGAATAAAACACACAGGTACCAAGGAGAGCTCTTCAAAACTCTGACCAAAAAAGGGGTGATGCAGTATTTCCTGGGAGGAATCAGAGGACAGCTGACTTTTTCAGTGCAAGCTGTGAAAACTGCAGGCTTGATATCAACAATATTTCATTGGCAGCAATTTCCTCATTTCTTAAAAAGCTTCCAAACTAATCTCTAGTGTACTGACAAGCCAAGCAAACACAAGACAGCCTAATATTCACAGTTTAGATAGACCAGATGTACCTATTTTAGTGGAAAGTAACACTTCCTTGGAAGGTATTTTCTTCTTCAGCTCCTCCAAAGCTTCCATCAGGTTCTCTTTTGGTTGCCCAGGAAGCTCAAGTATAGACTTCCATCGTTTCATGTCTTCCACAACCACAACTCTCTGGGAAAGAGAAAAGCCATTAGAAAAGTGGAATACTGTTATGATAAATAAGGACACTGCCTTCATCTCAGCTAATGGGGCTGTTATCAACACATGAATTATTGATCATGGCACAGAATATATGACGGGTACTTGCTTGGAATTAGAAAACCCCTGCAAATCAAGACCGAAGTAACCAGAAAGAAAAGTGAGAGGCTTCACCCTGGTCTGCCAAACTCCAGGTACGTAACAGCAAACGTCTCCTAGAAGCGTTCTGAATTTAAGGAATCCATTGTACAAATGTCTCTAAATAGGAAAAGGGATTAAGAGGGAGATGGCTGGTTATCCTTAGAATCCCACTCAGACTGACTGCAAAAGTAAAATAATGCCAGCAAGGTGAGAAACAAAGCATTAGGGAACACGAATGCAGACCTGAGTACACTGCATAGTTGCATTGTTTTTCACTGGTTTTGCCACAGACCTTGACAGAACAGACTGCAAACAGTGCAAGTCTCATATTTTGGATGTGAGGCATCTTACTCAGCAGTGGTCAGACAACTGCAGTGCTTTACACACCATTCTTTTGATTTCTGCCACACATCGATGAACTTTTTGGTGCAGCAAATGTTTTGCTGTTGTGATTCTACAAACAGGTGACCAAGAGGGGTTCAGCTCTGGTGCAGGTCTCACGCAAGACGTCCATGAAATGAACTGAAGGGATTTCCTTGCTAGGGAGGGAAGAGAGCGAGCTAGAAATACTGACGCTGGCGGTGTCACCGGGCTGTCCTCGAATCGTGTGCCCAGCCTGACCCTGCACCACGCCGAGTCATAGCCCATGGAACCCCCTCCAAGGCAGGAGAGCCCTCTGCACCTGTATAACCACTTCCCTGCGAGGATCCCACCTCAGCGCTACAAAGATTCCGGTGCAGTGGTGTTCACACACCACTCCTCCCCCGCCGCCCCGCGCTGCCCCGCCCGTGCCGCACCCGGTGCCGCGGGCTGACGACCCTCCTCGGCCCCAGGAGACCGGGCCGTGCCCCCGCTCCCTCCCGCCGGTGACCTGCCTTGAGGGACTCGAGGGTGACCTGGCGGCAGACGCGAGGCCCGGGCGCGGCCCGGCGGGGGCTCTGCGGGTCGCGGGCGCGGCGCACCACGAACCGATCCATGTTCGCCCTGCCGCCCTCCCTCACGGAAGCCGCCACCCCGCCATTTCCGCCCGGTAGTTCCCACCAGGGGCGAAACCCTATGGGATAGCCGGGGGTACTCCGCGGTGAGGACAACACTTCCCAGCAGGTCCCGCGCTGGAGGCGGTGCCGCTGCCTCGCCCTTTCCGCACGGTAGTTCCCGCCGGGGGCGAGGCTCTATGGAGTGGGTGGGGATGCCCCGCGGCGCGGACTACACCTCCCAGCAGGCCTCGCGCGGGGGGCGGGCACGTCTCGCGAGAGGCTGCCGGCGGTCGGTGCCGGGGCGGAGGGACGAAGATGGCGGTGCGGCGGGGAGGCCTCGCCGTCCTCCTCCTGCTGCTGTCGCTGTTCCTGGTGATCCAGACGGGAGCCGCCGCGGGGCCGCTCCCCGCCGCCTCCTCCGAGGCTTTCGACTCCGTGCTGGGCAACACGGCGTCGTGTCACCATGCTTGCCAGCTGACCTACCCCCTGCACACCTACCCCAAGGTACGGGCGGGCCCTTCCCCGCACCTGCGCCGCTTCCCTCCGCCTCCCCCGGGGCCGGCACGACCCTTCCTTTGCCCCTTTCCCCCTGCAGCTCCGTCTCTTCTGTAAAGACAGATACTTCGGTATGGAAATAGATGGGCAGGCTGCCGCTTGCCAGTGAAGCGCTGTTGTCAAAGTATAGCTTTGTCAGTGCTGGGGCTTTTGTGGGTTTTGGGCGTTTTCTTGCTGCTTTTTTTTTTTCCTTCCTGTTCCTAAAAAGGCAGATGCAATTTGGCTTGGGCTGCTCCATATTTTGGGCACTAAAACGTGCCCATTAAAACGTTCGTGGCAGGGCAGAGATCCTGAGTCAGGGCGCCAGTGCGGCACTTGGATGCTGAAGGATGAAGCATAAATGATGACAAACAAGTAGCTCATCAGAGCCTTCACGGGAATTTTTTTATCTCATGGTAAAATACTGAAATTGTGTCTGGTAGGAATTTAATTTCATACCCCAGAGTTTTGTTGTCGGTTCACGCTTTGCACGGCTTTGAACTACGGGCTTAAATTTGGAAAATCCGGGATCAGAAATCTCATCTTTCCTTGTTCTTTGTTGGCAATAAACTTAATTATTAGCTGCAGCTGTGTAGCAGGTGGAACTCTTACCCCAGATTTGGGATTTCACAGGAAGGCAGCAGGCAAGTGGAGCAGTGCCAGGATCAGGTAACAGGGCTTTATCTGATTCCCCGTGGAATTCAGTTGGATTTTGAGGCTGATAGCGGTATCCCCATGGAAAGAAGGAACAGGGAGTTGTGTGGAATACGAGTAAATTTATACGTGTACTTATGGCTTGTTTTCGTGCATTGCTCTTGTTTCTCTTGCAGGACCTTTGAAGTTCAAGGAGGGCTGATACTTCTGTGATTTTTATTGCACTTTTGAATTTTGCTACTTTACTTTTTGAATATGAAATTTGTTATGTGTTGTTGGAGCTGTTCGCTAGTACAGACACATCTTCCTTACGTTTAATGTTTGTTCTGTTTGTCACAAAACTGCTGGTGGAATTGAAGGAAATTGTTTTTGTTGTGATTGGAAAATAACAAACTTCATTGAGACTGTCATGGAAATATATCTGTAAAGCTGATTTATCTGGATATCAAATTACAAAAGATGTTTTCTGCGACACTACCACCCACCTTGTCAATGTTAGACTTGAATTTTAATTTATAGTCAGAATTTTCTGCTCTTGTGCCTTTAAAGCACATGAACTTGTGGTCTCAGTTACAATGGCCAGGTCATTTACAACAGGTTGTACAAGAGGTGTGGTGTGTTTGGTGGTTGTTAAATTAATTCAGAGCCTGTTTTGCACCTGTGCAGTTGCAGTGGCTGCTGGCTTTGAAGTTCTGATTCACGGGTCAGTGGCAGGGTGTGTTCAGAGGTTGGAAACTGCTGTGACAGAGGCTTTAGTTCACATCCCCTGGTGCTGTGGACAGAAGAAATACTAGGTGTAGGATTTCTGTATTTGCTTCATTTCAGTGGTTCGCAGTGAGGAAGCACTTTTGCCCTTCAGTTCAATATCATAAATAAACATTTGTGTTTGTGGAGCTGGTCCGGCTGTAGGCAGATAACCAGGATGCTGTGTAGGACACTAGGAAATAGTCTCTTTTTCTGATAGTTCTGTTGTAGTTCTGATTAGAGTCGTTAGTCTGATTGGATACATTGTATTACACTGTCAAAATTGGAAGTTTTCTGTCCTTTCCTGCTGGGTTTTACCATTTCAGTTCTGAGAATGGAGATTTTCTACTCTTTGTAGGGTTAAACATCAATAAATCTTCTACAGCACTGTCTCTTAATTTCAAACACAACACTCCCTAAAACATTCATTTTGCTTGTGAGTTGTGGGTCTGGAATTACAAAATAGCATTTGCTGTTCCAGGTTTGCCCAGTGCAGAAGGAAAAGCTCTGATTGAAATAAATCCAGAGGTTCTTAGTGCTGCTTGGCTTGGGTTTATTTCAGGTCATCCCGTGTCATGTTGAGCTGGGTTGTAGGCCTGGTGGAGGGAAGGAGCACAAAACCACCCAACCAAACAACAAAAAAATGTTTGTTTTCTGACAATTTATTGTGGACTGGAGGGATGCAAGCCTTTCCTTGTGCCTCCCCAGGAAGAGGAGCTGTACGCCTGCCAGCGGGGCTGCCGACTCTTCTCCATCTGTCAGTTTGTGGACGATGGCGCCGATTTGAATCGGACCAAACAGGAATGCGACTCTGGTGAGCCCTCAGAGCCCCTTCAGCATCCCATCATGTGAAGACATAATAGAGGAGAGAGCTGCAATGTCTGAAAGGGTGGTGTTTAAATTGGTGGCATTCCTTCAGTTGCTTTGGGTTTGCTTAACAGCTTCTTAAAGTCTACGTACAGGATGTTAAAAAAAAAAAAAAATCTTAGGGGAAGGTTGTTCTCTGAGTTTCTCCTTAGTGTTGCTGATTTCCTGGATTTCTCAAGTATCATCAGTCTCTGTAAATAAATTAGAAATACTTCATTTTACTATGAACAGTTTGTCATAGAAAACACAAAATGCCTGGGGGGGAATCCAGGCAAATGAACACTTGTCTTTTAATAATTGGCAGTCAGTCCCATTTGCCATTCCTGACAAATTTGTATATTGAAGTGAATTGTTCAGTGGAGTAAGAACACAGATCTTAATATGCCTTGTAACTCGTGGTCTGGGCTGCATCCTAAGCTTTCCCTGCAGCTAAACCCTTGGGAATGAAGTACATGTTTTGTTTGGAATAGGCCTTTAAGTACTGGTTACTAATTCTCTCAGGCTATCTGTGTTAGAGCAAAGATTTCACAGTGAAGCTGAAATATAGAATCATTTAAGTTGGAAAAGACCTTTAAGATCATCAAGTCCAACCATTCTCCCAGCACTGCCAAGCCCACCACTAAACCATGTCCCTAAGTACCTCACCTTTAAGTCCCTCCAGGGATGGTGTGTGATGCAGGCCAATTAACAGTGGTTTTGGAATTGTATAGAACTTTCTTCCAATAATATTGAGGAAGCTGATTCACAGTTTTATTCAGAAACAAAAGGTAGGAACTCTCCCATCTTCACTGCCAATACAATTAAGCACCAGGCCAGCACTCAAGGAAGGCTTTTGTCCTCTCAGTAGCTTGTGAAAGCAAGCGAGCTCATGGCCAGCTCAGGTAGGGAAGCGGAAGCCTGACATGGAAAGATACTGATGTGTTACAAAACTGCACTAAATACTCCAGAAATGGGCTAATGCTCCAGTCTGTCACGCTGTGTGTAGCTGTGACACAGCCTGTCAGTGTAGTTGTCAAACCACACACGAAAGAGTGCCATAAAGCAGGGTAATGTAGCAATAGAGCACATGTAGAGTAATGGAACAGTTGCTTATTTCTGGTTTAACTCTCCTTTCTGGGGCTGTTGTCTTTGCTGGCTTATGTTCTGTAATCTGCTGGTGGGTGCCCTGAGTGAGTGTTCTGTGCTTGGCAGATCCTTCTTGGCTGATCTGCTCAGTTCTGTCTCTGGTGCTTCCTGCAAACACTGGCTCGGTGGCAGTTGTAGTGTGGAATGGCTGCTCAGGTGCCATGAGCTGAACACTCAGATGTTTAGCTGCTGCTGCTATGCTTCCTGCCAGCTTCTTAGTCCTTATGATGGTCCATTTGTTCCTCTGGAAAACTGGGAGAGCACCTGTCCTCTGTGTTGCTTCTTGGTTTGATTCTTTAGTTCAGGTACTGCTGCAACACTGTCCACCTAAGCTTTGGAATTGTGCAGGAGAGCTGTATCCATGTATCATCTGCCTGATTTGTCCACAGGCAGCATAAACTAAATTATTCTCTCCAAATATTTTAGATTTCTTGGTCTTTATGATCTCTAGTGAGCAATTAATAGAAGCTCTCTGTAAAACAAACAGCTAGCTTCATTTTTCATAGGAAATTATTCCATAATACTTTCAGTGCAGTTTCTGTATTAGCAGGAAACGCTCCTTTGATTTTCCTGTGGTACCGTGGCTTCTGCTGTTACCTCAAAGGGATTTAATGGACTGATGGTCCCTCTGTTCTCTTTAGGATTCCATCTCTGTTCTCTGATGTTTTGTGTGATATGTAGAGGAAAAGCTATAGTGGCAGTGGGAGGATCAATGAGAACTTGCATCCCTGAGCTCAGCCAGGGTAACGTTGGTGATCATTTGCTCTGATTGCAGCCAGATTTCAACTCCCTGCTCTGTTGAAGCTCTGATTCTGTCATTAGACCTCAGAGCAAATGCTACCCTGGGGTTGCCATATCTTCCCCTGCAAATGGGATTGTCAACTGCTGCTTTGTTTCTGATCCAACTTATGCTGGGAATGTTTTCTTAACTAAAATGCAGAATTTACCATCTCATTTGGGGAACTTCTCCCTTGCAGCCTGTACTGAAGCATACTCTCAATCTGATGAACAATATGCTTGCCATCTTGGATGCCAGAACCAGTTGCCATTTGCTGAGTTAAGGCAAGAGCAAGTAAGTAGGTGACATGTTTTTCAAATACCTCCTACTTGTTTCTGTTCAGTGTGTATCTTCTCTTTTTTAAATTTCTTCAAATAGAAAATAAATCTTCCTAAGGACTGAAATCTAGACATGGGGCAAGGGGTGAGCAAGGACATAGCTTCTGTCCTTTTCAAATAAAAACAAATGGAAAAAATGTTAATCCTGTGCTTGCAGTTGATGTCCCTGATGCCAAGAATTCATCTCCTCTTTCCTCTGACACTGGTGAGATCATTCTGGAGTGACATGATGGACTCAGCTCAGAGCTTCATAACATCCTCATGGACTTTCTACCTTCAAGCAGATGATGGCAAAATTGTCATATTCCAGGTGCTTCCTTTTTTCATTGAGATTAAGGTGTCCTGGCTGCTGACTTCAACTCTGCTCCTTCCAGCCAAAGACTGTAGAGCACCATCAAAAGTGTTTAGTTTTTCCTAGTATTTCACTGCCTTTAGGGCCATTTTAAAATTCAAACTTAAAAGAATGGAGCATGTCTTAAGGTTAATTTCTGTATTAGTTCTGAAAATGTAAATTACCAAAATCAGTGGAAGCTTTCTAGCAGGATCTCCTAACTCCTTATTTTGTTTTAGTCAAAGCCAGAAGTGCAGTATGTTCCACAGCTTGATCAGGAAACTGGAGATACAAAAGGATCCTTGTCGCTGAGTAAAACAGCCTGTAAGTTGTTCTCTGTGCTTTGGAAGAGTAAATGCAAATGTTCCCTGTTGTGCAAATTAAAAAAATGAAGTTACAGGTGGCATATGAAAGCAAATTTTTAGAAAGCTGCAATGTAATTATTTACTGTGCAGAGTGTACTGTGTGCTCTTGGCAAAGTGTGGTAGAAACCAAGCTCTGCTGGAAATGGAAACGTGCAGGCTGGGGCTGTTTTAAAAGCGTCCTTTGATGCTGTCTGTACAGACAAAGTGTGTGGGGTTTGGGTTTTCCCTGTCCTTGCTCTCCTGACCTGTGTTTCGCTGTTGTACCTCAGCAGAGGGACGGCCGGGGAGCTCACAGACGTTCCGGGGGCTCTTCGAGGAGCGAGCGAACGACAGCTTCTTCAAGTGTCTCTCCATGTACGTACGTCCTGGGAGGGCTGTGCCCGCTGAGGAGCATAAAGGCCTTTCCTCTGTGTGTGCAGCTCTCTTGGGAGGTCTCAAGGTCTCCAAGTGTGTAGGCTCAGGATGCACAGCATCACAATTTTGTATCTGACCATTAATGCTGCTTAGCTGTGCTGGACCCGTGTTTTGTGCAGGGTGTCCTGCCAACTTTGATTTTTCCTTTCCATTGCAAGTGAACAACATATTGATAATTTCCTACGCTGTTTTTCGAGTGTGTTCTGGGAACTGTTTAATCAATACTGTGTTTTGCCTGTTCATTAGCTCTGGATGTGTTTTAGGGCAAAGCACTTGTTTGGGATTGTGTTAGTAGCACGCTACTATGTCTTGTTTCCGGGCTGAAAATACCCAGTATGTATTTATTAAAGCTTTTTTACTTTGTCCTTAAAAATTTACACATGCAGGATCAGTGAGTTGCCCCCCAAATGCATAACAGAAAAATCTGTTTTTAAATCTGTAAACAGGAGGATGCTTAGGGCCCAATAACAGAATCCAGCAAGTCTTTTGTGATATCAAAGAGGCATTAGAGTACCCAGGAATCTGCAGTGGGCTGTGTAGCTGGAAGAGCCAGAGACTAATGAATTGGCAGGAAAGGCAGTCAGAAATGAGCCAAACTTTTTAGAGCCCATTGTCTTGTATTCGGTCTATAAAATCTATCAACATTCTTCTCATTTCAGAAATTCCAGTTGGATTTTAACCACTACGCTCGTCCTGTCAGTGCTGGTGCTGCTCTGGATTTGTTGTGCCACTGTAGCTACAGCTGTGGAGCAGTATGTTCCATCTGAGGTACTGCATTTCAGAATTACAGTATTTAATATTTATTCGTCATATTGCTTTTATGTCACAGCTGTCTAGAGACTAAGAAATATTTGGGGGAGGTTCAGTTATAAAGAGGTTTTTTTTATTTTGTGGCTGTGGATGGCAAACCAATTTTGTTTATTTAAATGGTGAATTTATAGCTGAGCATTCTTGCTCATTCCTGTGGCTCCCAGGAGCTCTGAGCCTTACTCAGATGTGATGTCTTTTGGTTCGTAGTGCTCTACTCTCAACACCCTCCAGATTGCTCTGAACAAGTGGAGGCCAATTCTCGTTTCTCTGGGAATGAAGCTTTTCCGAGGTTGGGGTGGTGTAGGGGGGGACCCAGTAGGGGTTTAATGCAGGAGGATCAACAGTGAGAACAGAGTGACAGCACAGTATTGGTGAGTGCAGAGAGTCTGAGCAAGGGGAACAGGCGCTCTGGCAGTGCCCAGAGACTCCTGGCTCCCAGCGTTTGCACACCAAAGGAGCTGTTACACAAACACCGTATCTGCCCTTGTTCTGGCGGATTTAATACATTTCTTCTGGATGCAAGTCCAGTTTTAGCCATGAATTTCAGATGTTACAGAAAGCCTGGGTTAGCTTGTGTTGCAGGGCTGCAGCCATCAGAGCTTGGAATGCAACCGCATACTGAAATTAATGTTATTCACCGTATTTTGTCTTAAAGTAACTTGTTTCAATGTTTCAGAAGCTGAGCATCTACGGAGATTTGGAATACATGAATGAGCAAAAACTCAGCAGATACCCACCCTCTGCACTTGTTGTGGTTAGATGCAAGACTGAGGAACATGAAGAAGCAGGACCTCTTCCTACAAAAGTCAATCTGGATCAATCTGCAATTTAAATCCGTTGGATCCGATAGACTAATTCTAACAGAGCTAGCAACTCCTGATTGATTGTGGTGGTTCTTCAGATGAGAAGCTTAGCAGCCAGTCTTTAAATGCAATTAAAGTTGCAGAATCAACAAATGTCATGGGATTTTGTTTTCAGCTAGTAGAGAAGATTCAGACATTCAGACATGAATTTGTTTGTTTCCAGGCATAATCACTTTTCACTGGTGTTTGCTATGTGTCTTTTTGCTTACAAAAGTTGTAAGCATGCTTTCCATACTTCTGCCAGGACACTTTCAAACTTACTTGTGTGTTCTAGGATGTAATGTGTACAGTCAGAGTTAGCTTTGTAAAGGTATAAGACATTTTAAGTAGGCAGGAGATGCCTTTCTAGTGTTGCACTTTCTGTTGTAGTTAAGAGAAAATATTATAAAATTATCTGCTAAATTTTTTTTGTACTTGTTAATGTCCATGCACAAACAACCCTGTCTCCAAAAACAGAAATATATTTTTTCTACAGTGTGGCAATATTCAAGGTGGAAAGCATTTGTGAGGTACTGTAAGCTAGAACTCAGCTTGTGAAAGATGGAAACTGTTAAAATTTACAGACATATCCCTTCATGTGCAGAACATAACATGGTCAGTTATTTTGTCAAACTTTAGCCTTTAAGTCTTAAATTGCTTGTAAAGTTAGCACTTGTGTTTTCTGAAAACTTCTACTTTCTGTTCTTGATTAACTATTCTGGTCTTGTAACTTCATTTACAGAAACAAGTTGATTCCTGAGAAATGAGAGCAGACAAATAAAATTGACTGTATAGAAAATGTTGACTATATAGCTTTTTGCCATGGTTAATTACTGACCACAACAGGCTCAGTGTGAAAGCCTGCCTGTAGCCTTCCTCTCGTGGGCAACGTGACCTGATTTTGCTGTGTGATTCACTAACACAGCAACAACAACTAACAATGTCCCTCATGTCTAACCTATTTTTTGTGGATCTTATTATATGCTGGTTCCCACAGTGTTGGCAGGTTGGGGGTGTTGGTGATTTATTTTAGGGTGTCTAAGTGAATGCTGGCTAGAATGCGTGGTCTCCAATTCACTGTCATTTTTTTGTTGTTGATTAGACAGAATTCCCTCAAAGGTTTAAAAAACTGCAGTGAAGAACTGTGGAGATTCTGGGTGATACAGTAAGATTCCCTTACCTAAACCTGGCTCGGTGGTCGTTCCCAACTTGCCTGTGACCGGGTGCTTGTGTGTCTGCAGCTGCTGGAGCCTTGCAGGGGCCCTCAGGCAGGAATGTGCAGACCCCAGCCCAGCAGTGTGGCTGTCAGACCATTAAGGATGTTTGTTTTCAGCAGGTTTCTATCATCCTGCAGGAAGTGCAGTCTGAAATCTTAAATTAGCAGTACCTCTTTGTGCTGAACTTTCCAGTGGGACAGCCCAGAAATTTGGGTGCCGGCAGCCATTGCCCTCTGCGTAGGTGTCATTGGGGAGGCCTTGCTGTGAGAAGGGACAGGGTGATGTTTGGGGACACTGCTCACTTGGCAGGGACAGGAGCTCCCCTGTCAGTGATTCTGCAGCAGCGATTCAGCCACGTTTCTGCTGGCACAGGCAAAGCCCAGCACGGCCCTGCTCTGCTCAGGATGCCAGAGCTCAGATGTGATGTGTGCAGCCCTGTTCAGCAATTACTCTGCCAATGCTGGCTTTACTTCAGGGATTAGTGCCCATCTTCTCAGCACTGTGCTGTTCGGGATTTCCAGAAGAGACTTCAGCAATCCCATTTTTCTAACTGAATAGCTCATGGAAATGTTTGCAAGTCTGTTAAAATGTTTTTCTTTACATTTACATTACACGTGGTTGCAGAGGGAGCAGCTCAGTGCAGACGTGGCTCTTTGCCTGTTCCAGCGTGGACAGTACAACCTCTGTTAGGCTGATGACTTGATTTCACAAAACTTTCTCTTCAAAACTCCATTGCTTACAGTCCAGGGCTCGAGTTAAGCAAACAACTTGTGCTTTCATTGGGTGTTTTGTCTTTTGTTCGCTGTTCAATGACATTTCAGCTGAGTGATCCGTGCAGTGCAGCCAGTGATTCAGCAATGTGCTCTTGGGTCACAGGGAGCTCTGTGCCTGTGGCACTCTGGCACTTGGCACTGCTGTATCCAGAGCGAGCCAGAGCCTGAGGAATTTGGTGAGTGTTGTACTTGTAAACTTGTCAAAAGATCTTCCCTCAGTAACATCAGACACTAGCAAGCAATTGAACTGTTTCTCAAGATTTCTAATCTAAGTGGACTCTTTAAGCTATCCTGGCATTTGGCTTTGCCAGATGTCATTTCCTATTCATTTTTTGTTAAATGTTTAACTTACTGACATCTCCATTTTCAGAGTCTGCAATTTGGGTTTGATCTCTGCTCAAAACCACTGTTTAAATGAAGGGCCATAAATTATTGAAATTGCAGGAGGAAAGCATTTTATATTCTCTTTAGGCATGTGTTCAACTGAACCTGTACCAGATTTAGAATGGAATCATCTGGACACAAATGAGGTGACCCTCTTTAGTGTGTGCAATTCACTGCTGGCAGAAGTAGCCAAGGTACATTTGGGGGAAATTGGGGGGTTTTTAGGTGCTAGAATTAACAATAACCACCTATTGTATTGGATACCTTAATATTTACTGCCTCTTCAGCTTTTCTGATATTTGGCAATTTTTAAAAAAAAATTTTTTTAAACTTCAGAAAAGCTTGCTTATGTTTCTTACCTCGCTGTCGTGTACTCATTTTTCTGAACTCTAAGCAGTCTTCGATGTGGGGTAACTGCTCTGAAATCCAACTGCCTGGTTGGCTACAGCTGAGCTTGACAATCCTGGAGCAGGGAACAGATGGTGTTAGATGTCAGGCTGTAGAATCATGGAATTTTTTAGCTTGGAAAAGACCGCCAAGAATGAGTCCAACCATTCCCCCAGTACTGCCAACGCCACCAGCAACCCATGTCCCCAAGTGCCACATCCACATGGCTTTAGGGGTAGTTACTCCACTACTGCCCTGGGCAGCCTGATCCAATGCCTGACAGCTCTTTCAGTAAATAAACTTTTTTCTGCTATCCAACCTAAACCTCCTCTGGTGCAACTTGAGGCTGTTTCCTCTTGTCCTGTCGCTTGTTAATTGGGAGAAGAGCCCAGCCCCCACCTGGCTCCAACCTCTTTTCAGGGATTGCAGAGAGTGAGAAGGTCCCCCAGAGCCTCCTTTTCTCCAGGCTAAAAACCCCCAGCTCCCTCCCTCATTACACTTGTGCTCCAGACCCTTTCCCAGCTCTGTTGTCCTTCTCTGGACATCTCAGGTGGACATTTGTCTCCAAGAGTGGGTTTACTCCACATTTTAAACTCTTCACCGTAGATTGTTTCGCAGGGTATGCACAGCTGGCCTGCTTGACCTGGCTCCTGCACAGGGCTCTTAGTAAACTCTTGCAAGAACAACACAGGCTCCTCAAGAACTTTGTGCTGGTGCTTTTTCTCCCCACTACCCCCATGGCAAAGCTGCCTGCTCGTGAAATCTCATCCTTGAAGCTGTAAAACTCCCCTCTGCGTGTGCTGTGCTGAGACCTGCAGCCAGCTTAGAAGGCTGCAATGTATTTGTAACTTCGTGTTTGCTGCAGGCTGAGCTGCTAAGACTTCCTGCAGGCCTGGAAATTCAAGCACACAAGTAAAAGAGGACCCTGGAGGATTTCCTGTGCCTGAGCTCATTGCCCAAGCAAGGAAGCTGTTCCAGATGGTTGTATCCTGCACAGCTCTCCTGAGATCTCATCATCTGGCAGGAGCCTGGGCTGGTGCTGCCACAAGGGCAGCGTGACAACTCTGTCTTGGGGAGGAGGTGTGGAGAAAGGAGACTTTCATAAAGGTAAGCAGACTCTCTGCCCTCAAGCTTTCATTGTGAAAGCGGCTTTTCCCTGACTGGCACTGGAGTTAATGCAGTCAGCATGAGCTAGAGGTGAGTGTTCCTCTTCCTGACTGTCAGCAGAGCTCTCGGCTTCCTAAATCTGTTTGCATTACGAGTTGTCTGAACCCTGTTGTGAAACTATTTGTGACACAAGAATGACAGAGTTTGTGGCTGGCTTTCACTGAGGGCTGGAGCAGAGGCTCAGCGCTGCCCTGCCCTGCCAGTCCCCTCCTGTCTGCTCTCCTGCCTCTGTTGGGTTTGTATCCTGGTAACATCGCTTGTGCTGAGGTGCAGAGAACTCCCTGTGGTCCCTGGAGCTCTGGGAAGCATGAACAAAATTCATCCCCAGGTACAGTCCTTCAGAAAAGTCCTACATACAGCTGTTCTCTGAAGTACTTGTGTTCTTGATAGTGCTGTTTGCCTGACCTCTTCATCACTGCTTTCTCTGAGATTTTGACTTGTTTCCACTTAACTTGATACAAAAGAGAAGTGTTGGTATAAAGCACTGGACTTGGTTAGTGTTTGTTTACAAATGGGTAATTAAGGTTTAAAAGGTGATGTGATCGATTGTTTTGGGAATTAAAGCTGGGCCATGTTTCCACCGAGGCAATTTTTGGTTGTATGTAACAATAAAGGAGTATGTGGTGTATTCCTGGGTAAGATGGTGTGAGAACTAGAAGGGCAAAGTTTGTGTGGCTGTGGGATTCTGTAAACAACCTTTTATCCCTTTCCTTCTAGAGAAACGGTGATGGAGCTACTTTTGGTTCAACACAGCCCTTCTCTGGAGAAAGAGGTAATGAATAAAATGCAGTTTTATTATTAAAGTATAAATCAATTGAAACTATTGATGCGATATAAAATACAACCAGTATTTATGGTCTGTTTGGACTGATTTTCCCTCTTTTCTGTGTAGTGAAATGTCCAGGCTATAAAATTAATAAACTTCAGCTGTTCTGTGTTGGCCTGGAGCTGGCAGTCATATGTATAGTGGTATGATAGGTGATCCTTGTCTGTCACAGAAGGGCTTGTAATGAGCTTGCTGTGGGCTTTCCATATGTCTTACTAGCCAAACTTCTGCAAATTTTGCCCATACTCTGAAGGACAAGGTGAGATCAAACAGAATCAAATAGCAAGCCTGTAGATCAGGTTGCAACATTTCATCACCGCCATTGTTTTATACTCGAGTCTGGTTGTAATTGTTGAGCTTTCTGGTCAGAGGTGTTTTGTAGACACAGACATGCTGTAATTCACCAATTCTCTTCTGAGCTGAAATGTTCTGTGTTTGGCTCCTGCCTGAGCGTGACAGAGGGGGAGGTTGCTGGAATCAGGATTCTTTTGCTGTTGAGCAAAGGCTGTGCCTTCCCTTGAGTTTGAACACTAAAACAACTAAGCAAACACAAAGCACAGCTAAGACAAATTCTAACTTAGAAGTTCTTTAAGTTCCTAAAAGCTTTTTAAAATTATAATTAAAGGTTTTTACGTTCAGATATACCAAAATCAATTATACAGGCAGGATCGTCTTACATGTTTCTGAGATGACCACACTAGTATTTTTTGCTACTGCTGTGGGAATACGAAGGAATGGAGGAAAATACCCGTTGGTTTGGAGGCAAAGCTCCAGGTGCAGGTTGCTGAGGCGAGGGTGGGTGCCTGGTGCCGCTCCTACGTGTGGTGCCATTGTGTTGCCATGACTGTGGGCTTGGCCTTTGGCTTCTGCAGTTGGTTTGATTTATGTACCTGACTTTCTGAAAGCTGGAGTCCCTGGAAGGTTGCTGTGCCACGGAGATGTTGTTAGGGAGGGAAAGGGCAGCCCTTCAGTCCCTTCTCACCATTTTGTGCTGATAGTCCAGCCTCATTCCATGGGAGTGTGAGTCCTGGTTGGGGCAGAGAGCCCGAAGTGCTGTGAAATGAAATCTTGCCTCTTGAGGAGTTTTGCTGTGGGTTCTGGGAGGACACCTTCCCCAGCCTTACACTGACCTGCCTCGTGTTTTGGTACCACTTCTGTCCCACAGGGTTGGGCAGGGGCTTGGCCTTCATCCTTCTGCATCCGAGTCCACAGGATGAGCTCCGATGGAGACGTGGCGTTCATGCCGTTCAATCCTGGTGCTCTGTAACAGCAGCTCAGGTTCTTCCACACTGCAAGCAGCAAAATTCCCCAAGAGGAGGTGTTCAAACTCAACTATCAACCCCTAAACCCCAGCAGCCCACACCAGTCTCGCATGCAGAGACCCCGAAACATCAGCCTCGTGTCCCTGCACCGTTCCCCTCTGAAACACCCCAGCCCCTTCCCCAGCCCCTCACCTCTCGCTCTTGCCTTCCCCAGGCCGCTGCCATCCGTGTGGTGCCTGCACTGGCTGCACGCAGAGACACCTCTGCATCTC
Organism: Gymnorhina tibicen; assembly: GCA_013399875.1. Lineage (NCBI taxonomy): Eukaryota > Metazoa > Chordata > Aves > Passeriformes > Artamidae > Gymnorhina > Gymnorhina tibicen. Next base: position 185,560 of record VXAZ01007995.1, read on the forward strand.
TGCTGTGGCACTGCTCATCCTCGCAGCTGCCCTGGCCTCGGGAGTGGCTCTGGCGCTCCTGCCACGGGCACCAGGTTGTATCCCAAGAGTGGTTATGTTTTTGGTAAGGGAGGCAGAAGTGGTGCTGCGTGAGCGCGGCCCTCGCGTCCATCCCTGTTTGTTTAGTGGTGCTCTCCAGCACAGAGCAGGAGGAAGGAGAGGGACGAGTGGGGGGTGGTGGGGGCTGTGCCAGCTTTGCACAGCCCAAGTGGCCACCAGCCATTCCCTGGCTCTGCAGTCCTGCTCCATAGGGCTGGGATAACTCTGGGTAGCACTGCCAGACTTAAGTCTGGCTGGTGTGGTTTTCAGACTCTACCGTGAATCTACCAGAGATGAATCCTGGCCCCTGGTTATTTCCAGAACAAAAAATTAATTTCAGAAACCTCCCTTTACTCCCCTTGATCTATTCCTCGTATCATAAAAATGCTGGAAAATGAAGGTTTTCTTGCTTTCCCCTCAGCGAACCGCTTCTGCACAGCCCCCAGTAACCAGACAGGCTTCTTGTGTGATGACAGAGTGACCTGTGTCCCAGCCAGCTGGCTCTGTGACAGGGTCAGCAACTGCAGGAACGGGGAGGATGAGCAGCAGCAGCTCTGTGGTGAGTGGTTTTGTTGTGAGCATCCCCCCTGCACTGGCCTTCCAGTTGTGAGACAGCAGCTGGGGTTTCTCTAATCCTGCTCTGTGCTTCTGGCTGCCTAAGTGAGCAGATAAGCTTGGTAGAGCCTTTGTAAGGCAGATGCTGAGAGATGGCACTGCCCAAAACCTAGCAGGAATGCCAGGAGTCAAAGATGCCAAGCTCCTGTGATCTTCCTAGGGTTTTTTTTAAAACCATGCTGTAGTTTTCCTCCATCAGTGAAGCTGTGTGACTACATGGGTAATTTATTGTTCAGTCACCCTGGGGAAAAAACTAAATAAAGCAGAAACCTGGACTTCCTGTGCCCAACCACAGAGCTTCCCCGTTTGTTCATGTTTATTTGGTCCTGCAGGGGAGGTGTCCTGACAGCAGCCTCTGGTGTGTGCCATCCCCATTTTGGCTGGTGTGTCTGTGCCTGACAGAGTTAAGCATGTCCTGTGTGTGTGCCCTTGCAGGTGACTTGCCCCACAGCCTCCCAGGATACCTGGTTTTCCACTGCAGTAACCCCAGATCCTGGGTTTATGCCGACCAGAGGTGTAACGGGATGAATGACTGCGGGGACTGCTCTGACGAGATGGGGAGCTGTAAGTCTGTCTGCTGGCTCCTGTCTTTTCTGCTGATGGGTTGCAACAGGTGTGGTGCTCGTGGATGCTGCTGGGAATGCCTGGAGGCTGGCATCCAGCACTAAAACACAAAATAGCTGGGATAGGGTGTGAATATTAACTCAATCCCATTGGCTGCCAAGGCTTCTGCATCAAAGCCCAGTGGCATGTAAGAGGGGAAAGGCTCCAAGCTTTGCTCCCAGTCCCAAAAGTTGCTCCTCCTCTGTGGCTTGCTGATGTGGAACAGTTTCATCAGGATGTGTAGCTGTAGTCGGTAGTGACCACTCATTTTGGCCTTTGGTAGCTGGTCAGCAGACGGGTGCATCTCCGAGCTGGGTGGGAGCTGAATCTCAGCAGCTTCAAAGCCATCTAGATCCTCCTCTTGCTAAAATGAACAGCAAGCTTGCTCTTAAGTAAGCTCCATAGTTTGGGGGGAAAAAAGAGTTCCAGTTAGTTGTTCCTCCCAGGATGGCCTGTCTGCCGTGAAGGTCATTGCAATGTCACACTCCGGTTGTCTCCCACGAGTAGCACCAAACCTGTGTCTGCTTTGGTGAGCTCAGTCGCAGCGTTGTCACCAGCGGCTTTTCTGCTGGGGGATGAAAGGGTTTTACCCATGTCAGGAAGGAGGGAGGGGGTCAGTGCAGCAGAAGTGTTTCAGTTCCCTGTTTTTTGTCCTTCCCAGTGGCTGCCTGCCCGCCGTGCGGGTGGGAGTGGTGGAGCTGCAGCCCTGTGCACTACGAGTTCTGCTCCTGCATCCCCAGGAGGCTGTGCCGGGATGGCATCCAGCACTGCCTGGGCTGGTCCGACGAGTTCGTCTGCACGCCCTGAATCCTGGCACCCAGCCCCGCTGGGGACAGCAGGGTGCTTCCCACACGTCACCCTGGAGCCTTGGGGTCCTGCCCTGCCACCTGCTTGGGAAGCTCCAGCCCGAGCAAATCCTCCCCAGCAGTGACACCGAACCCAGGCCAAGGGCGTGTGGCGGCCCTCGGCTGGACACTCGCTGTGGGACAGCTCCCAGGAATCTGCTGCCGTGGGAAGGTGAACACCTCCTAAGTGGGCAGCACTGACTCGATGCTGTGCTGTGCTGGAGACGCTTCACCAGCCACTGCTGGCACAGCCCTGGGCTGGGGTTTCTCCTCTGTGGATGTGCTGGGGCCTCTGCAGGCAGCCACGTGAGGGACACTGAGAGCTGCTCCAAGGAGCAGAGCTGAGTGAGGTGAGCCTCCAACACCCCTTCACAGTCCTGATCTTCGCTGGCAGGAGGAGAAGCTTCTATTTGTGTTCAAAACACATCTGCGGGTGGTTTCAGCAGTGACTTTGAGGGTTCTGTGTTGATGGTCCTGGGACACTTCCTTGGGAATTCTGTCCTGGGAGTGACACCGTGGGGCCCTGCTGCTCAGGCCACCTCCTGCTCTCTTCTCAAACCATAAAGGACTACACAGAGAGTGTAATGGCATGGAAAACTGGAGAAGTTTCAGGGTTTTGGGGGTTAAATCATGTCCCCGTGACAGAGTAGCTGTCCCTGACAGCCAAGGCAGGGAACCAGCAAGTAAATAACCTGCAGAGCAGTGCAGATTTGCAGCAGCAGGTTGAGAGCAGCCATGGAGCTGGGATAGGTTTCACTGAAGCTGGTGAAGAAAGGAGGAAAAAGAAGCCGCAGCCTCAGAGCAGAGAGCAGCAGAAAATCAAGTGCTGCTCCCAGGGCGGTGTGGGATGACACTGGATCTGTTTGCTGCTTGTTTTGTTCCTCTGCCAGCAAGGCAGGATCAGGCAGCCAAGCCTTCAAAGCAGTCGTCAGGATATAGGTATGGACGTGACACTGAAATTTAAGAAAGATGAGGTTTTCTCTGCTCCTTTGAAAATCTCGTCTGTGTCTAAAACATTGTCTCTGAGGAACACCCCACATTTACAGGGAGTACTTTTACTTTTCTAGGCCCAAAATAAACATGAGGTGATCTTTTTCCCAGTGCCACCCCAGGCCATAGATATTTAAAAATAAATCCCTGTTCACTCATTTCTGCTCTGTCCTGTGATCTGCAGCTCAGCCTGTCTCCGTAACTCAGATCAGTGGTGAATGTTGCTTCTAATATGTCACTGGGATACAGCTGGAAATCTGAGAGATCTTTTTATAAATAGCTTTACAGTATTGTGATTCACACTTCACCTGGAATGAGACGGCAAAACTCTGCGTGGGGGAATGTTAAAGCTGCTTTTACTCACCTGTCCCTCTCCAGGCCTGGCCAGGGTGCACGGCTTGTTTGCTCTGTGCCTGTAAAACGTTATCCCAGTGCAGTAAGGATTGAACTAATCAGCTGTTAGAAAAAATACAGGAGCCCTCATGCTCAGCACAGAGCCCGGGTAATGGGATTGGTAAAAATAGGATTGGTAAAAAAATGTGCATCTCTCCGTGGTCGGATCAGCAGATCTCCAATGGTGGAAGGGCCGGCCAAAAATTCCATGGTGGTAATTGCACCAGAAGCAGCTTGAGGGGGAAGATTGCACATCTTCCTCCCCGTTGAGCCAGTGTTTTGAGTCACAATTTGTGCCATTATTTGTCTCAGCAGAGAGCTGATGTAGTTGTCAGGGGAAGCTATTAATAGCCTTGAGTTTCTGGGAAAAGAAAGTAGGATTTGAACGCAAGTAGGCCTGTTTTGTTTGTGTGTAGTCCTTGCTCGAGGAAAATTCAGCAGTAAGGAAAAGACAAACGGGTTTTGTTCTTTGCACATTTTTGAGCTGAAGTTCATTTTCTTGGCCTCTTCGTGGTTTCCAAGGATGTGCTGCTTTTCTTGGTGATGAATTATGGTAAACCACAGTGTAAAAAGGAAGATACCCTCTGAAGAAGCACTAGTAGGGGAAACCTGGAGAAAATCCTTGGCCTCACGAGGCCTAAGAGGACAATGATGGGCACTGTGCACCTCAGCCAGTTTTGATGGAAACACTCAGGGCAGGAATTCAATGAGAAACAGTTACCTACAGCATTGCAGCTGCACAGACCAACACAGAACAGGTCTCAGTGTCCAGGTGTTTTACAGCTGATCTGCATAATTCATATTTGAATCATAAATGCCCCTCAGTGTTTTCAGATGGGGAAGTACAGTTAGTGTATTGCAGGCACACTGAAAATGGGTTTTAAACCACAGAAAGATCTCAAATGCAGTGAATCTGCTTGTAAGGGAGAATATATCACAACTGCAGAGCTTAATCTCTACAGTAACCTCATTCCAGCTCTCATTTCCTGGGCTAAAATGAGAAAGAAAGGGGACTTGTGTTCCACTTTGGGCTTCTGCAGTGACTGTTGGCGAGGTGTTACAGCCTCTGCCTCCCTCCCCAGAGGCCTGTGCTTATCCTTTGTGCTCCCTCCCTCTGCCACAGCCCCATCAGCACAGCCTGGTGCTTTCAGGCTGAGGTTTGTGTTCTGGCAGCACTGTAAACATCCCATGGCACTTGACAAGCCCAGTGCAGCTTCACTTCAGATGAGCTGCAGCGATTTGTGTCCTGCCGCTCGAGAAACAGGGGAGGAGCAGGGACAGGACCAGCTGTTTTGGTGAAAAATACCTTCAGCAGAAGAGTTAGCTAAGGATGACAACAAAAACTTTATTTGAAAAAATTATTATGTATTGAAAATATACAGTAGTAGTACCAACCTTCTTGTCTCTATCCCTCCCCAGCACAGGTTACCCCACAGGCATGGCACAGCAACCAGATTTAACAGCACTTGTCTCCTTTGTCACTCCCTCTCAATATGTCCAAATCCCGTCATCAGCAAGAGAACAACCAACAAAAGACCCACTTCTTTCTGACTCAGTAGGTATTTAACAAATCCCAGTCCTCCACAGTGAGGCACAGATGCTTCTGTTTGGAAGTCCTTTCTCTCTCTTGTTCAGCCAAAGCTCTTTTTTTATTGTTCTTTAATTCGTGGCTGCCTGCAACCTCCTTTTTCAAAGGTAAATGGCAATTTTCAACTTTTTCCTTATAAAACTGCAAGTTTCCAGATGCTTTAGTTTCTGGTTCCACCAGTGTGCATTTGACTACTTCCTCTATTCTGTGTGTCTTGCCATCTACAAGCAAAAAAAATATCAAGTTTAGATTTTGGGAAAAACAGAATTCTGCTGTAAAATGCATAACTTTGTGGTACAAATTGTTTTGGCCAAGCCAACTTGGAAATGTCCAGAGGAAAAAATATAATTTATATTTTGGACTCAGATTTTTAAGGAAAAGGCTCAATTATTATATGCTCTAAGCAGGCTGCTGTGCTGTACTTGAATTACCCAGCAGTCTGACAAATGAAAAAACTCAAGCACATTGTAATGCAGTTACACAAAGGGCTGAAGTTGCACAGCTGAGATGCCATTTGTACTAAAACCGCAGAAAGCATGGAAGTGCTCCCCACAGAAAAGAAAATAAACCCACTCTGTGGTGACCGTGCAGTTACGTACAGAAGCGAAGAGCTGCTGCTCTGGATCTCAAGTTGTCCTGGGGCTTCATGGCCTCCATAACTGCCTGCTCCCACTGCAGAACTGTCTGAAAGAACAGAGGAAGGCGTTAAAATGTGTCTGGTAAAATTTACAGAAATATCATTTGAAACAACTCCATCCCTTGTTCTTTCCTATTCAGCGATTTTGTGCTCTGTAAGGCAAATTTTTAGAGAGTAGAACAGATTTAACTCCCCCTCCCCCTTACCTGTTCTGCCCATCCCTCTGTTTTGCAGTTACTGTGATCAAATTCTTTCAGAGGCACTTTTGAGTGAACCAGGCCTATCTGCATTTGGAGCCGCTTAATGACAGCATTGACATCCTGGGAAAAAGGGAGATACCACAGTCAGAGGGCGAGGACTTTTATTACATTTGTCCAATGAACTTTTTTTGATTATTTTTACCTTGAGACCTGTCCCAGAAATGTCCAAACAATTCAATTTCTTGAAAGAAAGAAGGTATCCAATTCCCACATCTGTGATTTTAGGGTTACCTGTGAGGCCAAGTAAAGTTAATTAAGCTGCATGATGTGGAAAAAGATGATCAAAATACCAAGGAAGTATTTGTTCCAAAAGCTAATACTGGAACAAGACTGACTTTACCCCTCTAATTATCAAAATGCAAATATTTACAATACCAACTCTCAAACTTCTAAAAATATTTATGTAAGTAGCAAATGCCTGAGACTTCAGATCTGCCCTGTGCCTTCTGGCAGGCTGCTGGTGAAATCTGGGGTTGAGCATTTGGCTCGTGGGAATCAACAAATTAATTGTATTGCTTCAACACTAAGGAGGAAAAATTCTTTATCAGGAAGGACACAGGTTCTTTCTGCTATGAAACATGAAGCACTTACAGGACAAGTCCAGCACCAGCAGGTTCTCAAGCCCCTTTTTCAGCACGCGGATGGGCGCTGTCATCCTCCGCAGGCCGGCGTCTGACAGGGAGTTGTCCTTCAGGAGAAGCCTTTTCACACTGGCAGGAGAGACACAAACGTAGTTTATGGTCCTTATTTCAGACAGTTTTGCAAAATGCCCTAAAACTCTTGTGTCAGAAGGGTCATCCTGTGCCAACCCCCACAGGCTCACTGTAAAAAGCAGTGAGAAAGGAGCCTGGGTTAGCAGAACTAACAAATATCTTTATATTTCCCTGCTAGCTCAACAGAAGCACTACTTGAGCAGCTATTCCCACAGCTCAGTGACAAACTGATCCTAGAGCCAAACATTTGCCAACAGAGACAATAAGCTTCTTTATACCCTGAAGTTCTTTATACCAAGGCTGCCAAACTGAAATGCACTCAAAACTAAGAAAAATGCTTGGCAAAATGAGAGAGGACAGATTTGATAAGTGATACAGCAATGATTTTAAGAAAATAATGAGGTATTATAATGTAGATTAACAAAACTCAGAGGAAAAAACATCGCACTGAAGTCCTCTCTTCAGAGCACTTCAAGACAAAACCTTGATGCAAAATGCACCAAAATCTCAGAGCAACGTAATATCCTTAATTAGCAGTCATCCTACTTACTGTTTCCAAATTTCTCTACTTGCCATTCTTTAGTACCAAACAAAATTAGAAAATTTACTGTTTTGAGATGTTAACTAATCAAATATTCAACCTCCTGCTTGCAGAAATCTTCATCTAGAACACTAGTTTGGTTAAAAATTTGGCTGATATAAGTTCCCCCTTAAAAAAAGGAAATGTAAGTGTAAAACTGTTCCAAATGCTTAAGATACATTTTTTTACCCAGCCAATGAAAATTGTAAAACGTTGATTTAAAAACATGAGACAGTAAATCGTCTTGCATATTTTTAGTACTTTTTATGATTCAGGATATGCCTTGTGTACAAAGAATTCTGTATTTTGTTTACCTCCAGAACACGTTTTATGAACAACCAAAATCTTCAACCTTACACTCTGCAGCCTGTGAAACTTCCCTTTAAAGTCTCAGCCTGATTCTTTGAACTGCTTAGTGGTAGGAAAGAAAGTGTCATTTTTAGCTCAAGAAATTGGTACCTAGACAGGGCCTCTTTGGTGAGGTGTTCCAGCAGCTCATGTTCATCTCCAAGCTTACAGCAGGAGAGATCCAAACACGTCAGCTCCCGGAAAGACTTAATTTCTTCAAGCTTTTCAGAGATAACCAGGTATCTGCAAAGCCAAAAAAAACCTCCATCAGTGCTCAGGCACATGAGAAGGTGTCTATATCCTCAAGTGTCATAAGCACAATGCACTCATTTCTGCTCAGTATCTATGTGAAAATTGACAGAAATTACCCAGCTGCACTCAGTACCTCTTTATGTGCAGCTGGCACACAACATGTCTGAATTCCCAGTCTTCTCCTTAAATCACTGTCATGGTTTTGCTTTGATGCAAAAAATTGGACTAACAAGACTCCAACTTGCAAATATTGCTATTAGGAGCTTCTTTACAGATTACTGCTGTATTATTTCAGAATAATGCAAAATATCCCAGTTTATTGTAAGTCAGCTTCACAAACTGCTCTTCATCAGTGTCTAGGAAGGGTATAGACAAATCCATGTTCATCCAGGTTTAAAATCCACCTCAAATGTGGATTTTAAACAGGGCAGGATAGCTTGTCAGTGGCAAAATTTTACTTTTATATGTGCCAATAGAATACTTCACCGGGGTAAAAGTCCAGGACTGGCCAGAGCTGTGGCTACACCCCAGGCAGCAGTTCCTCACTGGGTTTTTTTTTTTTTTAGCTGTGCTGGTTCCCTGGTCTGATTCACTCAGCAGCCACGCAAACATCTGTGCTGGAGCTATTCAGTAGGAGGTTTAGAGATGGGAACAAACCACTGAAGAATGGCAGGCATGAGTATGCAGTAATGAGCACGTAGCCCTCAATACCTCCCCTGCAGTCACCTCTTGCTGTCCCTGTGGCAAGACAAGCTCCGAATGCACGGATCTCTCCTGAATTTACCTCATATTCCCCATGGCAAGACGGCATCTTCACTGCTTAAACTGGGGGTGATTATTAATTTGATCCCTCCAGGAACACCTCTCAGTCCATGCAAATAAGGGGACCTTAGTATCCTCCCAGTGTAAGTTTCCCCATCAAACCACCCCCCAAAACCCTGTGCTGTGCCATTTGGCTCTGCAAGAAGCACATACATACAGTCAGAGCACAAGCCAGTTCTTGAGAGAGATTACTAGCTCAAGGGGCTTCTGGAGAGGAGAGTGGGCTCTTTTAGAAATAAAATTAATCAGAAAATGCCTTAATGCCTTACTTCCTGGATTTCAAAGACTCCATACTTAACTCAGCTTTCTGTAATGGCAAAAGATGCCAGAAGTAGCTTAATTTCTAAATTAAGCCCATAAAATTATCTGTGCTAGAGATAAAAAGGGAGTAGGTTTAAAGGATAAAACAAAGGATAATTGACTTCTACTCAAACATTCCTACTGTGCTCAGAACACCCTTGGCACTTCAGATGAATATGCCAGTACTTTGATTTTAAACTGGATAAACCATCCCCTTTTCAAGTGCAGAGATGGAAGAGACGGGTTCTATTACTGGGAAAGACTTCACTAGGAGCAAGGCTTTAAAACCATAAACCAGTTTTAAACTTGGCAAGACTCTTTCAGTGAAAAGATGTGGGCATTGAGAAGATGGAAAAACTAGTGCTGGACTGTAATCAGGACCTTGTTAAAGTACATTCAATATGGGGATGGCAACAACAGTAAATTAAGGTAAAATCTGCCTGATTTCAAAGCCTGCAACTTACCCACAAGTCTCTATCTTCTGAGCCCCCACAATGAGACAGGACAGCAAGCTTACAGCTAACAAACCCAAACAATTTGCAAGGGTGTATTTTATCTGTACAGTCAGCTAAGTGTGTCAAAAAGCTTTTAAACAGCAATTACAGAAACATCCCATGAAATGCCTGAGAAGGCACTAAGCACACTGGACTGCCACAGAAGTGCTGATTATTATTGTTTAAAAATAGTTGCAGGTTTAATCCTCCACGTCAGATCCCCTGTTGGTTCAAACAGATGTAGTCTGCTACCTGTATTATGATTTGTATCTTAAAATGAAACCTGCAGCTGCACTTGTAGGAAAGGGATGGGACAAAAGGCAGCAAGCACCAGAATCAGATAAGTCTCAGGGCATTCCATTAAAATTACATGGTGTTAAAAGCCCAAAATATATTTTTATTTAATTTAGGAGAGGCTTGAAGTGTGCTAGCAGAAAGCCCTAGCAGATGACAAGATCTGTTAGGGGACATACTGACCTGTTCCGCAAGCACAGTGAGCACAGCACCAAGCTGCCATAGGCTTCAGTGAACTTCTGCAGAGCTCTCAGTCCCGTCACTGGCTCTGTGAACTTTTGTCTTGCTTCTGCTGCTGAAAAGAGCTTTTCAGCAATCTGCTCTGGGAAACCAATCAACGAGTCAATGTGATCAACATTGTCAGAAATGTAACCCAGCACTAGGCTGAAGAGGGACTTGGCCGAGTAGCGGAGGTTCCCCTCCTTGGTGTACGTGAAGATGAAATGATCGGTCCTCTGCCTCCTTGCCCTATCATCCTCCCTGTTCATGCAAAGCTCCACTGAAAAACTTCTGGAAAACAGACTAAAAGGTCTTGTTTTGGGAGTGACATTCTGTACGCCGCCTGCACCCGGATTTACCACGTGCAGCTTCCCATTTTCACGCACGTATATTGGCCCAGTATCCAAATGGCTTTCTGAGTGGAGACAGTACGACATTCCCCTCGACCAGCTCTGCAAAACCAAATCACAGACAGGTGAAGAACAGCCACAGAGGAAAACACGATTCAGGGAAGTCCCCAAAGCTGGCAGCTCCCCTTAGAGCCCTGAGCATGGCCACGTAGCCCTGCGGTGCAAGGAGGCCAGGCAGTGTGGAGCAGGGGTGTGAGCTGCCTGCCACCAAACCACACACCCCATCCGAGCGGGAACTGGACCCCGGGCTGGCTGAGAGGCCCGGGGTGGATCCCACGCCCGGGATGGAGGCAGGGGCAGCGGCAGAGGAGCTGGGGTTGAGTGGGAAGTGTCCCCACGACCAGGCCTGGCTCTGCTGCAGGCAGGAGCAAGAGGAGGAGGAGGAAGAGGAGGAGGAGGGCACATGTCTGACTGCAGCAGGGCAATGGAGCCTGCTGGAACCTCCCTCCCTGGGAGGGTGGGCATCTCCCGGTGCCCCTTCCCCAGCCGGTGCCGGGGGGCTCTGGTTCGCAAGCGGGGTCCTGGCCAGGGGGCAGGAGAGCTCAGAGCTGCGATGGTGAGGGGCAGCAGAGGGACGGGAGCCTCTCAGCTCCTGCCCTGCGGCGCTGGGGATCGGGTCCTGCGGGGCGGGAGGCCCTGCCCGAGGGGGCCGGGGGTACCGAGGGGATGGGGAGGCGGGGACGAATGGGGAGGCGGGGACCGGGTCCAACTCGGAGCGGGGTCGGGGGCTACGCTGGGAAGGGTCTGTGAAGGGATCGGACTGTGCCCGGGGGTGAGCGCGCCGTGAGCGGGCACAGCCCCGAGGGGCGCCAGGGGAAGGGGCACAAGGGGAGGGGCACAGGGGGAGG
>VXAZ01007995.1:197128-242087 GCA_013399875.1 Gymnorhina tibicen
CCTCCCGCACGGAGCCCGCTGGGGCCGCCCCGGGCTCGGCCCTTCGCCCTCACGCTCGAGCCGCCGCAGAGTGGAGCTGCTCGGGGCCCACCGCCGTTGCGCGGTTCCTGTGTGGGGCCGCCCGGGTCCTGAGCCTGCGCGGCCAGTTGTAAATATCGCCAGAGAGCTGCCCCATTCGTTGTACAGGGCACTGCTGAAAGAGTGCCCCGAATAAAAATGCCTCCCCCTTCCTTTCGCCCCTTTCTCGTCCTCCTTTTCCGCACTCTCCTTCCCTTCTTCCCCACCGTCTCTGTCTTTTTCCACCCCTCTCCTTTTCCCCCTTTGCTTTCCGTTTCCTCTCCGTATTTTTCTGTGATAAATTTCATTCAAGATGGTTATAAGAAATATAAGAAAATATAAGAAAGCTGCAGTTGAGGGTTTTGTCCTGTTCTCTCCACAGAAGTTCCAAAACATTTTGGACGACAACAGGCATGTTCCCACAGGAACTGATTATTGGTTTTCCCAAATGTGTAAAAATCAGCAAAGTCGCCATCCAGTGTTATTTGGGTAAGACTTTGTGTCTTGCAATAGGTAATATGTGCTATATTAAAATGTGTATCTGTGCCTTAATGAAAGTTCCCACAGTAGTCTCATAGTCTGTAAGTAGCCACTTTTAACAGATTCATAAAGATTTAACTTCACATAAAGATCTAATTTCACAGAAAGATTCATTTTCACAAAGCAGTCGTCCTTCATATCCATAATCTCCATAGCTTAGAGAAAAAATAAATTAGTTAGTGCTTTGTGGATGTAAAGTAAGAGAATAAATATAGTTATCAATAAAGAATCAGAACTTGTGTTGATATTTCAAATTTGTATATATTTTAGTGCGGACCTTAAGGATTGAAAGAAGCACATCTAAAGATCCTGTGGGTTTCGAACAGTGCGTTGAAAAAGGTAAGACTTCTGAGTTTGTGGGGTTTTGTGGGAACAATGTTTTTCTTTTTCAGTGAATCACTGTAACCCCTTGTCTATTTTTATGTAGGATTTTGCTTCCTCTTTTCTTGACGAATAGAAATAAAAAAAGGCCAGCTTAGGGATGAGGGGCTGGGAGTGGAAGAAACCTCTGTATTGCTCAAATACAAAGTTAGTTAAATAGTGCATTTCACTGTACAGCAGGCCTGTACCATTGCTATCAATACAAGAACAAGAAGAACCCCTTAAAAAAATATGTGAAACTCTGTCTGACCCTTGAAGATATGCACTGTCAGATTATTATATTTTGAATTTTGTTAAAGGAAGCTTTGTTGAGATTTTCATATGCGAACGATACACTGGAGTTAATTTTCCCTTGGCAATTATTATATCTCAAGATCTTTTCAAAATAATTTTTGACTGTTTAAAAAAAAAAAAATCTTTAAGTGTACATATCTTTTATCTGATCTGGAAAGAAAGCTATTTATATTGACTAAGTGATTTAAACATGTACTAGTTTGTAAACAAACCAGTGGGAGAACCGTGGAGTCAGAATTATAATTTAACAGGAAAACTAAAATGAATGCAATAGTACAACAACACTGACAGAGTCAGGATGCAGCTGAGACCCTGTTAGTCAGGGTGGTGGTAGCAGTCCAGATGAACTGGTCCTGTCAAAGCAGTGATCCTGTAGAAGGGTCTGGTCTTCACCTGAAGGACCAATGGTAGCTCTTGTCCTTTGGGAATCCAGTAGGTAAGGGCTGTTCGTGCTGCTCTAAACCCCAGATTATATCCAGGTGGCAGTGCTTGGCTCCTCCCCCTGGGTGGGGCACCTCACAATGGGCTGACGTAATGCTATGAGTCATGGGCTGTGACCTTGATGGCCCATTAACAGAGATAAGCTCCCGAGGGAGTTACCAAGGATGAGTCATAGTAGGAGATAACGAGCACTGCCCCACCCACCTGCTGCAACAGCTTGTGAAACATGGACATAAACAAGACCAGTCCCAAGGACAGCAGAAGGTATTGCTCCTGGCAAAAGTTAACAGGGAAAATGATAAGACTTGTAGTATCTGATCACTGTAGCACAGTACTGTAAGGTCAAAACATTTGTCCCATGTTACTTTCCCTATTTTCTTTAGTTTGACATGCTGCACTAAAAAGATATAGACCTGCTGTCACCATGCCAGTAGATCAAGTTGTTGATTTCAAATATTTTTCAGCCCCTTCAGGGTAAAAGCACTGTGCTTGCAGCCTCACCAGTGAGCCAGATGAACCCTCAGTACATTGTATAGTCACTTTATTACCTCTGTGTAATGCTGACTGAGTAACGTAAAGAGTAAAAAAGCTGGTTGTGCATATTCCCTTCACTTTTTTTCCTTCCCTAAGGCAGCATGGTACAGGGAATAGGGGTGTGTACTGACAATAGTCACTGCACTAATTTGCTTTGTATCCTTTGCCTTCACACATCTGTCTGTAAACACCTAAAAATGGTAATCCTCCCACCATTTTCAGAATTCATTGATAATAAATAAAATATTGATAAAAAATAAAATTGAGAAAAAATTGAAAAAAAATTGAAAATTGGAAAAAAAAAATTTTTCCCCGAATCCATTCCGTACTCCGGGAAAAATCCAGTCCGGGTTTTCCCNTTCCCTGCCCGAATCCATTCCGTACTCCGGCAAAAGTCCAGTCCGGGTTTTCCCTGCCCGAATCCATTCCGTACTCCGGCAAAAGTCCAGTCCGGGTTTTCCCTGCCCGAATCCATTCCGTACTCCGGCAAAAGTCCAGTCCGGGTTTTCCCTGCCCGAATCCATTCCGTACTCCGGCAAAAGTCCAGTCCGGGTTTTCCCTGCCCGAATCCATTCCGTACTCCGGCAAAAGTCCAGTCCGGGTTTTCCCTGCCCGAATCCATTCCGTACTCCGGCAAAAGTCCAGTCCGGGTTTTCCCTGCCCGAATCCATTCCGTACTCCGGCAAAAGTCCAGTCCGGGTTTTCCCTGCCCGAATCCATTCCGTACTCCGGCAAAAGTCCAGTCCGGGTTTTCCCCGCCCGAATCCATTCCGTACTCCGGCAAAAGTCCAGTCCGGGTTTTCCCCGAATCCATTCCGTACTCCGGAAAGATCCAGTCCGGGTTTTCCTCATTTCCGTGCCCCGGGAAAAATCCGGAGCCAAAGCTCCGAAGCCGCCTCGGGCCCTTGCTGGGGAGAACACGTGGTTTTAAGGGATGACGTCACACGGCCGGCTTTGTACCGTGCTATGGGAAAAGCGAGTGCTGGGAAGAACGGCGTAGATGAACTAAAGTCAGTTGTAAGGTACTCAATCCCTTCCAGAAGGTGTTAACTCGCTATTTGGAGCACTTTTCTCCCCCTCTTTCTTTCCTCTTTCCATGTTGCATACCCCAGCCATTCATTATTCTAGATAATGGTATTGTCGGGCTTTACTTCAGGGTGACAATTTTATAAAAACAAGTACAGCTATAGATCTTTGAAAGCCAAAGAGAAAACAGGTTTCCTGAAACAAGTCAACACTGCATCCCACTGTCAAAAGTGGGGCAGGGTGTGACAAGGGAGCTTTATTTTTTGTTTTCTTAAAAAGGGAAGTCATGCTATTTATAATAATTGTAATAATACAGTCTAAATCAAAACACCAAACAGTCATACCTCTCTTGTTTTAACAATTCTCTGTTATGATCATGATCGGTAATGATGGCTTAGTTTAAGGGAAAAGTTCAGGTTTTCTTATTCCATTTTTTTTAAAATTAGAAATGTTTGTATTCTGGAAGGATGTTTCTATCCCATCTACAGTATTCACCCTGGTCCTGCATAAGTCAGTGTAGCTTAATCAAATGGAGAAGTGGATAAGAAAAAGATTAAAGTTACAATCTTGGATGCATACAAATATATATATATACACATTTAATTGTTAGGGACCAGCCTGTATGGGTAGTGTAGAAAAAGAAATATTTTTTGTTTGGTTGTGGTTTTTTCCTGTGAAAATCAATGGTTCTGTACAGACAAATGATATACCTTAAAAGAAAAATAACAACATCAACTCTGCAGTTGCATTTGGTCTGAAAGCAACCTAGTACGTGAAACACTTAATTTGTCAAGACATTCTGCCAGGTCTCATCAAAAGACCAGTATAAGCTTTACTAGTTTGGCTCATTAAATTGAAAATGGGCTTGGAAAAGGTCATAAGGAATTAGAGGTTACAGAACAAATAATCAAACCAATTAGCTATAACTTGAATCTTGTGAGCTGCCTACAAGAGAAAGCAGACCTGACAAAAATATGTACAATATTGCAGGAAGTTTGGGTTTTGTTGTTGCCATTTTGGTTTTTTGGTTTTTTAAAGAACAAAAGTGCTAAACCCCTCCCACCCAGCGCTGTGATATTCCTGTACCAAACTCTATCTGTTTTAGAGATTTCTGATTCCCAGCGAAGGTTGCTTATTTATGTTGTGATGTTAGGTACATTAAAGTCTCAGGATCTGATCCTTCTCACGTGCTATATTGTAAATTAGAAATAACCCCGCTGAACTTAATTAACTTATGTCAGTGTAAAAGTGATAAGAGGAAAAACAGGGCATTAATGTCCACGTTAATTTTGATGAAAATAATCCATTCTGTGAAATCTGAAAATGTATACCAAGTTTTTAAATGCTTTTTCTCTTCGTGTATGTTGACTTAAAATTCTTTTAAGTTCTTGTATCAGTTAGCCATTTTGCTGAATTTTAGAACATGTTAAATGACAGTACAAAATTGCCTTGAAGAAAGTTGAAGCTATCCATGTTGTATCAATTTTTTTTGTTTTCTGTAGTACTGAGCTAAAAGGGTTTCTATTATTTCCTAAAAGAATTATTATTTTTTTAACCTAGAACTGGCATGTTTTGCTTAAATGGAAATCACAGATGAACTTATTTAAAAAATTGCAAACTACAGCCAAATGATGACAATTAGACAATCCATGTGTTTTTCTAAAAACAACCTAACTTCAAATAAATGGGAGCCTTTACTATTTGATATAAAATTATCACTTTGCCACACCTTTTCTTTCACACTTAGCAAAAGAGAAGAAAACTCAAAAATAAATTCTTGAATTATTAAAAATCCAGCCAAATATTCCATATCTGGAATAAGGTGTAATGAAAGCTATATTAAAAAAATACAGTTTATTTTCAGAAACTGTTACAGACCATAATAACATTATTTGAAACCGTCTCTTTAACCTTCATTTTAAAACTGATTTCAACAAAGGATCTCACTGCAGGTCCTGCTTAGTATCATTTGGTCATTCTGCTCATGTTCCTCAGAAACACAGAATTTCATTTTCTTTTATCTCCAACATGGGTAGCAGGGTAAGATCACAAGCTGAATAGACCTTGAAATGTTATTTTAGTAAGCTGTAGGAAGTTTATAAACTGCTCAGCATACCACACAGTTGAGTTACAACTTCGGTAGATTGCTGATTCTGAAAAGTCTGCATTTTTGAAGTCATTTCTGGCCCTGAAGAAGTGACCCTTTGTCACCTTCAACTCATCAACTGCTCTCTCGTATGACACCCAAAAGTGTGGCTTGATGATTATTTTGTTAGACATTAATGTAATGGTCACGTTTAAGTGAATTTTGTGAACACTGCTAGTCTCTGCAGCAGTTTGGAGACTAAAATGCTGTATAAGGGCTAAAAGCACTACTTGTGCACTTCATGTTCTAAAACTTAAAAACAGGCTGACATCATGTAATAGAGTGCCACTTCCTGCACTGTTTGGTTTGGGGACTGGCTTTTTTTAGTGCCTCTTGGGTGACCTTTTATAGTACTGTAATGAGCAGGATATATATATACACACGCTGGGATATTGCAAAAAAGTATTCTCTTAAATCACCTTGTAAAAATAAAAAAGAACAATGTCTGTGTGCAGTGTAAATTCATAGTACTTGAACTGTGGGTCCTGTGAAAACTTCACAGCATTACACATTATTCTTCATTATTTACCTTAAAATATGTTTTCTAGATTTGCAACACACAGAAGGACAGCTCCAAATGGAAGAATTTCCAGTGAGTATTTAGAGTGTGCATCAGTAGTGGCTCATGAAATGGGATGTCTGGACTAAGCGGGGAGAAACCATGAAAAAACCCAAACATGTCTTTATTTACAATTATTGCTCAGTTGGTGTTAAAGAGAGGAACTTGTAGATTGTGGTGTGAAATTGCACTTCCCAGCTGCTCCTCTGTAGATTATGCTATGAAATTGCACCTGCCTAGTGCTCCTAACGATGTGCAAGGCCCCTTTCCAGAAGTGTGGCAATCTTCCCTCCTTCAATTGCTGCCTTTAAGGCTGCAGAATTCAGGAGGCGACGGGATTTTTTTTGAATTGCAGGTCAAAGAACTTGATTTATATCCAGTTCGAAAACAGACACCGAAATATCCAGATCCTTGTATCCAACAAACTGCTGCAAATGTGGTTTGGTAGTTTTGTTACTGCAGAGAATGCAATGACATTATTTTTATTCTTTCTGCAGCTTCCTGAGTTCCAAGCCACTTACTTGCGTTTCATCATCAAATCTGCCTTTGATCATTTTGTGTCAGTGCACCGGGTGATGGCAGAGGGCACGGCAGAGAACACTTGAGTCCAGCTTAAATTTGGGCCTCCATTATATATTTTTATAAGGAAGTTACATTTTGATAGCTGCAGAGAATGTTTATTATTAGAACCTTGTATTAAAGTGGTTTTTTGAAGGTGTGGTATGTATTTCTTGCTGGTTTAATGTATGGAATAGAAGAGGAGAATATAGACTCATTTAGGTTGGAAAAGACTTTTAAGATCATCAAGTCCAACCACAGTGCAGCGCTGTTGTTGATTGTAGTAACAGCTTTCTCATTTTGTAACCTAAACTGTCAGCCTAGAACACTTGAGCATAACTGAGTCCATTTAAGTTAGTATGTTTATGTCAGGCTTTCATGATACATGAATTAAAACTCAGTTTCCTGTAAAATGTTTCCCTTATGCTCTGAGTTAAATAGAAAAGAAGTGTGAACTACACAAGTGGGATGTATTTCTTCCTACTGTCAAACAAGTCCTTCAAAAGTCCTTAAATTGGTAACTTTCTGATCAGCTCAAACTCAGAGATTATTAGAATGAATATAAATGTCTGCTAATGCTTAGAAATAACCTGGGGAAGGAAATAATCTGAAGCCATATGGAGTGCTTTGATAGACTTTTAATAATTGTAGATCAATCCCCTGTTTCTATAGATATTTTCTAGAATCAGGTCACAGCCGCCAGTGCTTTATGCTGGGACCATCATTACAAATACTCATGGAAACAGATGTTGATAGAGATTGTCTTGCTCAGAAGCCTCCTGAAGTCAAAGGGAACATTTTATATACACAAGTGCAACTTGTCTAGTAATGTGAAATCAGTTGCTTTGGCATGCCAGTGGACTCTTGCAAATGTCACCACCCTGAAGTTTATCCTGCAGGATATTCCTTACAAGTGTAAATGTTGATATCCAGAGCTCAATGGACCCAGCTCCCACATCACTGCATGTGGTGTAAGAGTAGTAAGTTACTGCAGAACAGAAGTTGGTGTTGTAGGGATGACACCTGAAAGTCTCTAGACAAACATAATGAACCTCATTACAGCTGCTCCTTAGATGCACATAGAGCATTCTTTTTTATTCTTCTTGTCTCTATGGCTGTTCTTAAATTCTTTTTTTATTCCTTAGTCTTAGATTTGTGACAAATTATTCTTGAACTTCTTTATCCAAATAGTCTTTACTCCGAAGTCCTCTCTTTTTCTATTTCAGTTTTTCCAGGATGGCACGTATCTCCTGGGGGTGGTAATTCCAAGGCCCCACTCCTCCCTGCAAAGGCAATAAAATGACACAGTGATGCTCAGGCAGACAGAGCAGAAACCCCCTCAGAGCACAGCAGCTGCACCAGAACTGTGGGTAGGTGTGCCCAGGCTCCCTTTGCACTGGAGCCATCCCTGGGAGATGGTTATGCACGGGTTACACCCTGCTGTGTCTCTGGGACAGAGCCAGTGTCTGGATCCTGGAGGTGGGAAGTGTTCCTGGATCTCACAGCTTAGATGTACCTCGGGTTACCAGCGAGCCAACAGATAAATATTTGAGCAAGACCGAGGTGTACATCAAATATGTACATTACAAAGGCTCGGACTGGTTTTGCTGCATGTTCATTTCTCCCCACAGTTAGGGTGCATTGTGAAATGTTTGGCTCTCAAACAGAATGAAATACTGACTGTTAAATGTAAAGTGGTTGCAAGTTACCTTGAAATTCTAACATCTCTATATTGCACTTGTTGCTACTGATATTTTTTACCTTGTAGATGACCTTCCCTCCTTGAAGCAGGTAGAGTCGTTCTGGCAGCGCAGCGTATTTTGAACTGCTCAGGTTTTCCATAGTGTCTAAAACCACTGGACATAGAGGGTGATTTTTCTGAAGAAATTGTGCTGCAATTTTTCGATCTTCAAGGCTTCTGTGATTTTTAATAACGACATTGTTTTTAAAAGCCCATCCATCTAAAACAAATGAGGAGGGGATTTAGCGAGGAACGTTTTGAATAGGTGCAAGGGTGGACATGTGCTGTGTGTCATATTCCAAAACTAGGTTAAAAGAATCTTGGCAGTTTATTCCCAACACCGAAACCTGCCATGAAATGAAAGCCCCCCTCAGACTATGGGAGTACTAGAGCTTTACAAATAAGTGGTACCAAGATCAATTTTTTTTCCCTTTAATTTCATCAAACTGTATTTTCCCCTTGCCCTGGATTCAGAAATATTTGATGTATTTTAGCTGAAATTTTCCCACATAAACCGACCCTAGAAAGCCACGAGGTGGGGAATATATGTTCTATTTGGGCAAGGTTTGTCAGTGTTGTTCATTCTACTTGATTGTACTCATTAGGCCTAGAAACCAAAATTAGAGGTCTGTGAGAAGCAAAACACATGAGCCAGGACACACTTTTGTTTTTCAGAGCTATGCAAGCAAACATTTGCACGCAACTCGTCTCAGTAAAGTGGAAACTAGTTAAAAGGGTTTGATGACTGACTTAGTCATTATCTGATTCTCAGCTGCTGAAAATGACATATTGCTAGAAAACTATAAATGTTAGGTTTTAGAAAAACATTTAATCCTAGGATAAAAGCAGTGCCAATGTGTTATGTAGAATCCAGTGTAGATAAACAAGGGTGTATTGTTTGCTTGGTAAATTTTTCAAATTGGAGTCTGCGTCCTGTTCTTGGAAAATGTTAAAAACTAATTTTTTTTCTGTTAACACATAACATGCTGGCATTGTACACTTAACTTTTGTTCTATGAAATGTCTTTTCTTCCTCTTTCCAAAAGGAGCTGTACTAACACTTGGGAGGCAATTTTTTAAAGATATAACTGTCCTTCACAGAGCTGAGTGTCTTCAGCAGGAGTAACTCAGTGTCAAGTCAGATGTGTGACTAAAATCTTAGGAGAATTAGGGACACAAACTGGGCCCTCAGTGTGGTGTTGCCACTTGATTTGAAGGTTTCTCTCCTGTTTGCAGACCCCTGCTTTGCTAACAGTTTTTTTTCCTACAGGAAATGACACATCTGAAGCTGTGGTTGGCATCACTGTGGTGTTTGTACTGTACCTACTGCGTGAGCTTCCTCAATGTAGATGATAAGGAAATCTGCTATTGAGCTGAAATCTTTGATGAGCTTGTTGAACTCATCAAATTTTAACATAAATGAAGGTCAGGTGCAGCTTCCAAAATTCAGGATTAAAGGTCGGTTATCTGGGGAAAAAAAAAATTAAAAATTATGGTTAAGCGAAGGGAGGAAGGATGGAATTAAATACCCTGAACTGAGCCTCTGGTGCAGAGATTCCTGTACAACACTAAGTCACTTATTCCATAAACCTCTCATAGGTCATTAAAATCAGGAGCAAAACCTCTGCATCTCTGCAAAGCAGGCTTAAAGGTGTTTTTCCTAGCCTGGCTCTGATCTGTGCCACATCCAGCAAGGCGTTTACCTGAGGGAACCCTGCCCAGTGCAGGCAGGAGGCACCCTGCAGTCACACAGCTTCTCTTTTCCTCATCACAAGAGCCAATTCGCAAGTTACCAACGTTTTTGGGATAGGGAACTGATCCAAAATGGGCATCTCAGCCTCTCTGGGATCTTTAGTATGGAGCAACTTCAAAAATACTAAACGTGGCCTTCTGCAAGGTTATCCAGGGACAGTGGTTCAGGGGTGGGTATTAAGGACAGAGTCCCAGTGCCTTTTCATGTCCAGATTTTTTTTAGATGTGTCAGTTCAAGCTGAGCTGAGGGGAAGCTGCAGACTTTTCAGTCATGCATCACAGGCTTTCATGCTTTCAATGTATTTCTGCAATTTCCTGTCCAAACAGAACTCTGGTTATTTATTATTATTAAACTAACCTTACACTGGCAAAGTGTCTGCAGTTGCTTACAAATTAACACATTATTGTGTTGGTGTTGGCATCTGTTTGCAAGACCTTGATGTAAGAGAGCTTGCAGGATTTTTAAGCACCTCTTTTAGTCTGCTTATGCTAAATTACATGAAATTTGTTCAAGATCTTTCTGGCTGGGCTTAACTTAAGAGCTGCTGCTAACATAGATCCACATCCTAAAGAATTCAATAACAGTGGTACCTTCCTGTAGATTTTGTGTGTCTCTCTTCCATTTTGCATCCCCTTTTCTACATAAATATCTCTATATAATTAGGAGAGCAGAGTGAGAGAAGGATGTAATCCCTCCCATGGGGATGGAGGCTGCAGCTTAATGATTAATTCCACATTGTGCCGAGATCTCAGTGGGAGGCAGTGGACAAAGTACAAAGCAGCTACTTCAGCTTTATTCCCAGCCACTTTGGATCTGGAAAAAACCACCCTGTGCTTTCTAGGCTTTAGGCTGGCTAAGGGAGCTGGTGTGGAATTTTCTGTACGGACAGGGAACGACAGCCAACACTCGTGTTTCACATGGTTCAATTCTGGGCCTTCTCTCCCTAAAACAAATTATTACCTTGGCTTTGAGCAAAAAGTGTTTCCAGGCAGAGCCAGCTCTTGCAAAAGGTTCATAAGCTCAGTGGTATGAAGGGATAGCATAGACAGGGTGATAAAATGCAGGTTATTTTCGAAAATCAAGAGGCAGCTGGAGTTAACGTGCTGCATCTTCTCCGTGAAGTGAGTGCTGGTGGTCTGCACGTGATGCACTCAGGTGCCAGCTGCCTGTCCCTGTTCCCTCAGCAGCATCTCCTCATTTATGCTCTCAGCAAACCAAACCCAGCCACATGGCTCAATTACTGACCTTCCATGAAATCCAGGAGGTGACGAACTTCCCCGCCGAGGGTCACCACCGGCGTGTTGGGAGCCGGGTGTCCCTCGTAGGCTTCATCCTCCAGCCTCTTCCACTTCACCTTCAGCACAAACAGCAAATACTTGAAGCTGAAAAAAGTCGGGCCCCAGTTTTCGTAGCTGAACTTTGGATTCTGGTTCATTCTGCTCTTTTCGCCCATCTTTAGGATGTACCTTTTCATGGCGTTAGGGAACAGTATCATCAGTGTTTTGCCAACAACAACAGACAGAGTAACCTGCAGAAGAATCAGGATTTTCTGTAGGAATACCCTGATGCCAAACATCGTGGTGGAGAGGTCTGGCTGCTCCCAATGGGAGCACAATGCAAGGTAGGGGCAAAGGTAGAGGGTGAGGGGGAGGGAGAACGTTCACGTGTTTGATTGAGTTTCTGCCTTGCCTCGCACACTGTCCCCTCCCTGCACTTCAGCCCCTGGGTGAGCAAGGATCCTGTCAGCCGTGCTCCCTCCAGCAGCTCCAAAGGCATCAACTGCAGCCAGGGTGGATGTGTGTGCTCACTGCAGAGCCGTGAGGCTTATCCACAAATGTGGTCTGTGTTTTACTAATGAGAGGAGTGGGATCAGGACGTTGTCCCTGAATCCTGGACTAAAGACTTAAGGTGCTGATGCTTGAGGCCTTGGGGTGATGCAGATGCAGTGCAAACAGTGCCCTGTTCCTCCTGCTCTGCCTGCTCTGGGGCTCTGCTGTACTCCAGGGTTTGGCATTTTGGGCTGAAGGATTAAAAAAAAAAAAACAACCAAAAAACAAAACAAAACAAAAACACCCCTCCAGTATATATAATACCCAGCTGGTCCCCAGCACAGGAAGGACATGGATCTGTTGGAGCGAGGCCTCAAGAGGCCACCAAGATCAGTGGGATGGAGCAGCTTTGCAATGAGGAAAGGCTGGGAGAACTGGGATTGTTTAGCGTGGAGAAGGCTTTGTGGTGACCTAATTGTGGCCTTCCAGCACCTGAAGGGAGGCAAGACAGATGGGGAGAGGCTATTGACAAGGGCCTGGAGTGACAGGACAAGGGGAAATGGCTTCAAACCAACAGAGAGCAGGTTTAGATTAGATATTAGGAAGAAATTCTCTCTTTTGAGGGTGGTGAGGCCCTGGCACAGGGTGCCCAGAGAAGCTGTGGCCGCCCCATCCCTGGCAGTGTCCAAGGCCACGTTGGACGGGGCTTGGAGCAACCCGGTCTGGGGGGAGATGACCCTGCCCACGGCAGGGAGTTGGAATGGGATGATCTTTAATGTCCCTTCCAACCCTAACCATCCTGTGATGCTCTGATAAAACTCTCAGTTACCAAAACATGCAATGTACGTTTATAATAGACGTATAAGCGTATGATTATCTACAGCCCCCGTGTGTGTTTGTGCATAGGCGGTCGCAGACCCAGCAGCCGCCGCCACACCTGACCAGCCGCCCTCGGTCCGCCGCGGGCCCTTTAAGGGGGCGGGCGGGCGCGCACGCGGAAGCGCCGCGCGGGCTCTGATTGGCCGGTGCCAGGCGCGTCGCCGGCGGGGCTGTTGCACCCCGAGGCGGGGAGTGGGCAGAGAGGCCCGGCGGCGCCGCTGATTGGCTGCGGCTGCGCTGCGGACGCGGCGCCTTTAAGGGAGCGGAGCGGCGGGTGCGGGGCCGTGGCGGTGCCGAGGTGCGGGGCTGCCCCGGCCCGGGGCGCGGCGGGGACGGGGATGGGGACGGGGAAAGGGGACGGGTGGGGGGTAGGGGGCGCGGCCGCGGGGCACAGCAACGCTGGCATAGGGCGGGGGACAGGACCCGTCCCAGCCCTGCCCCTGTCCTCTTGCAGGAGGGTCGAGCCCCGGGGAGCTGATCCTCATCCAGGCGGATGAATGGCGACGGCGGACGACCTCAAATTCCAAGGTAAAGGCGAGGTCGCAGGTGCAGACGCGGGGCTGGGGCCCAGCTGGGGGAGCCGTCAGGCGCTGGAGGCTTTGAGAGCGATTCTGAGCGTTCGCAGAATAAAAACGTCCTGGGAGTTTTGCAGGTGGGGTCGGGATGGGAAGGGGGATCTGGTATCCTGGATTTTCTGAGATGAAATTGTGCTTCTGGCGAGCTAAAAATTGTAACCGGTGTTGAGCGAAAGCGTGGACTGAAATCCTGTGTGGTAGCAAGTGACAGCTGGAAAGGGGCAGAACGCTCTGTAACCTGCAAAAGGCCCCGGTTTCAGACTTCCTTAGTTCTTGATAAAAAATTTCTTGTCAGTTTTTGGACACTATTAAAAGTACCCATTTCTTCAGAGAGGCAGCTTTCCCCTCCCCTTGCAGAGACCCGCTGCCCTCGGGTCGGGGCTGTTGGCAGGGAGGGAAGGCAGGCTCCGGTGGTGCCCGTGGAACAGCCCGCAGGCAGGAAAGGCGGCCTCGCTCTTTATTAACTGAGTAAACGTTCAGCTTGATCCGTGTCAGTTTGGGCTTTAGGAAACAGATAATATACTCAGCCAAAGCTGAAACCTAGTGGTTAGCCTGTCTCGGGGTCTTTATGTGTTTATTTGAGCCCTGAGAACAAAAATTTTAGTGTCTTGATCATTGCCTGTCTTGTAATGTACTTATTTGCAGAATTTGACGATGCAGCTAATTTGCTTGCAGCAAATCCTGATGCCACCACCATAAGCATCGATGAGCCAGTCGAAATCCCCAAGAATCAGCACAGCCGCCTGCAGGAGCCAGGGAGGGAAGAGGATGATGAGTTGCTGGGCACTGATGACTCCGATAAAACAGAGGTAATGCTCTCACCCTTGCTGGTGGAGGCCTGTGAGAAAGATGGAGAGGCTCTACAAGAGCATGTAGAGAACAGGACAAGAGGAAATGGACTCAAACTAAAACAGAAGCGGTTTAGATTCGGTATTAGGAAGAAATTCTTCCCTTTGAGGGTGGTGAGGCCCTGGCCCAGGTTGCCCAGAGAAGCTGTGGCTGCCCCATCCCTGGAAGTGTCCAAGGCCATGTTGGACGGGGCTTGGAGCAACCTGGGATAGTGGAAGGTGTCCCTACCCGTAGCAGGGGGTTGGAATGAGATGAGCTTTAAGGTCCCTTCCATCACAGGCCATTCGATGGTTCTGACAGCAAAAGGAACCTGTCATGGTGATGAGGGCGTGTGTCACAGATGATGTGGCAGCAGGTGGTAACAGGCTGCTCTTTAGAACCTCAAGCAACTGATCTGCATACAGGGAGATAAGAGACTGACTGCCAACAGATATTGGAGGGGGAAAGGAAACCATTACATGATCCATAGGAAGCACCACCCTGTTAAGTTTGTTTTCTGTTTTGGTGCCAAAATCATATGATTACTGTGTAAATGAGCTAGTAATGCATAAATGGCCTGCTTGTAACACTTTCCATGTTGCCTTTCCCACCATCCAGCTGCTTGCAGGACAGAAGAAAAGTGCCCCTTTCTGGACTTTTGAGTACTACCAGACCTTCTTCGATGTGGACACATACCAGGTTAATACTCTGCTCCAGAGGAGAACTGTTGTCTGAATTATGCCTTACCCACTGAGGTTTTTTTCCCTTCTTGCACTATCAGTCAGACAAATCCTTATGTTTCACAGGTCCTGGACAGAATCAAAGGGTCGGTGTTCCCAGTCCCTGGGAAGAACTTTGTAAGGCTGTACATCCGCAGCAATCCTGACCTTTATGGTAGGTATGAGGTGTGAGAAGTTATTTTCTGTGCTAAATATTTTGAGTTTGTTTCTTTTTTACTTGATAGCCTTAAAAAGAAGGAGGGCAGAAGAGGTGTTAGTGAGCTTGTTTCCTTTTAAGGTCCCTTTTGGATATGTGCCACACTCGTGTTCACCATTGCTGTTAGTGGCAATCTCTCGAATTTCTTCATCCATCTTGGCAAACCAACGTACCACTACGTGCCTGAGTTCAGAAAAGGTTTGTAAGTAGTCATTTGTGGGGGTTTTTAATTGGATTTTTTGTTGTGGGGTTTTTTGGTTTTTTTATGTGCAAATGAAGTAATACAAAACCAGGTCATGGCTTTGATTTAGCAGTCTTTTGATTGATTGCTGTCTTTAAATTTTTAGAGATGTGAAACGAGCCCTTAAGGTGGGCTGTGACTGGCAGAACCCTGTTTCTCCAGCGCATAAAATAATTACAGGGTTTTAGAAGAGCAAGCAGGAGTAATTAGTTATCTTTTAGCCTTAGTGAAAGTCTCCTTGTACAGAGAGTGAAAGCCCAGCACTGGTCACCGTGGTGCTCTGGTGAGTGCTTTCCTGGATCCGTGGCCTCCCAGGAACCTGCAGGCCTCAGGCAGAAAATTATCAGATCAGATTAGCACTCTTATCACCTACCAAGGGCTGGAAGTTGTTACCTTCTGGCAAACACAAAAATAAGCAAAAGATGTTCAACTGATCTGTTCCCCAGAGAACTCAGAGTGAGGAGCCAGTTTTTCTATATCTGTCTTTGTGTTATGAGGGAGGCTGCTGTCCCTGCAAAGGAACACAGCTTCTCTTTGTTTCCAAAATCCTTAATGTACTGGGAAGAACGTTGCCACTTGGGAATGCAGTCACTTGAATAATTTCAGATTTGACACTAGCTGCTAGTAGCTGAATTTCTATTTTTAACTAAGTTTTTCCTGCCTCTGTGGTTTTTCCCTTCCAACTGAAACTGACAGCATTTTGTATGCAGGTGTAATAAAGAAATTGAAAATATCAAGAGAATTTTTTCTGAACTTTTTTCTTTTAAACTAACTTGAAGTGCTGGCAGAGTAGTGCGTGTAAACTAGATATAAATGCAAAGTTCTCAGTTTATTAATAATTCAAACTTCATCTCTTGGAAGTATCTTCACAGGTAGCTTTCTAGTTTTTGTGCTGAATGCTTCTACACCTTTGATTCTGACAGGATTCCAAGTAGAACAATAAACCTTCTGTTGTTCTTCCAGTGTCCATAGCATCTACAACGATTTATGCGTACGCTTGGCTTGTTCCCCTTGCTCTCTGGGGATTCCTGATGTGGAGGAACAGTAAAGTCATGAACATTGTCTCCTACTCGTTCCTGGAGATAGTGTGTGTATATGGCTACTCCCTCTTCATTTACATTCCCACAGCGGTACGTATGGCTAAAGAGTGCCCCTCTCACGTGTCCTGCTTGAGAAGATTTGCTGTTTCTTAAAATATTGTTGATATTTATCGAAATTTCAGAGACTGGGAGAATATTTTGCTCTTTTTCTTGAAGCTTATGTAGCGTAAAGGTGCCTTGTGGGTGCTGGAAAAGCCCAGGACAGGTCATTTCCCCAGAGGCAAACCCATGCGAGGTGCTGCTGGTGAGCCTGGCAGGCTGATGTTTGTGTCGCCAGGGAACAGATACCTGTGCAGGATGGCAATGCTGATGGCTCCAAGGACAAGTTTCCCTGGCAGGGGTCATCCTCTGGCTGGGGACAGGCCTTGGAGGGAGTGGCATAACTGGGGATTCACTCTTGCTGTGTCTGGGAGTAAAGCTCATCACCGCTGTTACTCTTTCTTGCGATAACAGAGATGTGTCAGAGAAAGGCGTGAGTTAATCTGCGCACAAATCGGGTGGGAGCGATGATGTGGCACAGAACACACAGCCTCTTCGACAGCCCTTTTCCTGCCTTCTCCAGATTTTGTGGATCATTCCGCAGAAGGTGGTGCGCTGGGTGCTGGTGGTGTTCTCGCTGTGCCTCTCGGGGTCTGTGTTGGTGATGACCTTCTGGCCCGCGGTCCGAGACGACAACCGCAGGATCGCCGTGGCCACCGTGGCCACCATCCTGCTGCTTCACGCCCTGCTGGCTGTCGGCTGTTTGGTGGGACACTGCCATTCCTTTCCCCTAATCTCCTATTTCCTAGGACAGGTGGCATGTTAAGGGACAGGGAAGGAAGGATTGGCTGGTCACTGGAAAACCGCTGATGTAAAAATTCTGGTTATTTTAAATGTAGCAAGAAGTGATGTAGCAATGTGACCCTGACAGTGCGGTAATAAATTCAATAATCAATTACGGGGTCGTAGAATATTTCCCAAGTTGGAGGGGACCCATCATGATCATCGAGTCCAGCTCCCACAGAACGCTGTTGGATTTACCTGGAATTCATCATAGTATCAGCAAAGCACTAATCTTTATAGTATCCAGTGGCACTTTATTCTAGTGAGTACTATGCTTGGTCCTCTAGAAGGATTAAATGTTCAATATAAAGCATGTGCTTACGAGTTTTGGCAGGTTTATGTTTTCATACACAGTAAGTGTTAGAAAACAGAAGACCCTGATGCCACTGAAATACACAAAGAACATTTAAATTATTTGTTTCCTTATTGCAGTGGGTTGAAGGGTATCAGCCAGGCCTCACCTTCCACAGCTTCCGGAGTAGACAGATTTGGTTCCCCACATCTCAGTGTGCAGGGAGGCAACAGCAAAACACAACTCTCCTTGGATCTGCAATCCAACCCTTTCCACTACAGGTCTTTATCAAAGGCCTTGGCTGCTAACAGTTCAATTTAAAAGTACAGTTCAAAGCACTATTTTAATTGACCATTTCTAATCTGATAAAAACAGAAAAAGATTCAAATTTGCCACTTCAGTGCTGTGTTTGTACCTATGTTTGTGTTTGGTGGGTGTGGAAAGAAAGAGCTGGGATGAGGCAGCACTGTACGTTTCTCTCTAAATAGCTTTTTTCTCCTCTGATAATGTAGGCATACTTTTTTGATGCCCCTGAACTGGATATTCCTGCACCTATTATCCCTGCTCACAATGGAACAACAGTAATAACAAAGAGTCTCTAAATAAGGTAAGAACCCAATCTAAACTTTTTTTTCCTGCAGTCATCACAGACTCCCCATATAGTTGAATGGAAAGGGTTTTACCAGACTAATTTTCCTAAGTGTGGTGTATATGTAAATAACATTTGTTAACTTTGTTTCAGTTGAAAGTTTTAAGTACAGATGTAAAAACTGAAAAGACTCTGAGGAACAAAGATATGTTACCTTTCTTTGAGGTTTACTCTTGGTGAAGAGACTCATAGTGAAATAAGTAATATACTCAGCCCCTTACAAAATCCCAAAAGCATTTATTTCAATTTATTCTGCACAAGTGGATCTTAAGCAATAAACTGTTACACTCCAGTTTTTCTTTCCTTTTAATGTAAAAGGCAGATTGGATTTTTCCCCTTGATGTTTGAGGCAGCGTTTCAGAGCAGCAGCCGTGTGTGGGGACATCCGTGTCGGCTCTGGGCAGGGCTGACTCAGAGCCTGAGCCACCCATCCCTCTGAACTGCATTCCTTCTGTGGGACAGCTTGAGGATTTGCTTCCTGGTATCCGGCACTGCTGCCAGCAGCAGATGACGTTTGAATTCTGTTGGATAATTCTGTGGAGCAGGTCCAGGAACAGGCTAATGGACACGTAAAGGCCAGGCCACTCCAAGTACACCAGCCACAAGTGTGTTTGTGAGAATAAGGGTGTTTACTGAATAGAAGCTATATTAGATTTAAAATAAACAAATAATACAAAAAAAAAAAAACCAAATGTGCCTAGCAAAAGGCACATAAAAAATTACACAATCCAATCATGCAAGTCAATTTTAGTGGCTTTTCCTCCTGCAAAATCAGTTTTTCGTTCCAGATGCCTAATAAGAATGAATATGACAGTAATGAATTTTAGTATTGAGACCTAAATATGTGCCCTATTGTGTCCTCTGGTGAGGAGCTGAAATACTCACGGGAGTTACTTGTCTCTTTCAGATGACAGCACCAGTTTCTCCATCTGTACAGTAGTTTTATTTTAGATTATTTCTTCACCGAAGACCATGGGAACTTCAAGGACGGGGGATGTGTTTTGCAGCAGGACGGAGAGTGATGTCCCATGGACACATGGACATCTCCATGCTTACTGGACACTGACTGGTTCCATGAGGAGAGTGAACCATTGATCCCAGTCTAGAACAGAGAGGGTTTTTTTTGTTTGGTTGGGATTTTTTTAATGTTTTGTTTTGTTTGGGGGGGGAGGGGGATTTGTTTTGTTTTTTCTTTAATTCAGTCTATGCTCACCACACTGTTTTGCCTCTGAATAAAGCATTCTGAAGCCAATGTGAGATCCGTATTTTGTGCACAAAGCATCCTAACGCTCTAAAACTGTGGGGAGGCTTTCGTCCAAGGCACGGTGGGGTTGTGACAGGACTGAACCCCCTTGAGGTGGGCCCGTGCCGCCAGCGAGGCTTTCAAAGTGTTAATAAAGGGACTGAATGTGGGCTAATGTGACAATTTATTTCCTCGCCGCCCCGGGCCGCGTTCCGTGCCCTTAAAGACACGGAGGAGACTCCTGGACTCCTCAGGCGGCCATGGCCGCGCGGGGCACGCCGGGACTTGTAGTTCCCACTGCGCGTGACGTCACTCGCGCACCCCCCCCGGGGGGCGGGGAGAGCGGGCGTGCGCGCCTTCCCATTGGCTGCTGTCTGGGCGCGCGGCGGAAGTGTCGGGGGGCCGGCACGTGGGGCCGTTGGGCGGCGGCTTTGAACGGGCGGCCGGGCCGCGGCCATGGAGGCGGCGGTGGCTGCGGCGGGCGGGCAGCGAGCGCTGCTCCGGCAGGTCGGTCCTCGGGCTGCGCTCCCTCAGGTGCTGGGCTTCCTCAGGCGCTGGGGGGGCGGGTGGTGGCGCATCCCCCCCGCTCCCGGTTCCATCACGCTGTCTCCCTGCAGGTGCTGGGCCGGCGGATGGTGTCGGTCCCCGGCCCTTCACGCTGTGTCCCCTCAGGTTCTGGGGTAGTGAGGCCCTGCACACCCCTCAGGCGCTGGGCTGGCAGGTCCCGGTCCCCGCTCCCGGTGCCCTCTCATTGTCACCGTGCAGGCACTGGGTTCGCGGGTCCTGGTCCCCTCACGCTGTGTCCCCGCAGGTTCTGGGCTGGCGAGTGGCCGCCGCCGTCACCTGGTCCGTGCTGCTGCTGCCCATCTGCACCGCGGCCTTCATCGTCCTCAGCGGCCTCGACCTGTTCCATCCGGTGCGCTGGATCTCGAGTAGGTGCCCGGCCGTGTTTTCCTGGTTTTGCCCTCACGTGTTTGTGGTTTTGGGTTTTTTTTCTCCATTCTGTTGTTTTGGGCTCTCTCCCAGATAACGGGAACTGACGGCATCGTGTTACACTAGTGTTTTGAATGGTCTTTGGCCTTTGAAATGTTTCTGTGTTGCAGCCACAGTGCACCCTAGGTAGGAATAAGTGTTGCAAGTTCATGTGAGCATGTGCCTCACAGAAAAAAAACCAAAACAGGTTAAGTGCTTTAGTTGTGTGTTCTGAGTACTTGGACACCCTTCCCCTTCCACCCTGTGCTGCTGCTGTTCCATAAACAGCTTCAGTTTTCTCTGGTGCACTGAATCCTAAGAGAAATTCCTGAAGCAGCCACTCTGCATGGTGAGAATAACTTTCCCCCGAGTGCCTACAATGAAAATTGAGAGATGTTTAGCTGGAAGCTCGATGCCTGTGACCATTGAGCTGCTTCAGGCAGAGAAAATTGACTTCCTCCTTTGAAAATAGAAAAACCCAAAAGAACCACTCTGTAAGAAATTTCTTCCCTTCTTAGTGTGGCTGGATGGATGCAGCTTTTCTTAAATGAAGGGAAATGTGATATTTGAGCCATAGTTTAATTCACTTTGAAAGGTTTTTTTTTTTTAAACAAACTTCTGAGTGTTCACTTATAAGAAAATCAGTTATAAGGGTTTCTGTGAAGTTTCTGTGAAGTATATAAGTTTCTGTGAAGTTTCAATATGCTTTTGTGCAGAAATATTGTGTAGCTGGGCAGACCTCATGTGGGATTAGAGTCCCACATTGACTATTACTCCCCTTTAAGCACTTACAGGATTATTGTGAATTGCTTAAGTGCTCTTTTCTGTTACT
The DNA here is from genome assembly GCA_013399875.1 of Gymnorhina tibicen. Lineage (NCBI taxonomy): Eukaryota > Metazoa > Chordata > Aves > Passeriformes > Artamidae > Gymnorhina > Gymnorhina tibicen. The sequence continues at coordinate 218,296 of VXAZ01007995.1, forward strand.
TAATGTGTCGCTGTTGTGTTATTGCAATTTCCTGAACCATAATTTTTTTTTTTTTTAGATTCTTTCAATGATTTGTATACTTCCTATGTCATCTTTTGTATCTTTCTGATGTCTGTGGTGATAATAGTAATAAGCATCTTCAACGTTGAATTTTATGCAGGTGGGTTGTGTAAATTGTTGAACTGTCTTCGATACCTGAATTAAATAAGATGATCATTTATAATTTAGTGACTGACCCTGACTGAAAAATTCTTTGGTGACAATGGTGGGGTTATTTATTTTTATTTATCTTTTATTTATTTTTTTTAAATGAATGGTTTTATTGCTAATAAGTGAAAATGAACTTTCTGCTTTTATTTACAGTTGTGCCATCGATACCATGCTCTCGATTAGCACTGATAGGAAAAATTATTCACCCTCATCAAGTCATCCATTCCTTTGTTCATGCTATCATGGGAATGCTGGTTGCTTGGTGTGCTACAGTCATGACAAAAGGCAGGTTCCAGTTTCTTGCTGTGTCCTGCACGCCTTCAGAAAGGTAATTGTGTGTGTCAAAGATAAAGAACTTTTGTTGTAAAATGTATTTACTGATCGTTTCTTTCAAAAAGAATCCCTGGAACTTGGGTATTCTCAAAAATCAGCAATTATATGTTGATTTCCTTTATTAAAGGACAGAAAATAATGCACAGAGAAATAACTGAAACAGAAAAATTAATTGCCAGGATTCTTAATGGAAAGTTGGTGAGAAGTTGATTGCCACTTGAACTAAGTCTTGGTCTTGTGGTTAATGGGATGTATTTCATAAATACTGGAAGCATCCTCATGCATAAATTACAAAAGCAGCTGGTGGAATTTCTACTTTAGCAAATACTTACTGAGATACCATCAGATGTACTGATCAGGAAAGTAAAATCAAACTTCTGATTTGAGTTTCCTAAGGCTTGAACAGCTTTTTGTTTTGAACTGAGAACTGATTCTACGTTTTCTATTTTAGCCTAGAAGATGCTGTTCCTCAGATGTGCCTAAACGAGTATCACCTCTTCTTTCTGCTTTCTGGAGCTTTCTTGGGATACAGTTACAGCCTTTTCTATCTTATTAACAACATGAATTATTTGCCATTTCCAATCATACAGGTAAGAGGTTTAAGCACCTTTGTAGAAAGACACATATAAGTGAAACAGTGATCAAAAAAGCCTGGATAACTTACGAGTATGGCAGTAGGAGCTGCCTGTGGGCAGCTGCTGTCATTGATAGATGAAGTGTACATCCAGCTTTAAATGCCAGCTGTGTTCCTCCTCCTCCTTCCTGCTCAGCTCCTTTTAAATGAACACAGAAATTGGGATGCTGTGACTCTTGGTGTTTAGACTACACCCCTCTATGCATGCTAAAAGCTGGCTGAGGTGGCAGGTGAACTACAGGAAAAAGATGATGTGCACAAGCTGGGTATCAGTTCCTGGAACTGACAGCAAGGGTCACCTAAAAGCTGAAAATCTTGACAGTTAAAAAGAAGAAGTAGCATATTATCAGTTATAATTGGGTTCCAACTGTACCAGCTCAGTTCAAATCTAAATAGCACATTAAATCTTGCTTAGAGCTCAACATCCAAAGCCTTTTTGTGTGTGTAGTGCTATGGAAACTGAAATTCCATTAATTCCTCTGGAGGAGTCCTGCAGAAATCTGTGCCAGTGTGAAACATCATCTTAAAAATACTTCTGTTGCTGCAGCCTCACAGCAGCCATTAATTCTGCCTGATTCCCAGATTGACACAGTCCAACCAATTTGTTAAGAGTTGTGTTTAAACAAGGTTGGTTGTATTGGTGAGAAACACACGTGCTGCATTCTGCTGACCATTCAGTTCATCAGCAAACCAAGCAGCATTTTGTAGCTGAAATATTTTTTTAAAATCTATTTCAATATTGTTAATTCTCCTTTTTTTTGTTTTGGGGTTTTTTTTCTAATGCAACTTAGTCAAATAAAAAATTGAATCACTTTGGTTGCATTTGCATAGTTTCATAGTTTCATTTGTCAGCTGGGTTGCTTTTGTCATTTGGAAACATATATACTTCATTTATTTGGAGGAAAGCATCAGTATTATGTTGGTTTCAGTGCTTGGAGGATTACTGACTGGAACTCAGGCTTGTCTAAATTTTCCCTATGTTTTAATTGGACATTTAGAATCTAAATGAAATCTAGTAGATTAAAGATGCCTTTTTTTTTCTTTATTTTGCATTAGACAGAGCTACTCTATTTTGTTCTCTTGTGTATTGAGTCAATCTACCCCATCTTCAATTTTCACTGCTACAAGCAGGAAAAAGGGTAAGAACTAGCTATGAGCATAAAATGTCAGGAAAGATTGCGAGCATAAATAATAAATATAACACCAGGAATTACCTTAAATTAAGTTTTTGATTGATCTAGACTACAGGCTTTCAAGTACCTTGTCCTTTTTTTGTTGTATTATTTTTATTAACCATTTCATTGATTTGTTCTGAATGCGGAATACTAAACTATTTATTTTGTTTGGTTTTAGCAATACAAGTATTTACGTTTCAGAAGATCTTTGCCTCTCCTGATAAAACACAGTTGTGTGGAATCACTATATTTTGTTAGAAACTTCTGTGTCACATATTACTTTTTTGGTAAGGGTTCCTGAAATTCTCTGTCTTTAATTTGTAATTCCTGTATTTGAAAACTTTAATCAGTCAGGCTTTGGACTGTTCCTTCCATTGCCTTGTAGTGGAAATGTAGTGTCCCAGAGCTGAACCTGACACAGCAGCAGTGGGCAGGACTTCAGTGTGTGTAATGTTGCTCTATCTTCAGTATTCTTTAGGCAAAGATTAGCACTTTGGCTTTATTCTCAAGGGCTCTGTATATTATTTGGAGGGAGCTTGGGAAACAAAGGTAGGATGGCTCCCTCCCATAAGAAAATGGAGTTTGGTCTGTGGTACAAAAAAAAATCTCTACTGATGAAGATAATTGCACTGGACTTTCTAAAATCAGGAATTCTTTGTCAGGGTTGTGATTATCCTCCTAAATGATGTCAAAATATGCAAGAATTATTATCCCTTTATTTACATCAGGGGATAAATTAGAAGTATGGTGGTTCTATATCAGATTCCATTAAGTCTTTAAAAGCACTTTGCTGCTGCCTGGGCTGTAGTGAAAATTAATATTAAATTACTATTAACCCTCTTTTGTTAGTGAGAAGCAGCAATAAAAGAGAAGGCCTACATCTCTCAGCGTATAGCTGCTGGCCTGAAGCCTTTTTTCATTCTCTTTTTTCTATTTCCTAAAACAAAATAACCCCAAAGGCAGATTGTTTCCTTGTCCACGTGAGTTACAAGACCAGCCTCTTGTCTCTGCGTGAATTCTACTTTTCATCTTCTTTTTGTCCTAATGTGTGTGTGTGTTTTGTAGTGTTGTCTTTGTTTCAGAGTTTCTTTCTGACCCCCTAGGTTATATCCCAAAGGTGTGGATATGCACCACGATGGATCTGCATACAGACAGGTAGGTAGGACAGTGTGCTGGAAACTTGGAATATTGGCTGACAGCTGCCTTTGCTGAGGGAGACCAGCTCGGTAGCAGGGCTTGGTTCTTTGCCTCCCCATGCAGAACATGGGGAGCTTTGGCCATTTCTGGAATGAATCCTAAAGGAACCAGCATCCCCTTGTAGGAACCATCTTGTCATTAAGATAGTGATTAGGAAATCACCTTTATTTTTCTCTAAGTCTCTAAAATATTAGAAAGGGTAAACAAATTGCATCTATGAGCTTCATTTGCTTTTCTGTGGTGTTTTTTGGGGGGGAAGGGGGAACATCTTTATTTTTATATGGCTGCTGTTTGTTTTAAAATAGGGAACCTGGAGTCTTAATATCTTAATTGACTTACAACTGGAGTCATTATTACTTCATATTTATTTTCCTTAATTTCATAAATTTTTCTTAACTTTATTTTATCACTTGTTGAAAAATGAGAGAGCTGGTATCTCAAACACACTTAAACTTTTTTGTAAAAAAAAGAGCAGCTTTATTCCTGCAATTGTTGCTACTTTAACAGCTTGCTGCAGACATCTTTCATTATAAGAATACTAAAATACTTACATCCTCTTGGTTATTTTATCTGCAGTAAATTACATCCTCTTGACACTCTGAGTGGCTTATTGGATCTCTCCTTGTTTTACCATACCTGGCTGAGTGGTGTGTTTCTTCTGATGACCTGGTACATTGCTTGGCTGCTCTTCAAAATCTATGCCACAGAGGTGAGTACTTGTGACAGTGCTCAAGTTAGAACATCAGCGTGGCACAGATAATTCTTCCATTGCAAAATAACTCATTGTGAGTTCTTGAATTTTCACAGCATGCACTACAGAGAGTAACTGACAACTGAATAGTCAAGGGAGGCCTGGCATTAACTGACCTGCCCTTTCTTCTCATAGCAAGACCTGTGCTCCTTACAAAAAATGTTTTGTTACTGCCACCTCCTCCTCTTACTCCTGTGCTTCTGTTTCCATGTATTTCCTTGTAAGAATAGAGAGGAAGAAATTGTTCCTCTAACTTGATTTTTATTTTTTTTTTTAATTAAAACACTACGAGACTCGATAAAAGAGAAGAGAAGTGAGGTTTAAATCCTGGGTCAATGTACTGGTGCAAAGCACTCATGGAATTAAACGACAAATCCAGTGCTGTGGGGGTGTTTAATTAGCTTTAATTAGAAAGGTGTAGTTGTTGTGACTACGTGGAGAAGAGATCAGCAATGAATCAAGCATGACAACAGCTCTGAGGTGTGAGCAACCTGTCTCAAAGGATAATGACAAGCACCAGTGAACACTGTCAACATCTATAATTACTGTGCTGCTTATAAAACTGTGGAAGACAAAAGAAACATCCATCTGTGAAAGTATAAAATGGACTTTGCCCTTTTGGCTGATGAAAAAAGATTTGTTTATCCACATGATTTTGTTTTTCTGAATGAGCTAAAAAAACTTCCAAAGCTGTTTTTAAATATTTGCATAGCGTTAACTGAAAAGTCAGGAAAGAAACCGTAAAATTAGCCCACATGAAGTCCATTTACTAACACCTTGAAAGCACAATTGCTACCTCAAATTTCAGTGTTGCAGTTGGAAACAGAGGAGAATAAGGTTATGATGTGTAAAACGAGCGCAGTAACGGAAAACTAACAGGTAATCTGTGCCCAAACTGAACCGTGTGAAATAGCATTAAAACAATGGGATGCTTGATACAATTCAAGCACTGCTATTTACATTTTAAATGTTCTAGCCACAGAAATTCTATTAAAACACAGGATAGTAATATCATGATGATAAAAATAAGAATTCTTCTGTTTATCGGTGGAACAGCACACAAGACGAATTTCAAAAATGGTTTCTTACTTGCTAAAAGAACCCTCAGTTCTTCACTAGAGTTGTTACCCAGGTGTAAAGACAGACACTGCAGTTCAGGTTTCAGTCTTGTTTTGGAATATGGCGTTACTAGTTATCCCCAGGTATGTGGTTAGAGGAATTTCTTACATAAAGATGTGATGCCCTAACCACAAATTATATGAGCACGTTTGTTTGAAGATAAAGATACCTGGATTTTCTAAGATTTCTCAATTTTAAATGAAAGGAGTAAACTCTTTTTGTTTCTATGTTAGAAATTCCAGGCCAGTTCACTGGTCTTTCATAAGATTTTCTCATGCTTTCCTCTGTATAACACAACTTTTGATGTTTGTGTTTAGAGTCATCATTTTCCCATTCAACCAACGTTTGCTCAGGAGACAGACCAGTGCCTGCCTAAAATCTTAAACAGCAATCCTCCCCTCCTTATAAAGGTAATTAAACTCTGATCTCTTCCCTGATAGGTGTGGGCTGACAAAGTGTTTTTCAGAGCATTCAGTCACATTTTACAGGTACCAGTTCTGTTCACTGAGGTGTTCCTTGAAAAGCTGCCTCAGAGCACTCACAGGCTGTTGCATTTAATGATGAAAATTTGTTTAGTAGTGACATCTGCTGGTACTCACCATGCTGTTACTGTAAGCTGAAGATTCATTTAGTCAGAGGTAAGATCTGTGTGCAACAGAAGTGTAATTGTGTGTACTGATGCAAAACCAGCAGCTTAGTGGCATTCAGGTTTTTGTAACTCAACTTTGAGTCTTGTCACATAAGCAGGTGTTTTGTCAAACCTTTGTACACTCAACATCTTGTCCCTGCTACACATATTTGAGCTCTTAACATGTATGTTCTCTCTTGAAATTAAAAGTATATCCATATTTACGTTGGAAGTTGGGTTTCTTTTTATAAAAGGCAATAGTAAAAAGCTACTTCAAACCTGTGAGTAAAGAAGAGGAACTTTGGTCTATGATAATCATTAATAGGACTTACTGATTATGATACTTAGAAATTGGAGGCCTCATTTAAGAGGTATTATACAAATAAAGATAAGAGTATTCTCTTGTGCATGCAAAATCTACCTTTACTGATTTTACAGATTTCTGATAAGGCTGGAGATACAATAGGCTGCAATACCTTTTTAAGCTTTGCTGCATTATCTGAGGATAGGCAGGGAAGAGTTGAGCACAAACAGTTAAAAGGAACAGGAAATGTAATTTATGATCCCAGATATCATTAAAATGTCCTATTTATAACAGGGTTTGAATATTGTGAGAAATCTGGTTATTTTTAGTTTGGCACATGAATTGCTTAATCCCCTGGAAAAGCAGTGGTAGGTTGGTCCCATAAGGCACTGACCCTAAAGTTGAGCTCTGGTTTGCAAAACCAGTTCTTTTCTTAGACTTTTTAGTGTCTTAAGATCTTTCTGCCTAAGCTGCTAGAATAAAAAAACAGTGTTAGATCTTCTTGAACTCCTGAGAACTGACATATCAGTAAAGCTCCTAATAGCTCAGCAGCTCCATGCAGAGTGGTTCTAGGGATTTGCCTCCATTCTCTTTCTGTTACATGGCTGGTTTTAGCCTGTGTGAACTCATTCTTTGGTAGGGATTGATTTTGTATGGATAACTACATATTTTTAAGCAAATACATTGGACTTTGCATGCACTAAAACATTTTCCTTTCTTTGTAGTTTTTAGCCTTACAAGACTTGATGTTACTTTCCCAGTATTCTCCTGTTCGACGACAGGAAGTCTTTAGCCTTAGTCAGCCAGGTAATAATAAAAACTATTTTGTGTTGATTCCTTTTTAAAAATCATCAGTCAAATGCTCTTAGAAATTATGTAATGCTGTGAGGCACGCTACAGAAGCCAGGAGCCTCTTCCCTATGGTGCCTTTTCCAAAAGGATGCTTAATTATCTATATTCATGTTGTTTCATCTGCTAAACTCAACCAGTTCTGGTGTCTGTTGGATTTAAATGATAGCCATGAGGAAGCACAGGTTTAGGATTTTGAAAGCAGGGCCCACTTCACCAGTCAGATAGTCCAGACTGGAAAATCTAACAGTTGTGTATGGGAGCTGAGTGTTGAGGTGGGAGTGAGGGGAAATCAGGGACAAATACTGAGTCACCACTGCAGCTATGAGAGCAAACACTGGCTGTAACTTCAGTTAGTGCACAGTCCTTTTGCTATATTCAGATATGGCAGAGGAGGTCAATTAAAACTACTTAGAAGCCTTCAGGAACTTTTTGTAGCACCTTATCAGAAATTCTAGTGTTTGTACTGCTTCAAAACTGTTTTGCCATCGCCACTGATATTTGTTCATTTTAGCTGTTCAGTGATTTCAAATCTGATGGGCTGAACTGCTTGTGTTTCCTGCTTGCTTAGCAGGTTTCACTGAGTTATCCATAGAACCTGTCTGTGTTTTCATCTTCCTCTCAGTACAAACAAGCTGTCACAGTGGAAATGCCCTGTGGTGTTTTAGAAGCTGAGTGGCACTGTCACAGTGAAGCTCCTGCTGAGAGCACATGGGCACTGTCAGAACAGATAGAGGGAGGAGCAGCTGGGTTGAACCCTGCTCTTTGTGTGCCCTGTCAGGTGGGCACCCACACAACTGGACTGCGATATCCCGGGAGTGTTTGAGTCTCCTGAGTGACCTGACCCAGAGGCTGATTGCACAGCAGGAAGCAGCAGCAGCAAATGGGAGAGCGAAGCCGCCGGTAGGAGAGCTGAAGGTACCTCCACAGACTCCAGGTATGTGAGGAAATGCTCATAAAGGTTTGTAAAGCGTGAAAGTACCAATAGATACCTTAGTCTCAGTGAAATTTTATGAGGAAAATGAGGGATTTCTGCAAATAAATGCAAACTAAAAAGATCATCCCCAATTAGTCTTAGGTATTTGTGTTGAAATAATCCCAAAATAGCTAGAAAACTTGAAATTATCATGCTTACTCAGTTTGTTTACTTGCATGATACTATGTTCAATACAGTATTTTTTCCATACGTATTATCACAGTTTCAGTAAGTGGTTCAACGTAGCACAGGGAGAATTTAAGTCTTGCCAAGAGATGCTCTGTAATTTGCATAACTGCTCTTATGATTAATTTAAGATGGTAAAATTAGGTTTTGTTTATGTTTGTATGATTCACTAATATCACTGTAGAGTGAGGAAAGCCCAGTCTGACTCCTGAGCTGTGAGCAGCCTCCAGGCATTGCGAGTGTTTCACATGCCAGACTCGGGCATCGTTCCTGGCAGCACACCTGTGTTAGCACAAGGCTGCCAGGTAATGGAATCCCTGAGCAGGCAGTGCCCTGGCAACAGCAAGGACTGTTGGTATGTCACAGGTGAATTTCTTCTAGTGCTGCTGATCCTTGGCTTTTGAGATGGACATGCCTTTTCTTACACACCAATCAGAATGACTTGTCATTCTTCTATAGGCAGCCTTTTTTCTCGTTCTTAATGCTAAAAACCCACTTTACATATATAGCAGGGTATAGTAGTGTTGGCTAGCAGAAGGAGTAAAATAAATAAATCCACAAGGATCCTTCTCATCATTTGCTGTTTTTAAGCTGATGAACTTTGAAAACACTCTATGCTTATGTTGATGTGTACTTCTTTTCAAGACCAGAGTGCTAACCATGTCCTTTAATAAAAGCTCTGATACAGAAGTTGTTGAAATAGCAATCAAAAAACAAACCCATCTCCTATTTCATTGTGCCAGCCTGTTGTCTTCATGCAGTGTGTTCTTTGTCACTAGGAGCTGCTGGGATAGAAGACATGTCATTCCAGTCACAGAGGTCCAACATTGTTCTCAGAGCCTCCATGTCTCCCCTGGTTAAGCCATCCCTGATGCCAGTGAAGACGTCTCCTGGCTCTGAAGTTGGTTCACCTTTCAGCTCCCCTGCTTTAAGTTACAAGATGGGAGTTGTGGATGTAAATTCCCCTTGGCACGGACCAGTCCAAAGTCCCCATGTTGTGAGAAGGGGACCAAAGCTGTGGACATCAGTTCCAGGTAGAGATTCTTCCACAGCACTGTCTTGAGCCTCACAGCCGTAAGTGTGGTAACCATGGCAGTGGAGAGTGCATTGTGAGGATTAAAGTGACAGCAACCAGCTTTTCTGAAGATACTGTATTTTTTTTTCTTGCAGATCAGCAAATGAATGGTTCCCACCATGAATCCTTCCCAGTGCTCTCTGCTGCAAGAACTGGCAGTGAGGCAGTGCAGCCAAGATTTATTTACACGTGGCTGCAGAACAAGCAAGAACAGGTGGAGTAAAATTGCAGTGCATGGGGGGTGCAGCTTAGGTGTATCTCTCTGGAAAAATTTTCCACTTGGAAATGGAAATGGAATGGATACTTCCTTCTCCACTCTTGCAATATAACACAAATCCTTCCCTCCACTCCCTATCCCTGTGCTGTGTGAAGATGGTAGGGTTGAGGAGGGCCAACAGTGCATGCCTTAAATGCAGATGATATGTTTAATCTTTTGTTTCTTTTCAGATGAAAAACTTCTTGTCCAAACGGGCGCTGATAATGTATTTCTTCAGCAAGGTAAGGGTGGTCCTGTGTTTGAGACACAGGTTATGGTTCTAAAAGCTCTATTTGCATCTCAGGCTTTCTGTAAATACAACTTCTTGCTTGCTGTGAGTTTCACAGCAGGATTGTCCCATACCTGCAGAAAATAAGAATATCAATGCTTGTTTAAACTCATCTTACTAGAAACTGCACTTTGTTTAAAGCATTCTTAGCCCTTGAAAACTACCTAGTGTATATCCTTTTCTTCCCCCTTTTTCTCCTCCCCAGTTACAGATGTAGCATTGCAGGCAGCTCCTGTCCAAAAAGAATTTTACTTCTTTAGATCAGATTTTTCTGGCTATTTCCCAAGATCCGCTGGCCTTGCAGGTCTGTTCTGAGGGGAGGGACATGACCCTGTGGAATGTGTAATACCTTAATGAAACCTGCAAGCTTGGTGATATTATTTATCAAGTGCACTCACAACACTTTGCTTTCTTCTCAGCACCCAGAAGCCTCCATCCAGGCTGTCTTCTCTGACGCCCAAATGCACATCTGGGCTTTGGAAGGTAAGTGGTTTCCAGGTAATCCACTCTGTTGGTTCATGGAAAACTCTCTGGGCTCTGTGTTTTAGAAATGTAACAGAAAAAAAATCTTTGAAATGCTTTTGACAAAAACCGAAGTGCGTTTCAGACACCAACATGACTAAAGTCTAATTCACTTGTTAGTTTTGAAAGCCCATGTGAGATCTCCTACTTTATGGTCTGTACAGATTTCTAAACTTGATTTCTGGTGGTTCTCTCTCATGTCAACCCACGTATCACTTTTACGTGTTTTCTAGTGACAGATTTATGATGTCTTTACAGCAGCTTTTCTGACTAAAGGCTGTGGGTCTTTCTCTGTTCATCAGAGAGCTGAGGGAGGCACTCAGGTAGTAACTTAGCAAATAAACAAAAAGATGGTCTGCAGAGAATTAAAAGAACAATGACGGTATGAAGTGACATTTTGGATTTTTCTTGTTCCTTTCAAAGCCATGAGTAAATATCGATATTGATCGAATCTTTTATTACATTTGACCGTGCAGAGTTGATGAGTTTCCTCGGTGATGTGTTTTACGGGCAGATGTGCCACGCTGTGTCAGATTGAAGGTGATGGCTTGGGATGTACAGAGTCTGGAGATGGGAATCACACATAATTTTTATATAATCTCTCTTGCTTTACCAATCTCAAGCTATTACACACCTGTCAAACCAGTGTGTGGTTTAGTCCTTGAGCCAGAGCTGAGGTGACTGGCAGCTGGCAGCAGCAAGTCCTGAGGAATTCCACCATGCTAGTGGAATCTTCAGGCAACACCATGATCTTTGTTACTGAATTCTCATCTTTTGAAGTATTAATTACAACAATTTTTTTTTTTTTTAAAAGGTCTGTCTCACTTGGTAGCAGCCTCCTTTACAGAAGACCAGTTTGGAGTTGTCCAAACTACACTGCCAGCTATCCTGAACACGTTACTGACTCTTCAGGAGGTAAAACTGTTAACTTTTCCTTGCTGCAAGGCAAGTTGAGGAGAAGAGAAGGAGTCTTGTTGATTTTACATAATGACCTTGCTGACTAGTCATAACATTGAAGTTGTTGCCACTAAAACAGCTCTTCTGCAGTTAATCTAACCAAAACAGCTGGTTGCCACTATGTACACTATGAAACAGCTGAATAGAAACCCTGTTGGTTTTTTAAAATGTAGAGGGAGAAAACATGGAATGTGTAATTTTAAAGAAATGCTACTCTGTGCTCAGTTGAAGAGTTTATTGCAGGGATGCAGCAATTCTAGTATAATATCTTTATTTGGTTGCACACAATTCCTGGTGCAGCATGGAGCACTTGGAGACATTGCAAATTTCAGGAGATAAAATCTGTGTCTCTGCTAATACTAAGACACTACTCTCAAATTACTGATGTTTGTGTAATGTGTGTTTTAAAAAATCCAGATTTATTTCCAAGGCTATGTGTGTCCTATTAACATAAGCATTTTACACTGCCCTAATGGAGATTCTTGGAAAGAATTTAGAGGTTATTAAAGTTCTTCAGTGTATGTCATCTATTCCAAGAACAGGCACCAGAGGAGAAAAAAGCCAATACCCTTGTTTGTGAAAGAAACAAGTCATAACACAGGACAGAATTGTGTTTCTCCTGCAGCATATGCTGTTCTTAGCTTAAGACTCAGTAACAGAGAATCTTACTTCACAGAACCTGGTTCTGTGTTCTTGTTGATGGCTGAGAAATGCTCAGTCTCCAAAACATGTTTTTGTGTCCTGGTGGAATTTCTGAATTGCACTTTGTTTTTACTTTATTTGACACAAACATGTCACTAGTTAGATTATGAAATAATTGAACAGATGACAGGAATCTGTTTTTCTCAATCAGGTTGTAGACAGACATTTCAAACTGCCACATGTTTCTAGCAAACCTCCCCGGATTTCAGGGAGTCTGGTGGACACATCCTACAAAACACTACGATTTGCACTTAGAGCATCTCTGAAAACAGCCCTGTATCGGATAACTACTGTCTTTGGAGAACACTTGAAGTAAGAACTTCCTCATGATTGCTTGCTTGTTAAATTTAGTTTAATTATGTTATTTTAGGACCTGTGAAAAGGGAAGTTTTGGAGGGGGGGGAAGTCCCTTCTGGTCATTATTATAATATGGTGTTTTAGTATTTTTTGATTTGTGGAACCTTAAAAAGTTCCTGTGTAGATATATGGTCCCCCTTAGAAATTTATTATTCATAGATTCCTGGGCAATTTTTCTTAGTGACTTTTCATGAACTCTTTAGAAGCAGTTCATGAATACCACTTGTTTAATAAATCTGAGCTGCTGAAAAGAAAATAAATCAACTAGAGACAATGGTTCTGCAGAGAGAGAATCTTGTGAAGGGTCCAAATAATTCGTTGCTGCCTGGTTGTCCAACATCTCTTCCTCAGCCACTCTCCCAGTGGGCAAACTTCCATGCTTGGCCTCAGAATACGTGGGACTGAAACATCCTGTAGTATCTGCCCATCTCTCCCTCTGGGGATGAAATGTCCCTCAGTTTAGAAGTGCTCAATATACAGGAGGGATCATTTTAAGAGGTTCTTTCTTACCTAAATCCTTGCAAGTTAATCAGTTGCTGTTTAAAGGTAAGGAGATGGGCAAGGGTTCCTGCTATAGATATTTTTTAGAAGCTGTTGAGGGTCAGAATTGACAGTTTTAAGGGTTAATAAACTTCTTTGTCTTGGAACATAGATGGTTTTTCATAAAATTTAGCTTCAGTGTAATTGATTTCAATGTACACTCAATTTTGGCATGAGACTTCAGTTTTGTGCTGTATTGCTTTGAATGTAAAATGTTCTGCATTTGTTTCTAGTGCTGTACAAGTGGCTACAGAACATAAGAAAAGACTTCAGCAATTCCTGGAGTACAAAGAATAAATTTTGATGCAGCTATGGTTGGTTTTTTCAAGACTCTTGCTAAGAAGAAAGTGGGACTAATGAGGCTTTTTACCTTGGCTTTTTGGAAAAGCATATGGAAGTACAAGTTGCAGAACAAAACTTTTAGAACTGTAGAAGAGTTCTTATGGGTTTGGATCATCTTTTGTATAATAAAAGTTGTAAAATTCATCTTGCCTTCTTTTAATGTCACTTACAAATGAGAAAGTGCCAGTTTTTCTTCTAGGTAAGACTATGACATTTAAGATTGTCAGAGTTACTTTGACACTCAGATCTTTCATTATTTTTCACACTGTGTTCTTTCCCTACTCTCTTCTGTTAAGGGGCTGAGGAGAGATTCACGTAGATACTTAGTGCTTAAGTGCTTCATAAATTTAGTTGATAACACTTCTAGATGGAGAGTGTAGTTTAAGTGTAGGAAACAGATGTGCCCAGGAATAAAACATGCTGCTCCTCTGTAAGCTGGAAATACTCCTCCAAAGTAAAACGGGTGTGCAGAAAGGCATTATTAGCTCACAAATACTGCCTGGAAAGTGAGCAGCTCAGATTTTATCTTTAAGGTGACTTAGGAAACCAAGTTCTGATCTATACAGAAACATACAGGAAACATTACTGCATTTAGTGAAACTCCCAAATAATGATACCGGGAATTAAAGTTTAGATCAACAGCTTTCTGTTCAGGGGGTAGGAAGGATGTTTTATCTGAAAACCTGTCTAAATAATTTAAAAATTAACTACTCAATTTTTAAACAGACTCCAGTTACTGTGATACCTATAGTGGAAAACGTGTGGAGTATGAAGATGAGAACAGTAAGCTAAATGGTTCTGTGAATGAATTCAGTTTGATAAGGGGAAACAAAACTATCATTTTCCTTCAGTGCTGTTAATCCTATGGTTTTTGTTGTGTTGGTTTTTTGTTTGTTTTTTTTTTAACAGAGGACCCAAGATTTGAGGATGGCCATAGTGTTAGTTATGTTGGTGTGATGTGGCTGTGTAGTAATAGGGTGTCTGTAAGGTTTGGGTAAGAGAGAAAACCCTGAATCTCCAGTGAGACCTGCTTTCTTCAGTACAGAGGTAATTTTTTTGTAATGCAGACACTGCAGATGTCAGATTTGGTAGTGGAAATGAGAATTATATTGTTCTTTTTGCATTGAGATGGCCCGTAGCAAACACAGTAAGGTGATAGATAGCCTTTCACAATGTTTAAAGGTTAAGCTAAAGCTTCCCCTAGCTTGACTTCTACCACAGGTAGAAGCCTCTTGCCTGCCTGACTTATTAAATAATTTAATTTGCATATTTTTTGGCATTGCAATGTGCACCTGGAGTTAAATGGTGCTTTAGCTGGTGTAACTGGTGATCCAAATACTGCAGGTGAAAGTTTCAAATAAATTTTTCATGATTTTAAACAGGTGCAGTATTTCTTTTTTTATTACTGTGGTATTTTCTGCAACATTCCCTCAGCTATAAACTGCAATTTTTAAGTAAGTGTTACAGTTGTGAACAACAGGCTTAAAATGTACATGACTTTTTGATGGCAAAGTGGCTGAGGTCTGTCCTTGTGTTGCAGCAGAGATTTGCACATATCTGCTAATGTGTGTGTGATTCATGGCATTCTTCCTATGACAGAAGAGCTTTCAAAAGCTGATTGCTTTGTGGTTTCTTTAACAGCTCCAGTATTTAAAGAGCTGAAGACTTTTTTTTTTTTAAAGCCTTTACTTAAAAGTGCAT
Source organism: Gymnorhina tibicen (assembly GCA_013399875.1). Classification (NCBI taxonomy): domain Eukaryota; kingdom Metazoa; phylum Chordata; class Aves; order Passeriformes; family Artamidae; genus Gymnorhina; species Gymnorhina tibicen. Next base: position 233,399 of record VXAZ01007995.1, read on the forward strand.
CTTTAACAGCATCTCATGCTTGTGAATCTAAGTGTGCAAGAATATAGTGTATGTTGGGTGCCCTCTGAAGTTGCAGGAACTGTCTCACACAACACAAACAGGGATAACATCTTACTCTAGTTTTGGCTGTGGGCATAATTCTATTCCCCTGGCAAACTGCTGGCGTTTCAAGTCCTTTTGTATACTTTCGTCTTAACATAAAACGAATCAGTCTGTGAAGCGTCTGTGAGGAAGGGGAAGAGTTCAATTCTGCATTCTGGATAATGAGGAAAAAAAATAAAGCCTTTTTACAGTTGGTTTCTACGTAGCTGCAGCTAAACTGGATCCCTCGAGCCTGATAATACTTCTCATCTGTTTAATCATCTCAAAGCTGAGCTGCATCTTGTTGCTGGATTGCCTGCTTGCATGCACAAGTGAAACAGCATTCTGGTAACCTTGTGAACAACCTGCCTCTCCCACAGGTGAGCTGCAGTCAAGAGCACCTGAAATAATATCCACTGCAGCTGTGGAGAGGTGTGTGGTTGATAGGTCCGAGTTGTGTTCCTATTACGGTGGAGTAATGACATAGAGGCTTAAGCTCTTAAGCAATCAGTTATAAATCTGAAAGAAACCTATCCTGCTTCATTTTCCAAGACACAGCTTTGAAAATTCAGACTGCGGGTGAACAAATGCGGAGGCCCTGGTCCTTGAAGCTCTTGCACGCTGCTGTATCCATGGGAGCCCGGCAGGACTCGCTCCCTCAACAGGAGCACTGCCACTTTGGAGAATTGTCCCGGTGCCAGTCGCGGCTCCGGGCCTGAATGCCCCTTGAAATGAAGTGGTTTCGATTCTGTTGCTGCGTGCTTTGAACAGAGGCTGCATTGTGTGTGCTGTGCTCGGTGTCCTGAGGCCTGCAGCAGCCATCTTCCCACCTCCCACCACACTCCTCCGGCTCCCAGGGCAGCCAGGGAAGTGCCAGGCCCTCACTGATGAATGTTCCGGTACCTGTTCAGTCACAGGCAAGTGGTGCAGTCTGCGGGCTCGGTGCTTGCCAGGCCTCCCCCAGCTACTGCTCGTGGCCAGCTGTGGGATGATTGCTCTGCCTGGGGAGGGCTTCATGCACTGTGGGGGTGGATGTATGGAATCCATAGGAGGTGGCCCCAGGAGCACCCTTGGCTGTGGAGGTGCCTGCCTGACACAGTGCTGTCCCCCTTCCCCATGGGATGAATGGTGGCAGCTCGCAGTGCTTTCCCTGCTCAAGCCGTGTTGTGGCTGCAGGGCTTCACACACTGATGGCAGCCATGCTCCCATCACCACCTCTCCGCAAAGATGCAATAAAACAGTGAAGGTCTGTGTGGAATCATCACAGACGCTACACTGCAAGTTGAGAATCCTCCCCACGACCCACACACCCTCCTCCCTCTGGGTAGTCTTTGATATTCTCCATCACCAGTATGTGTTAATGTATTTGCTGTGTGGATTAAATGCATTTGGGTGCTGTGGACGTGCCTGGAATGTGGTTTGCCAAGCTCTTGTGCTGTAAGGGGATGTAGAATGTTGCTTTCCCTTGCTGCAGACTCATGGTAGAGATTTGCATCTGGCAGATTGGCTTTGGACAAACCTGTAGAGTAAACAAATGGCACAGCTCCCTCGAGTCTGAGAAAACAGCTTGAGAGAGCAAAACCTGCACCATGCTCTGATTTCAGAAGACAAAAAAATAACCTAGAGAAGACCTCATCTTTCTGTCCTTAAAAAAATTTTGGGACTACAGTAGAGCTAGTCAGTCAGGAAACAGATGAACATGGTGTCTCTGGAGCCTGCCATAAGAACAAAACACAAATTCAAGTGGGAATAGTTCCCTGTTGGATATGTAAGCTGATTCTTTGAATAACTGGTGATGGCACAGGAATTTCCTCTTTTTCTATTTTCCTTTTCTATTTCCCTAATGAGTCAGTTCCTACAGTAAGAAGAATTTCAGACAAATCTGTGGCCTAAGCACGTGTATGTACCCATGCAATCATCAAAGGAACCAGTGCTGGGTGTACTGTGAGTTCCTCTCCTGCCCCTGCCCAAAACACACAAAAAATTACAGGCTTTGCCTTTCACTTCTTGAATAACTCCACTTTTAAATCTGATTCCTAAAACACAGGACTGGGGTGGGCTGTTGTATATAACTGCATCTGGTCTGAAAAGGTATGACAAGAGCCCTGGAGGGAATTTTGCAGGAACTGGGAATGGGAATATATAGATGCCTGTGAGTCAAAGATTGTTGAGGGTTATGTGTAAGCATCATTCTCTGCTCTTGCTCAGCAAGTTCCAGTAGTGGGCTTACTAGTGTTTGAAGTTTCAGCTCAAGAGACAGGCTGCGTGCCTGCCTCCAGGGCGAGCTTTGAGCACCAGGGAGATGGGGCAGCAGCTCTGTAAAGCACTGGGTTCCCTGTCTGTTCACTGGCAGAGGTTACTGCTCGGAGCAAGTCCAGGCTGTGGACCTTGTCAGGAGTGGTACAAAGTTTTGGGTTGAGCACAGCTGCATCGCCAAGTTGGGCACTGAGAGGCTTTTGTCTTTGCAGACACTGGCAATCACTTCTGGGAAAGCTTTATCAACAACCATGGTGTGTTTTAGGAAGAGAAAGTCCACTCTTGTAATTAGTGCAAGCTGAAAACTGCCAGGGAAAAATGGGTTTGTCCTTTTTGTGCTTTGCACAGAGATCCTGTGCAGCACTTCAGCTCTTCACAGGTGGCCACTTTGCAAGTCTCACAGATTCTGCATGCTCTGTTTGGGACACCAAGGGTTCAAATTAACCGATGGAACTGGAAATGGGTTTTACCACAGACAATGATGGGAAATGCTAAATAACCTGGAGTGAAGGGTGAGGGAAGCAGTTGATCTTTGTCACAAGTTTAGCACTCAAACTGAAGATTTGGGCTTCTGGGCCCCTGTTGTAAAATGGGGTTTATTCTAACCCCACCCTCCCTCACCTCCAGTGATGAAATGTTTGTGTCCAAATCAGTAGGCTGCTGCAGTGATGGACACCAACGAAATGCCCTGGAATAAATACAATTCTGTATTCTGCACAGGGCTTGGCTGGTGTTCAGTAAATACATTCACTGTGTGGCCCAGACACTGTGCCAATGAAGAGAAAACAGAAAGAAGAGTGACTAACTGCTCTTTCAGCAATCACTGTCTTCAGTGCATTGAATATATGGAACCCCAGGCAAAATAACTGAGGGTCATGTTATAACTCCAGTTCTGTAAGTCATTTAGAGTAGGCATGGGTCGAGTTTGTACCAGCAATTCTAGTCCTGGCACGTCCCAGTGCCAAGGACTGGATTTTACAAGCTGAACATTCTTAAGTTGTGCTGTTCTGTGGGGTTTTTGTTTGTTTGTTTGTGACTGAAGTTTATTTTACCACCTGTATTGTGTATGCATAGTGTGAGAGATGGATCTATTTATGGACTGATGCAGAGAAATATACAGATGAATGCTTGAGGAAACTAACTGCAGGTGTAAACAACCACATCCTCAATGGAGGCTGGTCAGACCCTTCTTTAGAGGTGTTTTCCTCAAAGTTCACAGGAATGATCTGCCAATTAACTGGGGAGGCAGGAGGGATCTGTAGTGTTACAGTGGCTTTTGGAAATGATGGTTGTTACTTGCAGTCTCTGCAAGACAAAGGTGGATTCAAGATTACCATGTGGTTTTCCCAAAATACACTATTTTAAAGAGGTTTGTTTTTAAAAGATAAGTCAGCGTGATCTGAGGAATTTCTTTTTTCTAAGTACAAGAACTATAAACAAATCTGTAAGTTATGAGGCAATAGTTGAGTACATCACCAGATAATGTGTGGTCAGTTTGACCCTACTGCCTTAATTTAGGAGGTCATTTTCAAACCACTATAAAGAAAGGCTTTGTGCTGCCTTAAAGGGATATGGGCAATCTCTAAGAAACAGGCATACTCACAGAGACAATCCCTTTGGCTCAGTTTTTGTTTGATTGTTTCTCTTTTGCTATCTGTGGTGCAGTAAATTAAAACAAAAACAAGTCTGGACTTGGCATGCCTTTGTAAATAAACTGCTGTGTGTGAATCGACAGTTCCTTTGCAACCAGGTTATTTATAATAAAGTTTTGTTATTCTCCCACCACAGAGCTTGTTTTGCCCAATATTAACAGAATGCTTATGGTAACACCTCCCACCTCTGTCTGCACTGCAGCAGTTACACAAAGTCCTCACAATTTCAATTGTGTCCTTTAAAAATCTCATTTTGTTGCCTGCTGGAATAGATGATTTCAATATGTGAACTAGAGATTAATACTTCGCCTCTGCTTGTTTGCTCTGCGCAGCTCACCTTACCTGTATCCGTTCTGCTTCATTCCTCTCCTCCCACAGAACTGCTTGGGGAACGGGAGGCTTCAGCTGCTCTGAGTTTCTCGAAGATCCGGTTTGTGACGGTGGCCGGTTACAGCCGTCACTTCCTGACAAAGGTAAAGAGCTTTGAAGGCTGCATTTGGTGAACTGGAGTCTCCTTCATGCAGTGTCCTTTCCCCCCTCCTGTTACAGAAGATCTCTCGCTGTCCTCCTGTGTATTCCGCTCTCGAGGCAGGAAACTGTGCCTCTGCCTGTGCAACTGGGAGCACAGGGGCTGTTCAGAGCAAAGAGGTTGTAGAGTGCCTGCAAAAGCACCTGTTGGCCCTGAAAACACTGTCGTGGCAATGATCTGATCGTGGCTGGTGTCAGCAGGGAAAAACTGATGTATCAAACTTTTTAAAACTTGTTCTCCTTACTGGTACAATTTCACTCTGGCCCAAGCTAGCCTTAGACTACTACCTGTTTTCTCTTTCTTTGGTCACCAGCTAGGAGTGAATGGGCAGATGGGCAAGTCTCTGGTTACTTAGCACCTGTGTCCTACCCACTTCACTTAGTGAGAGGATATTCAGGCAAGCAGTTTCATTCCTCTGGATGTTTTTTATACCAAATTGCAACCCCACGTTTCACATGTGACTCAAAATGAAGCAGGGACTAGCTTCAGGGGCTGAAGATGGCCTGTCTCCCTCAACTGAAGGGTTTGCTTTGGTGATGGTGACATCATTAACAGAGAGAAGAGCCAGCTGGCCTAACTGTAGGCCATGCCATGACCTATGACCACAGCCCTTGGCAACCAGGAATGTTGAACAAGAAGGCTAATATAGAGAAAGCTTTCCCCCATTCTCCTAAGGGCAGACAGAATATTGCTGTCATGGGGGAGAGAGGCCAATGACTGGTTTTCACAAGGACACAAAGAGGGAGACACCCATCTAGCTCATGGATGTAGAGACAACATTGGGTGAATCAGTGTGTGCTGTACAGCTCGTGCATGCAGCAAAGTCATGGTGACCCAGGGCATAGAATAGTCTTAGCAGCCATGATTGCACTTGCTTGGCCTTTGTTCCAGAACCAAAACATATGAAGTGTCCTCTGATTCAGCAGGGAGAGAAAAGGGACTACTTAACTCTTGCATTAGTACAGTTATTCAAGGAGCACTTGTTTCTCCCAGCACTTGTTCCTTCCATGTCTGTGGACTTGCCAAAGGAGCCAAGTCATCGCTTTGGAACAGCTCTAGGAGTCAAGTCTCTATCAGGCACATCCAGGTCTGGAGGAGAATGTCCATCCACCACCTGTTTCTCTTGCTCAGGGCCAGGGCTGGGCATCCCCAGTTGCATAGTCCCAGCAAAGACAGGGCAGCTGCCAAATGCCTCCCTCGAACCTGCGGAAACGGTGCTATGAGCACAGGTTTGAGTCCACGGGGCCTCATTTCCTATGGGAGGAATATGGGGACCTGCAGCTTGAGCTCCGAGGTCTGTATTTCTGGGAGATGATCTGCCCTAGAGAAATTAATCTCGGTGTGAAGGGCCTTTGCCCTCTGTGCTGTTGGAGCTGGGAACTGTGATGTGCTTCAGTCCAAGCCTTTCCTGGCTCGTAGAGGGTGCCCAGCACGTGGAGGAGGCTCCGTGCCCGCTCCTGCCCATGGAACAACCCAGCCCTGGGCGATTGCTGAGCCAGTGGCGGCACCTGCCGGTATTTTGCAGAAAGTTCTGGATATTGGTGATAAGAAAGAAGCAGCGGTTCAGAGCAGGACACACACGACCTCAGGTACAGAATGCAGTGATGAGGGTTAACGAGCTTCTCCCTGGTTGCCGTGAGAAAATCCCTAACCACAAAAGAAAATCCCTCCAGGAAGGTACACAATATATCCAAAACTACCTGTTTTCTAGGAAACTCCCTCTAGATACTTGGGAAGCGTGTATCGATATAGCTGTAATAATTCGCAAAAGATGAGCCCCTGTTCAGGATCCACCTAAATGCTATTTATTTCCTGCACTGGAAGCAGCGGGATTTCTCTGGTTACACTGCGTTCTGGAATATTTCCCTCAGTAAATTTTACTGCCTCTTCATGTCAGCTGAGGTTTAGACCGCCGCCACAGTGTATTTGTGTCTTAAATAATTACTGCTTGTAGTAGTACTGCCAGGTGCCTTTAGCATTTCCAAATCAAAGAGAAAGAACAGCTTGGTCCTGAGGGCCTCAGAGATGGACAGGACTGGGGGATGGGGGTGTAGGTTAGCAGAGCATTGAGAGGTGGTATGATAACATACACTGAATATTTTTACTTTGTTTTCATAAATCCCTAGGATATCACCATTCCAATTCAGTATTTGTGCCAGCTAGTTGGTATTTAGTTTTGTTTTCCATAGAGGTAAGGTGGGGATTTTCTCCCTTTTTGTGGCTTCTTTTTTCCACTAACATAATCTGAGGACATTTACCAGTTTTCAACCACATGTGACAGACAGCTATTAACTTCTGACAATTTAAGACGTGGCCTTACAGAAGAAAAAGACCCTATTACTGCCATTATTGAGGGGAAAGGCTGGCAAGCTCCTTCCGTGGTAGACCTCAGGTCATCCACGCTAGGCAGGAATGAGGAGAGGCATTGCAAATGAGAGTCATTAGTACTGCTTCTCCCAGAACTACTTGTTCTATCTCAAGATCTTGTATCTTTTATTGAGACTTGCTTCCCTCCCACTAAATCCACAACATTCATAGCATTTGCCAAGAAAAAGTCATGCCCTCCTGTCCTGACCATTCCTGTACTCTGTACACTGCAGCGTAGCAGGTGTTATTAAGGGTTGGATAAAACTGTGAGCGAGGCACTCTGTGCAGCATCTGTGCTACAAGAAGATGAAGATCTCTTGTCTCGCTGCGGGACGCTCCTCAGGAGGGGTGTAGCAAGACGCCAGTTCAGTAGCTGTCCCTCCTCCTTGTGCTAAATCTCCCAAGCCTCTCCTTTAGGTTTGCTGTGAACAAGCAGGATTTCCAGCCAGATGTCTGTCTGATTTACACCCATGTAAATCAGGGCTGACTCCAAGTCTCTCGTATCTTTGAGCTGCCCGTGTCTGTTACAGACCTGCTGTGCTGCACCTGTGCTGACAGCAGCATGTAGGGCAGCAGGGTGCACACATCCCTGAGCCAAAAAAGTGTGGGCTGGTACAGCTCGCTGGTGCAAAGCTGCACATCGTGGCTCAGCCTGCATTTGCTTGGAACCAGGCCCAAGCTAATAAACCCAACTAGATTGCTTCCAGACCCGAGCTGGCCCAGGAGGAGCCAGCGCAAATGTCACTGTGCTGTGGTGCTTGCTCTGAGCTAGCTTAATTGTCTCTGCAGGGCCAGCTCCTGCACCTGTAGGGCAAGGCAGGGAACGATGCATGTCCATAGACTGAAGCACTGAATGCAGCTGGAACTGTATCACCAGAGAGATGTCTTGGTCAGGTTGTACCCACTTCCAACACATCTCCTGCTTCCCAGCCCGTGTCCTTGGCAAGGCTTTGCTCTCTCCTCCGTGACATGCTGCAGTGGCTGTGGCTTTCGCACACAAGTTGTTTATCGGGCACTGCCAGCTGTTCAGTGGCGGGTTGGCTTATGGATGTGTGGTGCCGGGGCAGCCGCACGCCTGAGCAGATTGCTTGGGGACACGCACAAGGATACTCGACGACCGCGGGCAAAGGGAAAGGGTCCAGGCCTATAACAGCGGGGCCGCGGGAGGGAAAACCACGGACCTCTTGGGAGGCGAGTGGGCAACTGCAGGGACTCTCCCCGCCGGGGCGGGCACCGGGAAGGTGCAGGTCTGGGGCGCACCTATTCCCAGGCTGCCCCTAGCCCACTGGCCCCCGAAGGTACGGAGTACCCGCAATCCCTCTGCCGTGCTCCCTGAGGGGAAGCCGGCCCGGGCCCGCGGGCGGACCCCGCTGTCAAACCCCGAGGGGCGGCCCCGGCGGCACAGCCCTCCCCCTGCCCGCCCCGACTGGCCCCGCCGCCGCGCCAGGGTAATGGCCCGGGCCGCCTGCGCTCTGGCAGCCGGCCCTGCGGTGGGGGAGCGGGGCTGAGCCCGTGAGCCCGTGCGCCCGGCGCGGCGGCGGGAACCGGCGGGCAGCGCGTCCCCCCGGGCGGCCCCTCCCAGGTAGGAGCGCGGGGGCGCGGCTGTCACCGCGCCCGGACGGGCTCTCCCCCTCTCTCCCTCCCTCCCTCCGGGACCGGTGACTCGGGGGCCGCGGGGAGTCCGCCGGTGGCGAACCCGCTCTGCCACCGCGTCCGCGGTTGCCGGGGCGGGCGCTATTCGGATGCCTCAGCTGAAAGGCACCGGCCTCCAAACAACCCGCCTGTGTGCCGGGCCCTCTCCCCG
>VXAZ01007995.1:242125-525966 GCA_013399875.1 Gymnorhina tibicen
GCGCGGGCCGGCGGGCGCACCCCGCTGTCAAACCCCGAGGGGCGGCCCCGGCGGCACAGCCCTCCCCCTGCCCGCCCCGACTGGCCCCGCCGCCGCGCCAGGGTAATGGCCCGGGCCGCCTGCGCTCTGGCAGCCGGCCCTGCGGTGGGGGAGCGGGGCTGAGCCCGTGAGCCCGTGCGCCCGGCGCGGCGGCGGGAACCGGCGGGCAGCGCGTCCCCCCGGGCGGCCCCTCCCAGGTAGGAGCGCGGGGGCGCGGCTGTCACCGCGCCCGGACGGGCTCTCCCCCTCTCTCCCTCCCTCCCTCCGGGACCGGTGACTCGGGGGCCGCGGGGAGTCCGCCGGTGGCGAACCCGCTCTGCCACCGCGTCCGCGGTTGCCGGGGCGGCCGCTATTCGGATGCCTCAGCTGAAAGGCACCGGCCTCCAAACAACCCGCCTGTGTGCCGGGCCCTCTCCCCGCCCCTCCCGGCCGCGCTCGCCTTCTCGGGAGCGGCTGCGAGCAGCCCGGCGGTGTTGCCTAGAGAGGGAGCGAAGCCGACGCGCGGCACCGGCCGCCCCGTCCCTCACGGACGAGCCACCGCCGGGGTCCGAGCGCCCCGGGTCTTCCCCCGTCCGGCCGGTGTGTGTGGGGCAGCGGGGCGGGTGCTGCGGGGTGAGGGCTGCGGAGTTGAGGTTTGCGGGCTGCGCCGCCTCACGCGCGGCGGTTATCGGCCGTTGGCGGCGCGGGGCTGAGGCGGGAGGCGGCGGGACGGAGGGCAGAGGGCTGAGGCGGCGGGTCCGGGGCGGCCGCCCGCGCTGACAGCCCGTGTGCCGCCCGGTGCAGGAGAGCGGCGAGGGCCCTGGCAGCAGCCGCAAGCGGACATGCACTGTGAGCTCGCCGCGGGTCAGAAAGGCAGCGTCCGCGTCGAGGTGACCGAGAAATGCCAGGGAGCGCCTCAGAAGGATCTGCCGCGGGTGACTCGTCCCGGCGCTGGTAAATCTCACTTGAATCCTCAGATGTCCTTTAAAGCATCTGTCAGCAACGGCAGTGACCACACGGAGCCTCAGCAGAGCCCCCCTGAAATGTCAGCACCTCTGCTAGATTTCATCCCCAAAAGACCCAGCATATTCGAGAGGATTCCGATTCTGCCGAGGGCGCAGGAGCTGCGATGCGCTAGAGGCTCGAAAGATTATTTCCAGCAGCAGAAACATCAAAGCGTGAAGGGTGAGTTTAAAAATGCATGAACTGAACACTATCACCACCAAAAACCTATTCACCAAACAAATAAAAACGTAACAAGCCTTTCCCTCCCCCCCCCTCCCTTTTGGTCTTCATTGTGTTTTTCTAACTTGTTTATTTAACTTCAAGCTTTAAAACTTTTTTCCTTGTGCACCTTGGAGGCAACAGGATAAACCAGACTGTGCTTTGCCAGTGTGAAGCTGTGTGTCTCAACAGTATTTAAAAAATCTTGAGACCAGCATGTTCTTTAGTTGTCCTGAGCGGGTGCTGCTCATGTGGTCGCGTCTCAGAGGTGATTGTTTTGGGGTTGGTGCTAAAGGCTGGGTTGGTCTGTCCTGCGCCAGAGAGTGCGTGTGGGGTGTTTGTGAGCATGCCTGGCTGACAATAAATGCCTGGTTCTTATTCAGCAGTTTCACCACGGTTGCTTGGATTTTATAGTTTGTATTTCAAGGAGGTGTTACAAATGCTGGATTCAGGCGGTGAATCCTCAGACTTGGGAACTCCTGGTGCCCGAAAGGTCAAATTCTGCTGGTTAACAAATGCCTGATTTTCAGCTGTCCATTGTTAAAGAAGTAGCACTGAAGTAAGGTTAGAAATTGCCTACGAAAAATCTGTTACTTACACTTTTAAGCTACAACTTGTTAACTGAGGTGAAATTCAATTTTGAAATAGTCCCTCTAAGGTATCACTGGATGGGCTCAGAGGGAATTGAAGCATTCCTTTATCCTACAAAGTCGCTTGCAGAGACATGTGTGCACCTAAGTTTATTACAGTAAGACAATGTTTTCTTTACTTTTAAAAAAGGTAATTCTTTTTTTTTCTCTTCTTATCAGTCCATTCCCATTCTCTATTTTAGATATGTACGTGCAGTTATCTTGTCGATGTAAGACTGTTCTCACTGGGATTTTTTTCCAGTTCTGTCCATTCTTCTGAAAACTAAAAGTAGGCTGCATGCCCTTGGACTAGTGACATTTTCTTTTGTGAGCTTGTTACCTAGGGTGATGGCACCTTTCATTGCCATGAAGTTATGTTAATGAACACCTCAATCTGTGCTAGGTCTGTCCTGCAGACTCTAGGATGTGTTTGTTCATCACCACTGAATACAGACAGAGTGGAGCAGCAGGTTATAAATTACCTTTTTTATTTTTCTGTTTGTTAATGCTGCAATTCTTCTCTCCTGATTAAAAAAAAAAAAAAGGTTGTTAATGTTTGGCAGGAATGAAATGAAGGTCTGTTACACAGACTCATGTTTGGAGGGGGGAGAGGGAGGATTCACAGAGTATGAAGGGAGAGCTACAAGCTCTAGTACAGCTGGGCTGCTGCAACTGCTGCCTGTGGGAGGGACTCAGGGGGTGTTCGAGTCCCTTGTGGTGCCACGGGTGAGGTTGGTGCCACTTGACATGGTTCATGCCAGCTTAAAATCCTGACCATGCATTGCCCTGTCCAGGCAGACTGTTGAAACACTTCTTTCTTCTTTTTTCCTTTGAGCTATTTAGCCCTCTTTTCATGCATATCCCTCTTGCTGTTGCAGAGGGCAGGGGTGTAGGGAGGGAAAGAGGAAAAGTGTAATTTTGTGTTCACTTTGGTCTTTTACAGTAGATGTAGGTGGGCATGGGAGAAGGTTGCTAATTCATCTTTCCTGACAGATCAATTTCCCATTTTCACCACTGGGGAAAAAAAAAAAGGTGTTTTAAGTTTTGTTGCTGTTCCTGTTTAATGTATTTTCTGTCCAGAGTGTTAACTTGTGGTTGCTTCAGTGTATGGGTGACTTGAGTCATGGGAGTAAGTAGGAGGTATCCATGGCCAGGATAGGGTTCATTTAACTGAGCAGGATGATTTGATGGATAATGCTGGATTTTTCCAAAGATGTCAACACTTGAGTTTTTTGGGTGGCTTTCTGTTGTTTGTTTCTTGCGTTTTTTTGTTTGGTTTGGTTTTGCCTTTTTTTTTTTTTTCCCTCTGAGAAAACACTTTCAGGAGGAGTTAGGGAAAGTAAAATTTAAAGTAAAATTTTGAGTCTGATTTAAAATGTGTGGGATTTGCTGCTCCTTCTGACTTGGACAGTGTCAGCAAGTGCTTTAATGTCCACTGGGGCATTTTGGAGTGCTCACTGTTCTCTAAGTCACAATCAGAGTGTATCTAAAGCGGGCTGTGCTGCAGCCAGGAGAGCTGCTGCTCTTTCAAGGAGTAGTGCAAACCATCTCCCACCAACCCTGGTTCTCTCAGGAAGATAAAGGACTGGGATAGCTGCATGTGGATGTGATTTACCAAGATAAAGCTAAGAAATGGGAATGAGGGAAACACTCAGATTTACCCAGTGAAAGGTTTTGGGAAGGAAGCTGATGACAGCTTGATTTCAGACCATCGTGCCGTGCGTCTCCTGTTCTCCAGCCCCAGAGTGCCATGTACCCAGTAATTCCCTCTGCAGTCTGGGTTCGATTACAGAATGTGCCTCCTGGTTTTGGTTTATCCACAGTTGAAAGCTGCAAGTAGGGAGCGTAAAAGACGCTCTCTAACAAGAGCAAAACCGATTTTTATAGTTGCCTGTAAGGTTTTTTTTTCCTAAACAAACCTTACTTTTTAATTATTTTTTTTCAAAAAAGAAGGAATCAAAATGATACACTGCTCTACTAATAAAAAGGGCAGCTTTGAAGTAATCACAATGGGGAAGAAGTATCCTGCTGTTGTAATGTCTCTGTGGTGTTACTCTGCTGCTTCCCAGTGTTTAAGTTATGATCCTACAAAATGCTTCCGTGCCTGAGCAAGTCTTTTGGACTTTATGAACAGCCAAACAAAAACTTGAGGGGTGGTGGTGAGGATTATTTCTGGGAATTGGATCATTTGGGTCTAAACTTTGCAGGATGGAGCTGTTGGTTGTTTGCCAAAAGTATCGGTATTTTGGAAGTGTGCTTCATGTTTTGTTCTGTTTGGGAGCTGTTTAAAATAAAGACCCAGTTTTCACCCAGCCAACCCCTTCTGATGTGGCTGGCTGTGATAGGCACCACGCTTCTCTTGGTCACTGATTTCCCCACGTGTCGCAAGGCAGAAGATTTGCATACAGACATTGCTTTTTAGAGGCATTCGGCATAGGGTAACTGTGCCATAAGGTATGAAGTCCATTTTGCAGTGTTTTCTTGGGATTCTGTGGGTTTGGTTCCGTGTTGTTGAATTTCATGCCATGGTATTACAGTTTTGAAAGTAACACAGGGCAAAATACTTACTGTCTGCAGGGAAGAAGCTTTTGGGAAGGCTTTAGTGATGACAAAAGAGTAATCTATAAAGATGCCAAATATCTCAGTTTCTAAAGGACATTGATTATGGCTGTTACCAGGAAACACTTCTCCTTTTCATTCTTTTCCAGTTTTGTTCAGTGTACCTAATTCATGACTCAGTAGAAATGACGAGATTTATCCTGTTAGCTGTGCCACTGGGAAATCATCCAAATGGCCCGGACCTTTGCAGCAACCACTTCAGATATTAACTTACAGTGGGCAAAACAATAAGCTGGTCGAGTTGCAGTAGTTGGATGTTTCCTTGTTGAGAGTATGTTTTGTTCAGACAAGGAGAAAAGGGGTTGGATTTTTTTTGTTTGTTGTTAACTGTAGCTGCTTTCAGCAAACATACAACCAATGTATTGAAATGTATTAATTTCCTTCTAGTGTTGAGAAGGAAGGCTAAATCTTGCCATTTAATCCCCCTGTGACTATTTCCTTGGTTATCAGGACTGTCCTTATGAAAGTAACAGCTTATACTGTTGTGATCTTAAGCAAAAGCATATACTTTGGTTATATGACTTAGGTGAATTGACTGGTCTTGGGCCTGATCCTGCCATTTTCTTTCTTGCATCTTATCTGTGTTCACCTGAATTATCCCACTGGAGCAAGTGTGACTGCCTAGAGCTGATAAATATGATATGAGCTGATAAGGACACAGGGACAGGTTCACTGGTGTGGTGATCTGTAAACCTTCAGTTTTATGTAGAGCTGTAGAAATATTTCTTATTTTCACTTTAGTTCCCTTGCTTGCTGCAGTTGAACTCTCTGCTACAAAAAGGAATTTAAAGGTTTATTTGAACAGAGTGTGCAGTTACAGGACTATATTTTTATTTCATGGTCTTTTTTTTTTTTTGCTTAATTTTATTTTGTTACGGGAGAAAGGAGAAGAAACTGCAAATTGGAGAATGTGTTCATAAATTCATTTGGAATAAATTGTGACTGTCCTCTCCTTCCTTAAGCTGGCTATAATGCTTACTTGTCTTGAATAGGCAAATAACTTTCAGTTACTTGCTGCTGAAGGAAGTTCTTCTAATGATTTGTGTTGCAAAATCAGTCACTGAACTGAAGATGGGACTTTCATGGATTTAATTTAATAGAGGTTTAATTGTATCTAATAATTAAATCCACTGTAATTTAGGAATTGTTACTGGAGAATATTCAGCAAATACAAGCCAGGAGATCTAATAATCAACCTGTTGTATAAAGGCATTCAGTACTTGTAAAGTAAAAGCAAAAAACCCCGTTGTGCTTCATGAAAAAACTACAGCTATTGGAAAAGCTGAAGAGAATAAAAATATGGAATAACAGATAATGTGAGATTAAAGGAAATAAGTTTAATCATTGGAAGAAATTTTCTTATTTTTGTTTGAAGGAATAGAAGTAAAAAATAAGAAATTACTTGTTCTGTCTTTAAAATGTTACAGTAATGGAGGTTATTATATACTGGGTTAAGTGGAGTGAGGAGAAAAAATATCCTTTCTTCTTTTACAGTAAGAAGAAAATTAAAGTCTACATCTTGCAAGTGTTTAGGTATGTACATTACTGTTCCTGTGAGCAGTCTCATCAACTACAAAATCTTGGACATAGAGCATTCTAAATGATCACTTAGATATAACTGAATACATTATTTGTATCTTAGAGTTCAACCCTGTATACACATAAACTGTTAAGTGTATGCTGAGGATTTTTAGTATTTTTGAGATTATATTCTGGGAGTGCTTCAAGATTCTTTTTAGTGAAACTGCTAAATTTAAGGTGAGTGTCTTCTAGGAGACTGTACTGCTTCATTGCAACAAAGTGGTTTGTTTTTTTGTTGAATAAGAAGGACAAAATTTTACCCTAAATTATTAATATCAGTAGGAGTCTTGCCACAAACCTTAGCTGGGTCAGTATTTCAGTCCTGATAATACAGTTCTTTTTCCTGTGTACAGGGAAAAGCTTGTAGAACAAATAACAGGTTTCTATTAAATCCATCTGCAAGCTAGGAAGTGGAATAACGTATGGACTATGAAGAGAAATCTGTAGTACTGTGAATATAATTTCCATGCTCGGTACCATAATTTCCACTATTGTACAGATTCTGCCGTTTAGTGATTTTAGAACTGTTGAAGATGTTGATGGCAGGGTAATTGGAGAGGGAAAATAGATGTAAACCACTCCATTTTGCACTCCAGATTTCTATCATTGTATGTCAACAAGCTCGAACCAGGCGTGCAATCTAGTAATCATTTCACAGTGCCTGAAAGGGCTTTTAATAGACTGGGGTTTGTTTGCTCTTTTTTTTCCTCAGCCACCCAACGTTGTTTCCCAGCACACTGCTGTAACTCGGAGTACAGGGTTCCAAAGCAAGGGCAGTGCTCACTGACTGTGGTACAGCGTAATCTTGCCCTACAAATGTGCAAACAATAGCAAAAGTATGTGTTTGGGAATATGGCACAGCTGTTATCTTCTGCCGGGAGCAGGGAGCGTTACAGTGACATAGAACGACCAGTTAAAACCACTCCGGCCGTTTTATTGCCTGTAAATGGGGCGTGTAAAGAAAAGCAAGGGCCGGCCCCTCCGTTGAGATAACCATCAGTGCAGACTACCGCGGCACTACCTTTCTGCACAGGCTTTGAAGAATAGAGGCAAAGAGTTCCCCTTTTTCCTTCCCCTCCTATTACATTTCTGGCACCCTGTATGTGAATTCTCGGTTGGAACCTGAACTTTCTGTTCGGACAATATGTGCTTCACTGGTTACCTGGAACAAGGGCTTCTTTTTTTTTATTACAGTCATTAGCTCGACTATATGAAATGATTGTTAATGATTATTTGTAGACAGAGGACTTCTTGTAAAACAGATGAGACATTGCCAGAGCTGCAGTAGGAAATAGATCCAAATTCTGTATTTTAGGTTATTTTAAGGTTTTGAGCATTACAAGGTTGATCTCAGTCAACTCAAAGTACTTAAGATGTTTTTATTTAAAGCAACTGTTTTGCTTTAACTCTGATAATTGTGTCTGACTTTTCCGTCATTATGTTTGAATGTATGTGGGATTATTCTGTCGAATGCATTGGTAAGGAGCACCGTGATTGAATCTATGGCATCAACTTTATTCTAAGGGTTACATGAATGCAAAACATCATAAACTACACTTAATTCTGGCATTGTGAGAGCTGTAGAGTTGTTAGTTGTTTTACAATGAGGAGAAAGCAAGTGCATTCTTACATGTTGTTTGCATGTTAGCCAGAGGGAAAAATGACACTAAGGCGACATCATCAAATACAGTAAAACTAACTTTTTAATACAGATGTCCATTGTTGTTTTAAGTGCTTAGGGGGTTGGTGGTTTGGTTTATTTTGGAACTTGCTGAACTATATGAAGTGTGTCTCCAGGGGCCTGGTATTTTAATACCTTGTAGAAGGTTGTATAACAGTAGATGATGTATTTCGCCTGCCTTCCAGTGCTGTGAATAAATTACACGTGCTGGCTTGGGAGAGCGTATGTGAGGTGTAAATCAAAGGCTAATATAAGAGGAAAAATACCAGTTAGTGACGTCTTGTAACAGGTTAGAGTTTCTTTATGTATTTATCTATAATCAAGAGATATAAGAGCGGTAATATGTATAAAAATGTTAACATGAGGCCCTTCCCAAGAAGGGGTAGAGGGTCTAGGATTATTAAAAATAAGTGCTGTGATTCACTGCTTTTTCACAATTTGCTATGGTTAAGTCACTTAAATACTGAAGTCAACAATCCCCTAGGCAAAGAAAGATAATATAATTTTAAGCTTATTGTTAAAATTGAAATTTGATAGCTTCCACTCTCTAATCCTATCTAAGTCTTGGTTGTATTAAAAGGAAAATAGATACATGTGTCAGTTTTGGAGCATAATCTTTCTTTTGAGTTTAAAGAATGATAAATGTGCTTCAGACAAGCAACACAGCAGTTTATTGGTATGAATGTTTTGCTAAATACTACATGCTTAACGCAATCCCCATTCCTTTATAATAAGTTTAAATATTAATTCTTTGGAATGCTAGATGCCTAAAGCTAGATAGAAATGCTGTGCAGTTTCAGATATCTAGGAGTGGGCTTGTGAAACAGGATATTTAACTGGGAGAGATGAGTAGCACATTTCAGAGTTATTAGGGCAGAACAACAATGCAAGAGGATGATTTTAAAAAGTTACAAAATTGTTTTCTGTGCATGAGGCTTAAATACCTTAGAGTTATTTATTTGAAACGCAAGAGTAGATTTCCTATCTGTGTAGGTTGTAGATGGCATTTTTTATTATTATTTTGTTTAACTTCTTTTAGCTGCCTGCCCCTCTCTACGGCAGCTGGCTTTGATTTAACCTGAATCCTTCACCGAGAGGGAGTGATCAGTCAGGATGACTGCAAGTTGTGCTCTTTGGTGGAACATCTCTGTAGTGGCTGAAGAGAGAAGACTGAATAGGACAGGAAGGGTGCTCAAGGAAAGGAGCAGTTTGTACTCAGAAGGGCTCACTTCACTCTAAATCAGCACTTATTGTTCCTTATGTAAGTCCTGCGTACCTCCCAAGCCCCGTCTGTGCTGGACAGAAAAGAGAGAGTTAAAGTGAGAACAGATAAAAGAGGAAATTTCTGTTTTGCTACCCAGTATTTTCTGAGAAAATCCCAGAAAGGGTTTAACACGAAGTTTCATAACTCTTGCTTTGCCCTGCTGCTCCTGCTAAAATTGCAGGGAGTTGACTTCAGGAGGAGGCCAGTGTTGAATGTTTTTGAAAATTCCATCCGTGCTCCTTTGAGACGCAGAAGAGAAGATCCAAGTGTTAAATTCTCTTCTGGAGAGAAAAGTGTGGAAGCACTTGTAGCCCAGTAGCTGGGATGCCATGGTCAGTTAGCACAGCATGTTCACCTTCAATTTTTCTTCTGTTTGAGACCATGCATGGGTGTGAAGCTGGTGTGATCAGCCACTGTATGTGAAACAAGCAAAAGTGGTGAAGGATTGTGCCAGCAGCCAACATGGCCGAGTACATAAATATTTTGGATGAACAGAACAAGAGTGCTTGAACTCTTGTTGTAGACTGTACTACTTGTATTGTTCTGGGGCAAATCTTTGTACTGGTGATGGTATTTCTAAAGTGGGAGTGTAGCAGAGTATGGTGTAGAGAAGGACAAGCCAGTTTTGGAACCAGAAACAGGGCAGTTGTTTAGGCAAACCGTCAGGGCCAGCTTAATTTTCTGTGCTGAGAGACAGAGTTTGTTAGTTCAGGTGCAGCGTTGGGATGATGTGGCTGTGCTCTGTTTGAGGTCTGATCTGGTGGTGGTGCAGGATGTGGCATTGCAGCTTGTGGCTGTATCAGCCCAGGGTGGCACTTGCTGGAGTGTGGCTGCAGCCCCACTGCACAGTGTGTGCATGGACTGGGTTTCTCTCCAGGCTACACGAAGGTTGTGGTGTTTGCCCTTGTTGGTGAGTCTCCGTGAGTGTGAGTGGTGAAAATTACATCTCTGTTATCTTTGGGAGAGTAAGGTTTTTAACAGAACATTGTAGTTGAGCTTCTTGCTGCTTGGCATCTGGATTACACTGCCAGTTGCAGAGTTGTTGCAGAGGAACAAAATCTCCCATTTATTTTAGTGCTTGATGTGCTGAGGTGAGGGAAAGGAAGCTACATTAAGGGAGCTGTGTTGGAAATATTGGAAATAGCCAAGAATAAATACCTGTTGGGAGGAAAATTCCCCCCCGCCCCCTCCCCCTGCCCTGGTTTTCCGGGTTGCTCTTGCCTCCCAGCAGATTAGGATGTGTTCTTGAGGCAGAAATCACTCAATGGACTGTGTATCCCTGGATTTGAGGTGCAGGTGGCTAATACAAGGTTCCCAAGATCCTCATCACTCTGGCAGAACAGATTTTGCACGCAGCTGAGACTGTGTCCAGGACTTGAACAAGAAAAAGCAACACTAAATTCCTCCTTTCTGGATATCTGATTGTTGTAATGATCAGTTTCCTTGAAGTTATCAGAGCTGGTTTATGTTCAACTGAAACTGAACTGGCCTGATCCCATGGTCCCTAACTCTGGTGCAGATCTGAAGTGATGCCATTTGAAATCCAAGAGTGGATAAAAAGGAGGCAGACTTGAGCTCTGGAGGGCTAATGCATAAAAATTTGTCCTCTAAGTATGGACTCAGTTCACTTGGCAAAAGAAAAAGACATCTCACGTTTTTAATCTGAACAGTTTGCTTCTTATTTTTCTTCCTGCCAACTCACCGCAAACTGACTTTTATTCCTTTTCTTTGAGTTTTTGAGCTATTCGAGGTTTGTGGGGATAAGCTACAGACAATGGTTCTCCTTTCAGAACAAAGATCCCCATGCATTTCAACATCTCTCTGATTTGGGTGGATATACAGGAAATTTACGGGGATATCTACCCCTAGAGCCCACTTGCTCTTTCCCTGCCCTTAAGTCTTAGTGACCTTTTCTTTCTACTTTCTTGGCCTCCTTACTGTGCCATTAGTTTATTTTTAAATGTATGTATAAAGGGTTGTAACTTACTTGAATTGTGGGCTAAATGAGTGGAAGCGTGGCAACTGGTGTAAATAGCTTTTGGTCTGCTGAGTGTGTAAGTACTCAAAATCTATCAGGGTGATTTGGCTGGCTTTTATTGGAATCATTATTTATATGAGAGATCCTTTCTCTTACTGCATCCTGTCAGAAACTATTAGGCAGAGATTGCTGGCATGAGTACTCAAACTGCTTTGTCAAAATGCACTTTTATACCTGTTGCTTTTATATTTGCCAGTTCCACAGATACTTTTACAAGTGGATATGTTCTGCAAGATTAGTCATAGAAAGCTAATATAAAGGGACCAAAACCTAGAAGGTGAGAGCAAACCACTGGGATGATTAATCATCAGTACTGTTTTGAACCTTAATGTGTAACAGCATTGGCTACAAGTGCAGCTTATTTGACAAGTTAGAGTGAAAACACTGGTGCGTTGCAGAGACTTGCAGCCTCAGTGGTAGCCAGGTTGAGTTCCTCAAAATGAGATTAACCTGCTTGGGGAACTTTCCTTGCTAAGGCCTGGTGTTAATGCCTACAATAGATTTTTTTTATTAGCTGCTGGAGAAGATGCTGGAAGACTTTAAAATTAAGAACAGTAAACATTAGAGGTGATAAAGAAGTTTTATGCATAGGGGAGATGTTTTGGCAGTAAGCAGTCACTCTGAAGCGACAGGGAGGTAGTTTTGGAGCCTAGATAATAAGAGACTTGAGAGAAAACTTGGTGAAAAATAGCCTCATAGCCAGCTAGCATTTAGATAAAAATGAATTATGACACTAACTACCACTAGAGAAAGCAGTCTGGGAGATTGGATACAGGTTCCAGTGTGAAGGCTGCTGACTGCAGCATTTGCTAGTTTGATGAGCAACCCTGATTCAAAATGTTATATATGGGAAGGAGCTTCTAAACATGGAATCGAGTGATTCGTAGATCAGAGTTACAATTCGTGTGCATGGTGCCCACACGTCTGTCAGAGGCACTGGTCTTGTTCTGCTGGCACAGAACGAAATCTCCTGTTGCATCCTTTTTGTAGCTGAGTGTGGCTGTTGATGACTAATTACTTTGTGAAATGCACCTGATCTTCAGGACCTTCTGTCTCTTCTAGATTGGTTTATTCTTCCACAGGGATTATGTGGGCTTGACACTAGGACACTTTCTAGGACTATACTAAGCTTTTGACATATGATGCCCAAGGAGGCTGTGAGGTGGAGTTTTTAAAGAACTGGATGGAAATCCTACTGTGACTGGATGGAAATCCTGCTGTGGAATGTAATTCTTGGGGCCCAACTGTCTTTCCTGTGACATTTTTAATTCCCACACTCAACCGCTTAGGCACTACAGAGTTAGAAGAGGACTCTCAAACTGTAGTAGTCCAGGCTTTTATCCTCTTTGACTTGCTGAACAAAGTTCAGATCCCTCCTTGTCTAACGTTGGTGTTTCTGGCCACTCATTTGTTTGTCAAGAAAACACTGAGAAGGCATACAATAAAAACCAGACTGAGTGAAGGGCTCAAAGAGCACCAGTTGGGAGAGCCAGTGGTGGGACAACTGGGCATGGAAAATGATTGATTTTATGTGCAAAGCAGTTGTGAAATGTTCTGTGGCATTCTGGGGACATGCCATTGCTAACAAATGATTGCCTGTTGGGGATAGAAAATGCCAGCCATTGTTCTGAAGAAGGAAATAGCCTTATTGATACCGAATTAGGCTCACATTGAATTATTATTCATTTTCAGCGCATCCTGTTTTCCAAATACAAAAATTAACCGAAGGCCTGCAGCACTATTGGCCTTCAGTTGTTGGTTGTATCTACATCCTTATAGTACAGGTGGAGTTTAGGCTGTTTATATCTGGGGATGGATTGTAGCAGAAATTGGCATTAACAGAGAAGCTGAAGGAAGCTGTTGTTCTTTTTAAGAGTTCATCAAACTAGTTCTTGTTTTATAACAAGCCACAGAGTTAGGCTGGCAGAGGTAAATATGTTGGTAGATAAGACTTAACTTCTTAAGTTAAGAATGCATTTTAAATTGTCACATTCATTGTTGATGGCAGAAAAATAGTGGTATAGAAAACAATACTGTTGCTTTTTGAAAGGAATGGAAACTGACTTATCTACAGAAATTGAAATACACACCAGACAGAAATATTTTGTATAGTGACAGTGCTTAGTATGCAGCTGTGAAAGTTTGAGTTTTGTTGCCAGTGTTAGCAAATAGTTTCTGCTGAAATCCCAACAGAATACAGAAAACCCCTACCAGTAAAATTTGTTCCTTTATTTTAAGGGAATATTTTTATTTAATAAAAATCAGGAAGTGGCTGGCATTTGACATGGATTTCTTGAGCATTCATCAGGAACTGGACTGATATTTTCTTGTGTCATACATACGAGGCAGTATGGAGGATATAAACTGTTTTTATAGGTGGGAGGCTGTATGTCCTGGAAAGCAGCGACACGGAAAAGAATTGGGGTGTCACCAATTGGTATGAGAAAATACATTTCTAATAAGGTATGAGGTGATATGATACATTATTAAATAGCCTGGGAAGTGATGTTATCCTTTTGTTAATTATCACTCTGGTTGCAGAAAGATTAATGCTCAGACTTTCTTAAATGGCTTTGAAAAATCAAAGGATTTGGAGAAGAACTGGAAGATACTGACCCATGTGTGGTACCCATGGACTAATGGAAGATTACAGGGAATCTTGTCTCTACCAGAGATGCAGTGGAGGAGAAAACAAGTGATACTTGAGGGTTCTTTTGAAAGCAGATAAGTGCAGGATGGTATCTCATGGCTGAAACTGAGAAAGATAAAACAAGAAGGAAGAGTGATGTTTCTGACTGCAAGGATAATTAAACCTGGCATGGCTTAGCAAAGGATGCGATAAACCTTCTGGTATTTGGAGTGACTGAGCCAGGTTTGAATGTTCCTATGGAAGAAACATTGTGATTAATTTCAACCACAGACAATTGTATTCAGTGGCAGAATCTCTAGATGGACAAGCTGGACCATCCCAAGGGCTTCTGTTTGCAATCTCTAAAAGACTGGATTCCAGGCCATCTCCTTCCTCCAGACATGGTGCTGCTGTTCCTTCCTGTGTCCTCTGCATTGCAGTCCATGGGCCTGGCATCCAGATGAGGCCAAATTTATCCCCTCATTCTGGGTTTCACGACAAAGAGCAGGGGACAGACAGGGAAGGAGGAGCATTGCCACACCACAGTCCCACAGTCTGGACAGTAGTTATGGCAAGGGAATCACTAGCAACTGATGTTTCCTCCAAGCCCGCCCTTTCTTTCCTCTTGTTATGTCTCTCCCTTCAGCAAACAGCACCACTCCTCCTGGACTAGACAAGTCTGTTCAGAGATGTGTGATGGAACCTGCTGTCTCCCAGGGCCTGGGCTGAGACCAGCTAAAACCAAGTGCTGGGTTTGAAACCTGGACACGGGGAAAAGGATAACGGTTGTAATAGTCTCTTACCAGGCACTGATGGTTTTCAGCATTAATGTCTTCCTTTTCTTTGTTTTTTGAGATGAAGACAAAGGCTCAGCCTCTTTCCTAGACCAGCAATAGTGACATACTAACACAGTTATTACAGCAAACATTTTGGCCCTCTCTGGTCATGATGTTTTCTTTCTGTGGGGAGACTGAAATACTAACTCACAAATAATGTCTTTAGAAGTCATATTAGTCACACATTTTTAAGACATTCCAAAATCATACCAACCTCCTTCTGAGCTTGTCTGTTGCTACCAATGATTCAAAGTTTTGAAAACTCTCCTTTAGTTTTGATTTACATTTTGGTCTTGGGCACTTGTTATTTCTGGCAAATGCCAGCTCAGTTTCATTAAAGAAAAATCTGTTTTACAGCCATGCAGCTCAGATCTGCTGTGCTTCTAATAATTGATGGCTGGTTTCCTTATTTCCTGCATTGTAGAAAAATAAGGACCTTGTTAGATCCAAATAAGCCTGCATAAAGTCACAGTGTGAAACATCAGGTTGGGGGTGAGCAGAGCAGCTGTGGGCAGGTTTTACAACTTCAGGCTACAGTTGATCGAGGCAGCCAAGGGAAACTGAGAGATACCCATGTGACTAAAATTCAGTTGAGTTCTTTGGCTCCCTGGCCTGAGATTTATATTTGTGACACCTTCCCCTCTGTCAGTCCCTGGGCCAGACACAAGTCTGTCTGTCTGTGTACCTACGGCTCCGCACACCCCGTGGAGTGGCCGCTGTGCCTGTTCCTTGCTGTGCCACTGCGGGACGTGTCTATTCCCGGTGTTGGCTGTCTTGCTCCAACAGCCCACAACAGTGCGAGTGTGTACCCTGGGAGAAAGCAGCTGCCATGTGGTGGAGATGAAAAATCAAGAGCAAACACTTTCTGAATTTCTGCAAGTGGGCAAATTAATTTCAATCTGAACTGTCATCACAAGGGCCTTTTTTTCCTTCCCCTTTCCTTTGGGTGGTATCTTTGATTTATATTTCTGAATGAGGCAAGTGATCGCCCTTTGGTGCTAAGTTCAGTTTCTTTATAGATTTTCAGTTGCAGAACCCTGTCAGTTTTTTGGTTAATGTTAATGTGGATAGCTTTTTGGATTTGCTTCGGTTTTTTGTTTTATGTTGTTTTAAGAACCAGTGAAATTCAATGGTGCCTATGTTAATTGAAAACAATCTCTTAGTTTGAAGGAGCAGCTAATGTCTCTCAGGTATTCTACAATGCAATACCTGTCAGATGCCTCCTTGCCACTCTGTAAACCATAAGTAGAGACAGGATCCTGCTTCAGAGATTCATGGAGGTAAATGGTTCCTAGGAAGCCAAGCAGTGACACCTGAACAGTGTCATAAAAGGTGTTTTGTTTTTAATTTTCTTGCATTTATCAGGTCAAGCCTGTTTCCTTTGAGAACTGGATGGCTACTTTCAGGCAAGACAACCGTATGGTGACTCTGACATTCCTTTGAAGGACTTTCCCCTCAAAGGAGGTGAAGAAGAATTTGTAGGAATTGTAGAACTACTGGAAAATCAAGCCTTAAAGTTTGCTTTGCTGAAGGCATGATGCTGAGAGGAATTCAGGCACCTAACTCCCATTGACATCTGTGGAAATTCAGTGCCTAAACAGTTCTCTGGATCTGGTACTTCATCTTCTGGCATTGAATATTACACAGTTCTTGCTTTCTGTGGGTCTCCTTTTAAGGCATCTTCTGTGAGTGGTGCAATAGTTTTAATTTTGAATTCTTCCTGTCGTGAGTTCCAGCACGTGATGCAGACAGCTGCCTAGAAAGCTGTGCCATGTGCTAATCTATTGTTCCACCAAGGGGTTGAGGCCTGGTAGACAAGCAGTGGGGTGGGAGAGTGAGTCAGAGAAAATACACTGCACTTTTATTAATTGTTGCTGAGGGAGGATGGGGCCAACCTTCAGGCACTGAGACTTTGTTGAGTGGGGAACTAGCGTGACATACTCATTTGTTTGAGTGAAAATCCAGGGAAAAGTGGGAGATTTTTGTTGGCATTTCCTCCACTCAGCACTGATCTTATCATGCCGGTTTAGTAGCAGAGCTCCTTTGGCTCCTTGCCAGGTGATACCATTGGAGTCCATCTGAGATGTGCAAGATAAAAGATCTCAGGGAATTACAAGTATTATGACTTTCCTATCAAACTGTTCTAATGTGTAGACTCTTAGAGTCTTCTGACCCAGAAAACTATCTTTCTTTTAAAAATCCTGTTAGTGAAGGAAAAGGAAACACAAGAGCTGGGAAGTGGGACTTGATGTTTATAAGGGCCCTGAGAGCAGCTGTAATTAGAGTAGGTTTTTGGAAGAGACTTACTCCTTTGCCAGCAAAGGGCCTTGGTGTTCAGCCAGGTTTGATGTAGCATGAGAGTAAGCACTTGGGAACTGCCTGCCATACACTGGTTCTGTGTCTGGCACTGAGAACTCGAAGTGTCCTCTCACTTAAAATACTTTGTGTATTCCCAGAGCGCCCCGTGAAACGCTGCCGAGGGCTGAGTCACTGCCCAGCCATTTGGGCTGCTTCTCTAAACCCTGACTTGTGAAGGGCTGCACCAGGATGCTGTGATGGTGATCCCTCCTCGGGGTCTGTCTTACTCTTGTGGTACTGTGCAGTTGGCAGTTTCAGTATGGGCTCACAGTTCTGGTAGTGCGGCCAACTGAGTGATGTGAGAGCAAGGAAATTTCTGGAATCCCCCTTGTCAGCCTCTTCCTTGCATTCACAGATTCACAACTGCTTTGGACATGAGTGTAGGCCCATCTGCACAAAGAGGTAAATGGGACTGGCAGGAAGTAAGTGTGCGTGTGATCATAGTCATTAAGGGAAAAAACCTAGATATTCTTTATTTTCTTTTTAAAGCTTCAAAATTGAACTCTTGAGTTGTGAACTTGTTTCTCAGATTTCACAATGCATGAGAGGAAAACATTTGACTTCCTATCCCAAGGCCTCTAGAGCTGTTGTCAATCCAATTTCCCTGGTTTTAGACGGGAATCAGAACTGTCCACCACATTCCAGATCCTACAGAAGTCAGTGGGACCTCAGGAAAAGAAGATTGCTTCTGGCAGATCTAAATTTGAGTGAGTCACCTAGGAAGTCACCTTGGACACAATGGGAGCTGCACAGAAAGGTGCTGGGGCATGGATAAGGGACCCCAGTGAAGTCTCTTGCCCTTGTTTGTGCTGCTGTAGGGCAGAAGGCCAGGCAGGGAGGGTGTCCAATGCAAAGCCCACTGGTTGCTAGGAGCAGGAGACTGGAAAGGACCACATGGAGATCACATATAGTTTGTGGCTATTGCAGGCGATCAGTGCTCAGTGCAGGGAGCATCTGTCCCATGCCACCCACAAAGCCTGTAACAAACTGAGATCAAACTGGAAAACACCGAAAGCCACAAACTGCTGTGTGCTGTAAAGAGCAGGAGAGACTGAAAGCACTGACTGCAGCCTGCAACCGTGGAGAGGCTGGGAATTTCCTTAAATAAAAATTCCCAGATGACCCAAGCATCAAGTTTGATCACTGCTGTAAGTACCAAAACTTTGTACCTCATGTTATTTGTGTACTTGGACAATTGGAGAACTGGTGACAAACTGGTGCCCACCGACACTGGAGTGGAGGGGCTGGGGAGAGCTCCCAGGAATCCTTTGGACTCGCTGGTGCTTACAGCAGCCACATTTCCATCCAGTCCACAGGAGAAGGTGCTGCATTTTTTCTTTTCTCTCTCCCCCTTTTTTTTTTTCCCTTTCTTCCCCTCTCTCTATTAATAACTGAAGCCAATGGCTGCTTTGAGTTACGAGGGGGTTTTATTGCACAGTTGCATGGTGGAGGGACCTGGTTTTCATTGTGCAGTGCGGGATATCAGTTTTAACCCAGAGGCAGTGATGTTATTTAACAGGTGCCTTAAAGGCATAGTGCTTATTTAATCACCGTCTCCAGATCAACATTATGTAAATTGAAATTGCTTGGGTATGCAATTAATTGTGAATGCTTTAGACATTTTTAAAGGCATAAGACAATACCTGAAGTTCCATTTTAAGAATATCCAGGTCAAAGGACACACATGTTTTTATTTTCTTATTTGAGGTATAATGTGTTCAAGGCAGATTTATGGCACAACCTTTGTTTATTGACTTGTACTTTTCCACATGAAACTAATGGAACATGACAGATGATATTTATGAGGCATGTGTTCTTGATTAAATCATGTTAGACATTAAAACCTGATAAAAGAACGTATTTTAAAGGGTGGATTAATAGAAAAGGAGGCAGCATTGATTGGGGAGTTTACACGAACAAGACACGTTGGTCTTAGACTGAGTATTTATAGGTGAGATATGTGGTTATAAAACTTTAGAAGCTGAACAGAAAAAGATTAATAAGCTTTGGCTCTTTCCAAAGTTTGAGTTTTTTTGTTTTTCTCCCTTTGTAAGCTGCTGGCCACCTTGTATTTCTGGTCTTTCAAGTGAATTTACTCAGTTCTGCATAAGAACTTGTGACCCTTTGTGGCCTACTGCTTGTAATGTTGGCCTTACGTGTATTTGGTATTCTTCAGGATTCCCAGTCAGCAGATCTGTGTAAGCAGCCTGTGCCACTGCTAAAAACTTCTCTGTAAACATGCTCTAAACTCTGCTCAGATGGGTGCAAATGGGGTAAATCAGCAACAGTCAGATGGGGCTGCTTGTTCCCGCCTTGATACTTGGGGCTTTGCTCAGACTTCTGAGTAACAGGTTAGTAGGGAATCACCCTGAGTAGTATTTTGCTTGTCAGCATAAGAGTATCCTCCAGGTATTTCCTGTGGAGAGCAATCGGATGATAAATGTAACAAGTGGGAACAGATTGAATTTGTTTCTGTGGCTTAACTGAATATTAAGACTAAAGGGAAAGCAGATACCTGCATTCTGCTTTCAGTTACACAGGTGCAAATGTGGAATATTTCCTGATTTCAGCTACACAGATGTATCTGAGGACATACTCTGGCTTGGTGCAGCATTTTCACTACTGAGTTTTAACCTTCTGTGGCTGAATTTGTACTAACCTGGATCCTCAAAGCTGCATTTTGTCTGGAACAGAAAAACTGCTGCATAAGAAGATAGCTTTGGGTTCTTAAAGGTCCTATCAGCTTAGATTTGTAGAAGTAATGTTCACTGCAAATACAAGAAAAATCTAAGTTCTATAAGTTTTTATTACAGCAAAGTAATTTCATGCTACGGTACAGTATTTATCTCCTGCTTGTAACCTCTTCATCATGACTGAAAGACTTGTGCCAAATTAATAGCTCTTTACTTCTCATCTGAAAGCATTATCTTTACTGGATGAGATATGGTAAAATGTGTCAAAGTGATAGGATTCAAGTATTTAAATGAAAAAATTGCTTCAATATCTTCCACAGGGAAGGAATGCAAATTATAGGCACATTTATGGTTTGCTTTTGTTTGGACTTGTCAGGGTAGAAACTAAAAATACTTGCAAAATGAGACAACTGTGTAAGAAATACAGTTTTCTGTGAATGGGAGATGCTTTTGTGAAGTGTTGTGAGACTTAATTTAATTGAGGTAAAGCATGACCTTGCATCTCATATTATCAGAGCGAGTCGTGTTTGAAAACTGTTAGCTAAAGTACACTTCTGCTGTCCACAAATGCAGTGGTAATTCTTTTTTTTTTCCTTTTTTTTTTTGCCTTTTTGTTTTCCCCAGCTTGCTCACTAAAACATCCTCCCTACCTGAGATTTTAGAATAAGCATTCTCTCCCATTAGGAAGTGAAAATCTTCATAATGCGGATGTTTCCCTATAGAGATTTCAGCCCTCCTTCCCCATCCATATGGTGTAAGCCAAAACAACAGATGTTAGAGAATAAAAAGAAGAGAACAGAAAATAGCCCTGGAAGTAATATTATGTTGTTACATTAGTATTTTGCCTCCTAAAGGATTTAGCAGAATTTAAAAGGCTTCAAAGATGGACCAAATAATAGATCAGAGACTTAAAAAAAAGAAGTGTATTGAGGCTGAAAAGAAGGGGAATGATTTTGTTGAGAATTGATATAGATCAAAGATGCGGAGTGTTTGTGCAAATGAAAGAAGGAGAAAGGGGGGGGGAAAAGTGTGATTTTGGAAAAAACCAGCTTAGTTCTCAGTTCTACAAAAAATGAAAAATTTGATCACTTTTAGAAAGATGGAATCTTCAAGTGGCAAAGTAGATACTGAATGTGAAGGACAGGTAGAAGAGTATTTATGGTGTTTTGTCTTATGCTGGTAATGGTACCCTAAGCTTTGTGAGGGCATCACAGCTCGGCCCTCAAAGCTGGGTTCAGGTTCTCCTGGAAAAATAGCCCTTTTAGTCACCAGTGAAAATGGCTGGGGATGATGGCCATCACTCGAGAGATGACAGAGATTAGGAAGAAATCCTTTCCTGTGAGGGTGGTCAGGCCCTGGCACAGGTTGCCCAGAGAAGCTGTGGCTGCCCCATCCCTGGAAGTGTCCGAGGCCAGGTTGGGCAGGGCTTGGAGCAACCTGGGATATGGAAGGTGTCTGTGCCCATGATTGTTCAGGGATGAACTTCAAGGTCCCTTGCAGCCCAAGACATTGTATGTTTCTATGATTCTTTTCCCACCAGGATCAACGCTTCCCACACCATTTTTGGTAGCTCTTTGCAAAGTCTGTTCTTACACATCACGAAGAACAGAGATTCTGTGTCCCTTATGTCCTCATGCTCAGCTGTCTTTCACAGCTCTCAGATGTTCAAATTATGTCTCATTTGCTAAGCTTCACTTGTCTCAGCAAAATCCATTCAGTTTCATGTTGTGCTAGTGATAGGATTGGATCCAGAAATCTACCTCTTGACTTCAGTTTTTCTCAATCTGTGTAAGTTGAAGGAAAACTGAATTCCTTCAGCTCCAACAGATAATTGCTTCACTAGGAAAATTAGTTGCGCTATTAATGATTTTCTGTCTCATAAAGGAATTCTCCTTGGAGTCAAAGTGTTGGTACCAGGGAGGAAGCCCTGAAATTAAAACTTCCCTCTCAACATTCTTCCTACTGAAAAGGTTCTTGCTGAGTTCTCCCAGCTTGTCTCCTTCCTCTGTTCTGTCCTGCCATGCTTTGCCAGTGGTTGTTCCTCTTTGATTTGTTGCTTTTTCTTTGCCTGTTTGTTTTTTTTTTGCTTACTGCTACCTTGTGTTTTTGCATCTCCTTGCTGTGGAGGCTGCAGACTAGTGGTGCTGGGGCATTGCTGAAGGAAGCTAAACAGGCCAGGCAGGAGGCCTTTAGGAGATGCCTGTAGTAGGCAAATCATACATCAGGATCTCCCTGCCCAGTGCTTGGGAAACAAGGATGACCTATTGGCTGTGGTGTTGCTTTGTAAAGACAGCTCTGGTGCTGCTGGGAGGCAGCAAATTCCCATTTCCCACCATCAGAGCTCACTGGGAGAATGTCATATCTAAAGATTGTGAGAAGTTTGTGTTTAATCTGCATTTCTAATATAGATGGAAAGAAAAACACGTATCAGCTAATACTGATTAATTATATCCCTGTGCTGGTGGCCAAGAATGGGCGTGTCATGCCATATAGATTATATACAAAATGTTCTTTTTATGAAACAGCCAGGGAAGGCATCCAAGCTCTTTCAGTAGGTAGGTAAAGGGTTTGGCTAGTTTTCAGGGTTTGAAGCCATCTGGAAAAATTTAACCAAAATTATCTGCTTCACAGTCCCAAGATAAATCATTTTCCCACTTACACAATTGTTCCTCATTAAGCTAGTGGGGTTAGGGCTGATTAAACCCTGATATTATAACTTAGGCTTTTACAGAGCATTTTGTAGATAGAGTTTTCGTGGTGACAGTGATACCACTCTCAGCCCCAGCTGAGAACAAGAGAAATAATAGTTTCATGGAATGGCATAAATACTCCATGAAACAGAAACAATTCTGTTTAGCTCTGTGTGGTTTAAGGCATTGTCCTTTCTGACAAATGTTTTATCTAAACAGTTCAGTGTGTACTGTAGTACTTAATGTTTATGTATTTACATATTAAAATGTGCTAAATATATATTATGTATAGTATGAATAACCTCTTTTTGTGAATCAAAGATACAGACATGACCTACATTGACTGCAACAATAGCAACTTTGAAAAGCAGCAGCAAATAATTCTTTCTTAAAAAGCAGCTTCCATTATATTCTTCATGTCTTCTCTGCATTCCTAAGGAAACTCCTGTAACTGAAAAGCAGAGGGAAGGAAGACAAAAAATACTGTTATTTTTTAAATGAAAATAAGTTGGTGGACCTGATACTGTGTAAATGGAGACATAATTCAGTGATATGAAATGTAATAATTTAATTTAATTACATTTACATTTAATAATTTCCAGTGCTACTCTAAATTTTAGAAAACACTGTGGAAATCAGCTACTTCAGTTTTTGAAAGATCAGTCTCTACTCCAGTACATTGTCCTTGTGCACTGGAGTAATCTTGTTGACTTAGAGGTCTACTTTCATCAGTGTGCTATTAGCTTGGACGTACAGACCGGCCTGTGAAGTGCTTGAGATTTGGTTAGGATTTGAGGTTGGATAAGAGTTAAATCATTTGCATGTTCTGGCTTGACTGCGTGTATAAGACCTGCAGCCAGTTGACAGCATCACTGCCTCTCTCGGCTGCAGATCAGGGACATCCCTGGGAATGTCTCACAGGCAGTGTTTACAAGATTCAATCCTTAATGCAGCATTTTCATTTTGCCAACAAAGGTGATAGGCTTTGCGTCCTGGTCCAGTAAGGTTTATTATGGGTGGGTGGTGCATCCGAGTGACATCTGTCTCTGGTTGCAGTGCTGAAGTCTGGTGATGTGGCCGTGGGTCAGATCTGAGTTTGGGGCCTGACTCTGCCTTGGCTCATCGTTAGACTCTCCAATGAGCCAGAAACCCCCTCGGTGCCTTGGACTTGCTGCTTGCAGAATCAGGCTGGTGATACCTAACCTGCTTTTCTAAAGTGCCTCTTGACTGGGGGGGAGAAGGTGTGGTCCAAGAGCACTGCATATAAGTGATTATTGTAACTCAGAGGCCGTTAGACCTTTGCTTTCTGTAAGAGTGGTCAGAAGTAGAATTTCACTTACTATGGAGCTGGTGAAGCTTTTGAATGCAGCAGCCTGTACATGCAACTAAAACTACGTGCAGGGAGAAAGAAAGAAACTTCTGGTGCCCAGTTGTGTTTATGCCAACTGCTACCCATCCTTCCTTTTTTTCTTTTTAAACTTTGTTATTCTTCTCCTTTGGAATGAGGTTTTTGAATGCTAAGAATTACTCAAAGCTCATAAAATGCAGGGCTTAGAGCTACAAAAACTAGTATTTCCAGAGCACACATCATTATTTACTGAAGATGGTAGTGGTGTGTGTGGGTGTCGGGGCACGTGTGTCATTGTGAAATACCAGGGAGTCTTCCCAGACAGAGGGGCTCTGCAACAAAGCTAAGCTGATTAACACACACTCACTTCAGGCATGTACTTTAAACATCTGCCAACACTGAAAAACTTGATTTTTTCATTAAGTTGGTGCCTTAGGATCTCTACCCCAATGCAGTTTCTCTGAAATGAGAAGGCAGACTCTTTCTCCTCAGTGCTGTTTATGGTTTCACAAGTGTGTGGTTTTCACATGCTCCAGCAAAGGTACTGTGTCAGCTGAAAAAAGAAACTGAGCCAAACCCTTTTATTCCCATCCCATTTTGATCAGGGATAATGGTCTTTTTACAGTATTGAAGAGTTAATGCTTTCTTATAACTGATTTGGCATATTTTTGGAAGAGCAGTGATACATTCAGCAGTTTCTGTGAATCTTCATGACGCAGTTTCTGTGAATCTTCATGTAACGTCAGGGTAACATTATGCAGGAGACCTGCAGCCCAGGTGGCATGAGAGGGCTGTTTCTCATTGAAATGTGTGTCCCTGGTGGGGACAGTAAATGAGATCAGGTGCCTCCTGCCCAGGACAAACACGGCTCAGGAGGTACAGGCCATAGTGGCTGGTAGAAGAGCTCTGAAGGATGGTGTGGTGAGAGCAGAACCCCCAGCCTGCACTTGCTGTGGGTTCAAGGTGGGGTTATAGTTTCTGAGCTAATTCTCACAGCTCTTAAAAAACCAGAAAAGAACACTCGGTTGAACTGGAAGGTTTCTTATCTCCTTTTAGCTCAGCAGATACTTTGAAACTTTCCCTGTCATACCTTCTTAAGTCCCTTTGTGATTTCACCTTAAGGTACAGATTCTTTTTTGAGGTCCCTGTGCAAAGCCTCTTGATGTGATGGTTGCATGTTCTGAAGTTTCCCTTTTGTTCTCTGTACATTATTCTTTCACGTAAGTGCAGTCTTGCAGATGATTATAAATTACTTTGTAGACTTGAGAAGCTGTTTTGCCCATAGAGCCTTCTGATACCTGTATGTAATTCCCATCTCCTTATGCCTAAAAACATTTAGAAGAGGGCTCCATCTGTTGATACAGCACCCAGCACTGAAAGACTGATCTTGCCTAGATCCTCTACAGCTTCCCTAGTAGTAGATTAAGTGGAGTTCCAGATTATGTTAAAGTTGCAGGTTTGGGGTTGTTTCTTTGACTCCATGTAGGTTATTCAGTGTCTGATCTAGAAATCAGACTATAATACTGCAGTACTTAGGTCTAAATGCTTATTGAACCCTCCCTTCTAACAGAATCCCTTTCTTGTCTGCTGCTGGTACTTCTTTGTTAAAGTGAGCTGGGAAGTTACTTGCATTTGGAAGGGAGTATATAAAAACAAACTAATATCAACCTGCCATTGCAAAATGTTGCAAGCCCTTTAAATGTTGCCTGCCTGCTTATTTTGGAGTGTTTGCTGGGCTAAATGTAATGTGGATTTGTCTGTAATGTGTCATAGACTTATCAAAGCCAAATTACTCATTAAAATAATGCTGAATTTGAAATATAAAGCAGTAAACCAGCGGATAAATAAAAGGTTAGCAGAAAGGTAACTTGATATATGAAACCATAAAAGAGATTTCAGAATTAATGAGGGAGACAATATTTCTCCTGTAGAGACTTTAAGACTTGGTTGAAGTAGTGTAACAGCAACACATTATTTATTTCTTGTGTTGCCTTATTCTTAGGCCCGTGGGACCAGACAGGAAGGAATTAGAGAGCCCTATATTACAATTTAATTGCTTGAAGAAAAAATATTATTTTTTATTGTTAACCATTAGCTGCTTCTAGTTTTATTAAAGTCATAATGTCCATGCTGTAGCACCAAAGTTTGCAGCATGCAGTTGGGGCTAGGAAAATTGTTCAATTGCTATAAAATCAGCTTTGTGTGGAAAAAAAAAAGAAAAAGAAAAGATGGAGAGCTGGAACCAGACCAGTGGCTGTTCAGCTGTTACAGATGTCTAAGAGCTGTTTTCTTCCATTTAGAGCTGTAAAGAAGTGTCTTTCACTGAAGAAGTGTTCATATACACACCCACAGTTTTCATTGAGTTGAGCCACTGGGAGCAGCTTGTGCTCACAGTGTGTCAGTTTGTTGTTTTCTCATCTTCATGTTGGCTTGGAATTTCTGTATAATGACCTGGGCTTGGTCACTAAAAGTGTTGGGGTAGGGGTTTTTTTGGGGTTGGTTGGTTGGTTGGTTGGTTGGTTTTTTGTTGTGTTTGTTTGGGTTTTTTTTTTCCCCTGAGTTTGGGTTTATTTTTTAAACTACAGGTTAAAATTGTGACTTTACTTGACATCCCTGTTTAATGTATAAGTTTGTTTTTTAGACAGGTTTGGGGTTTATTTTCTTTTTTTGCAGAGACAGTGGACAATGTCTTCTGCTTTTCTAACTGTTGTTCATTTTTCAAAATCAAAATTCTCATTTTGATTTGCCAGCTACACTGTGATGACTGTCCCCTACTGTGTTCTTGGCCTGTGGGAAAGGAAAGACAATATAACTTAAGTTTGGCTCACCATGGCAAAAATATTTGGAGGAATGATCTCACACCTGCTTCAGGCTAAAAATGCTTCTTCCATGAGCAGCCAGAATGGCTCAGCTGTTGAGCTGTGGTGATCTGACCACATGGACAGATGAGCAACGCTGAGACATGTCTGTAATGCACAGAGCATGTTGGTAATGGCAGTGCAGCAGTTCAGCCTTGCATGGATCCACATGGAAAGTTGACAGATCTGTACAGTAATCCGTTGCATTTTTGCACAGACTCAGAACATTTGCTTTCCCTCTGAAGCAGGCCAGCAGATTTTTTTTTCCTAGAATCTCTCAGTCCTTGATCCTTTGCTTCAGTTCCCAAGAGCAACTTCGTATGATGCAGGGAACTAGGTCCTTTCACAGAGGTCTCCAGCTAGGAAGGGACCATAGTATTTCACCATCTGATTCCTCTTCAGAGTCAGCTCTGTCTGAGGTGGACTTAGCTTTTCTGATGACTGGGAAGTGAATGACTTTCCTACCCACAGGTAACACTTGCAGCAGTACCTGCAGAAGTGCTCTGCCTTCCTGTAAATTCAGAAAATGGTGGTTGTCTTTTTTCCCTTTCCTTGTTAAATTCATCCCCATTGAGTAGTATTTTTAACATCTGTGGTTAAACCACAGTGTGAAAGGATCTGGCTGGATTACTGAGGTGATGGAGCTGTTGCAGCTCAGTGCTGGGGACTGCTGATGCTACCTACAGCTGGCTTGGACGTAGTTTTGAACCAAGTGCATCTTCCAATCCAAGAGATTCCTGTGTGTACTGAAATCCAAATCATTCCCTTGTTACTACAAAGACAGCAACAAGATAGAAGACCCTCTCAAGAGGTGTCAGGGCCCTGTAGATCCCCAGGGCAGTTGTGGTAAGCTGCTGTCTACTGCTCCAGCAGTTGTACAGGGCTGTGGTATGTACTCCTTCCTAGAGCTGGGGTTTGTGGGCTTTGGCTCATGTTGGCAGCACTTTGTATGTATGCAGATTTCTTGAAAGCCTTGGAAATCTGCACGAGGGATGTGTGTGTATAAACATGGATATATGTGAAACTCTCAGGCGCTCGCTTCTGAAAGAGCTGCCTCGGAAGCCTGTGAGCTGACTCTGAGTTGTTCAGGAAACATGATCTGCCTGATTTCGTGAAGGAGGGCTGAAATCTGAAATGCATTGTGGCCACTGTGACTGACTCTGGACTGGAGTTTTTTCTAAGACAGAGCTTGCCTGTTGATACCAGGGCCAGCTCTGCTTTTCTACGTTCTTGCAAACATTCAACGGGGAAGGTGCACTACTTCTGATGAATACTTGCATTGTTTGCCATGGACCCTGGGCAGTAACTTTGGCCTTACTGGGAAAGATTCCCGTTCTTTGATGCTCTGATTCTTCAGCCAACTCCATTCTGTTTGATATAATTTTTAATCAAGTTTTCCTTTTAACTTGTAATGTAACAAGTCCCTAAATGTGTTACTATCCACCAAAGAGGGTTTCTTGGCAGGATTTCCAAACAAAAACAAAACAAAAAACCTCTATTCAGCCAAAATACTCTTTTAACGGATGAAGCAACAATTACTTGTGGCTTTGTGAAAATAGACTATATATTGTATATACTGTGGAGCAAGAGACCACGATGTGTGTAGTGATGATTTGAGGTATTGAGAAATTAAGTGATCCATCAGTATTGATGCTTGGTGCCAAGTATTAGTTCAATGCTCCAATTTCCTATGCAATTGAAAGTTGGGAGTAGACTTTCATGAAAGAGGGTCTAGTGGTTAATGCACTGGGCTGGGCCCTGGGAGGTCTGGCTTTAATTCCCAACTCTCTCCAGGCTTGCTGTTCAACTGCGAACACGTTACTTGAACTCTCAGTGCCTCAGTTCTCCTCTTTCCCTCCCTCACCCACTTCTTTTTGAAATTCCTTTGGGAGGAACTGTCTTTAAGCTTGTGTGTGCTATCTAAACAAAGGGTACTGCGTCTCAGTAGGAGCCTGGAGATACTTGACTATAGAAAGATCTGTAAGTGTTCTGGCAAATACAAAACTGTCATGTACACATGCATGTCAGGCAGGCTGAGTTATGAATGCAGTAACAGGGGAAAAATTAGCAGGCAGAAATGGCAACTGTTACAACCGCATGTTTTCATTTGGATATCTTGATTATGTGAATATATGGAGCAGCTGCTCCCATCCCCATCCCGGTCCCTAGCAGTACTGTTCCACTTTTGCACAAGTTGGGATGAAGACACACTTGCTTAAGAACAAAGTTGTCCTTTCTTCTGTACATTCTGAGGCATAACACAGGGAGAGGCAGCTAGAGAGAACTGTGAACTTGAGGGAGAGCAGTACTCTGAACTCAGTCCTGCAGCTTGTCCTGGATGGATTTCCTAGGCCTCTTGGCTTCCATCATCTGTAAAAGGCAGGAAGTCATAGCTACCATGATACTTCCCTAGACTGTGCAGATTAATTGGTGTCTCTGGAGAACTCTGAAGATGGTGTTTGCCTTGAAGTCTGACTTAATATTAGCAGTTGTGTTTAGTGCAAGTTGGGAGCTTGAATAATAAAGGCCTCTGGGTGGGTCAGTACTGAAGTGCATTTGCAGAAGTTACTTCAGCTGAGTTACTCCAGCCCAGGGCTTGGGCTCCTCAGCAAAGCCTGGAGCCTGGCAAGGAGCTCCCAGAGGCCCTGCCTTCTCTGTTTCCTGAAAGGTTTTGGTTTGAGGACAGTAGGGAACAGCTGTGTTGACCTGACAGAAAGAGGATGTACGTCCTTCCTGCCACCTTAGGTGCATTTAAAAGTAGAAAGTGCTCTGTAATCCTGTAATAGCTGTTTCTGAGGATCAGCCCTATAAGATTACCCAGTATGAGAGCACCAGTTCAGTGTCTGTGCTAATTTTGGCTGTTGGAATAGATAAGGAGGCTTTTCCAATGAGTGTCTGATTTAACATTGCAACCTAATAAAGGCAAACCTCCTCTCTGAACATGGGTGACACAACAGATTAATTTCATTCAAACCAAGGGATTAGCTTTTGGAATCAAACTCTCATTTTGTCATGACTAAAATGGTGGCAATAACTACTTTGCAAAGCAGTGTTTCACTCTCAGCCCGTGGGAAGGCAGGATTGAGTGTCATGTTTTGTTTTCATTAGCAGAATGTTTTGTCATTGGACCTAGGCCTAAACAAGGCAGTGACAGGAGAGCTGTTTATGTGCAAGTAGGTTGGGCACGCGTTGCTGGCTGTGTGCATTCTGCAGACTGGTTTTTACAGAAAGATTTGGCTGCTGGGGTCTGGCCCAAGTGGCATGTCCTTGGATGACAGCTATTTAAGATTACACCAGCAAACACCTTTGGGGCTAAGGAGATTAGACTGCTTGTGTATGGTTCCTTCCACTACAGAAGAGGGAGTTTTGCTTTGTTTTGCTTGCAACAATGGGTAATAAGATCTCTTGTTTCAACTCCTGTTTTTGGAAATCTGAGTAGCAAACAATGACCATTCATGAAGATCATATGAAATTATTTAAAAAAATAACCTGACAATCTTAAACCAGACCTGCTGTGTAAACACAGGATACTGTGCTGGAGTGAGCTTTACTGACTTACCACAAGGAGAACCCTTCTGCCCTACTGATGGACTTCTACTATTGATTATCAGCTCAATCCTTGTCTCTGAAGTATAAAGAAATGTCCTCGTTAGACTCTCTGATTGTTCTCCTTTCTACTGCTCATGGTAGAGCTAAATGAAGTTTTGGCCCACAGAAGGCATGAAATAGTACAAAGAAGGAAAGGTGTGGAAAGCAGTATTTTTTGTTGACTTCTACTTCTTGATAATTACAGGAATTCCTACCTCTTCTCATCTTTGTATTTCATTCAGATGTGTAAGCAAGTAAATATATAAGCCAAATTAAAAAGGGTGTGACTCCAAGGTATGCTAGGACTCTAAAGGTAGAGTCTGTGGTGATTAGAGAAGTCCTGCTTTTCTAGAAGGTTATTGTATCAGCATCCACAGTAATGTGTGCAACCTCCTCCCTGTATTTAAAAATAATAACTTGCAAATAAATACTTCAAATTGTTGCTGACATACAGATGTAAAAGTGGGAATAGAAGAAATGGCTGTTTTGCAAAGTAAACATTTGCAAGATCTTTTTTTCAGATGCAAATGCAGTATGTATACTTTTTTTGCCAACAAATGTCTTTAAGGTTTTAGAATAGAGTCAGTTCACTTTTTTTTAAATCTCTATGGGAGTTATCTTGATTTCCAGCCAATAGGATCTGTCTGGTCCACAGACTCTTCCTAATGGACAAGAGTGCTACTGTTTGCTTATAGCTGTTGAAAGAATCATAGAATTGGAAAAAATACTTAGTGATAGAACTTTCATCTCCTCTTGTTTGACACAGCAGTTAATGAATGTCTCATGTCTAGCCATCCAGAGGAGTGATATTTGAAAATCTAACCCAAATGCTGCGTAAAGTTTTTCACAATTAAGGCAAAAGCATTATCTCATTGAGGACTGAATTTTCCCACCTTGATGGCCAAATATGATGGAGGACTGTAGCCAGTTCGCTCATGTAAACACCCGAGTAGAGTGCTCCCTCCCCACATATTCAGTCTTCATCCTCACCTGACACACGGACAGGTGTGTGAATACAGTGATGTGTTTTGTGGCTGGCCCCCAGTTCTGTCCTTGGAAAGTCCAACTTTAAATCTGATCTTGTATGAGAGAGACTCAAATTGAAGCTTTTTGAATTGAAGATACCTTTTAGGAGAGGAATAGTCCACCTCCAGAAAGTCCTGGAGGGTTAATCTTACAGATGGGTCAGGTGTCACAAACCAGATGGTATGAAATTTCTCTGCTGTACTGTAGTTGTGTAAAGCCAGCAGTATCCACACAGTTACACTCAGTACACACTTTTTTGGGTGGTTGGAAGCACCTGATCTGTACCTTGGGTAATGCCTGATTTAAACACATTCTAAACTGCAGGTTATGGCACCAACTCAGTCTGCAGCTAGGGATGTATAGACTGGGTTTTTGGCAGGAACTGTCTAACTTTTGTCTGCAATATATAATAAGTCTTTATAGTGTTTAAGACACATAAATCTGATCTCCCCCCAAGCTGTCTGTAGTTCATTTCCTCCAGGCTTGGGGGAAGGGAGAAATCCAGGTAAATGGAAGGACAATTTGAAGAAGAGAAAGATCCTGTGAAATCATTTGAGCATGAAATGTTGGATTTAAACAATGAAGTAGCTTCCTTTCCTATTCTATTTATCATTTTAATTGCTTAAAGCATATTTCTTAGAAATAGTCAAAATACAGACTCAGACATATTTATATTTTATGCATCCCTGCTGTTACGTTTTTTTGGATGTAAAATGGATCGACAAAACCCATGGAGATGTTTATACAGAAAACATAGTATAATGAAAGTCTTACTGTGAGTTTTGTGTTGATAGCATTTGTAATAAATCAGGAGAGTCAATTACTTTACTCTGCTATACACACAGTAACTACTGTCACATTGCATGAAAACATTACTTATCTACTCACTGTAAAGATGCCAACTATCTCTGGATCAAACTGTGCTGAACTATGAAGTCAGACTTCTTATAAGGAAGGAACGCTTGCAAATCATACAAATATATGTTCTGGTGATAAAGCCAAAGGTTTCTGACAAATTGCTTTATGAGGATTTTTCTTATTTGTTTTTTTCTGTACTGAGAGGGAGGAGGGAACGCAAATCAGTTCCTTAGGTTGTTAATGTTGAAGTAGTACCTTGGGGACACAGAGGGATCAAGCATTGTGTATCTTAAGCATTTACAGTTTGGCAAAGAGAGTCAAGGCATCAGTCTAGGGGGATGTCCTACAGGGACAGAAGTACTGGGTAGGTAATGGACCCTCTTATTTCTCAAAGACTGGCTCTTTCTCAAGGTTTCCTCTGGTGTCAGGCTGAGCAGGGAATGAGGGACTCCAGACCAGTATTTTTAAAGAAAAATAGCTTTGAGTAGTCGTTGTGGCTCTAAAACCAGTAATACATGGCCTGTAGAACAAGTTGAGCATTTCAGTGCAAAATTTAGGCTGTTGATAACTGCAGGTTTTATAAGAATTGAAGCAATGTCCCTTTCATGGTATGTGTGCACTTTAAAGGCTTCAGCTCTAGAACCACCAGAGGCACAAATAACTTGATGTTCTGGTGCCTTTAATCCTTTTGAAAAAGGGATTATGATTATAATTATAACCTAAGGAAATGCTGAGTTTGGGAGGGAAAATGGTCTCTCTCTGTAAGGGAGGGACGAGCTGTTTATGACTCAAGATAGTAGTTTTGAGAGTCTGTTAATTCAGTGAGGACACTTTCCCTGTCCCATTTATCCTGGGAATAAATAGGGTAAGGTGAAGAAATACTTGAAGCTGTTGTTGGAAGAAGGGAAGGCATGAGAAATCCAGGCCCTCTTCCTGTAAGGCTCTGGGATGAGGCAAGGCTGTCACTGTGCCCCTGATAGGTGATCAGAGGAATGGCAGCTTTTTCATAAACAAGAAGCTGCTTGGGCCTGCTGATTGTTTTGAGGAAGAAGAGGAGCCTTGTTTTACAGATACATTTGTGGAATAGGTTATTCCTGAAAGCTGGAGGAAACGATGAAGCAACTGCTCATAGGGCCACCTGAGCCTGTGAGGAGACACAACAGCATTGCCTGGTGAGAACAAAAGGCTGTTTATAAAGTGTGAGTACTTCATAAAGTGTGAGTAAGAGAGATGATATGCAGGCCCCCCAAAGTTCTAGTCACACATTTGCCCCAATTTCTTGATACG
This sequence comes from Gymnorhina tibicen, assembly GCA_013399875.1. NCBI lineage: Eukaryota > Metazoa > Chordata > Aves > Passeriformes > Artamidae > Gymnorhina > Gymnorhina tibicen. The sequence goes on from VXAZ01007995.1 coordinate 275,351, forward strand.
AGTTCTTCCAAAATACCTGTAAGCTCTAAGTCATGAGTTTTATTCTCATTTTCAAAATCACACAACCCTGGAGAAATAAGTGTCTCAGCCCGGACTGAAGCTCAAATTTTTAATATGATAGTGTTAAAACTGCTCTCTTGCTTACAGCACTGATGGCTGGTAACACCAAAATTAGCAGTTGTGCTGTTCTGGACTCCAGGCTTGGCAGAGCCAGCTTAGGTACTGCTGAACGGACTACAAGGACCTTCCTGTGAGCTTACAGTTGGCTTGCAACAGAAGACTCTGAGTAATCAGGCAATTACAGCTGAAATCAGAATCAGCCACTTGAAGGCTTTTTTGTTTTTGCATTTCTGTTTTGTTTGGAGTTGTTATGTGAGTTTAAAGATCTTGAATCATTTTCTAAGCCTCTGCATTCAAATTGATTGAATACTGGGTGCTATAAAAACATTACTTCAGCACAGATACACTTAGACAACTCCCTTCTAATTTTCTGTAACTGCATTCGGGCACTCCAGCAATCTTTGGTGAAAAGCCATTGGATACAAACAAGTTGTAACTTTCTTCCCAATTGGATGGCTGAAGGCATTTAATGCCTTTGTGTAAGAAAGTGGCCTTCTCTAATAATACATCCAGGCCGTGCACGGCTGTGAAAAGGTTGCTTGTTTACCATAGCCAGGACTCTCTTAATTCAGTGCCAAAGCTGGTATTAGGCTTTCCCATTTGAGCTGCTGTGCTGTTAATGCAGGATCTTTCACTGCACCTTTTACATCTTCCCAAGTTTCATGTGTGCCAAGTTCTCAGAATGTGATTCCTCTTGCTAGATAGAGGACACAGAGGCAAGGTGATGTCTGCAGCAAATCCTTCACCCCTTTTGGGAATTTCCAAAAAAGATAAAAGTTTTCAGAAGTGTCTGTTTAGATAAATGAAAATCCTAAGCAGTGAGTATTAATGACTTATAGTTCTCCTTCTGTAGTTGGGCTCTTGAAAAGAGTGCCGTTTTAACAGCACTCCTGCAGCATTATCCATACCACTGGATGTCCCTTAGATCCACACACAACATTCTAATTATTGATGAGATTTCATCACAAGTATAGCAGGATCTGGCGAACTCTGTATGAATGTTCATGTTGTCATCCACATACTGCAGACATAAAACCACTAGCTGTCTTTTGGAGAAATCCATTGTTTCATCATGCATAATTGTACAGCACTTTCCAGAAATTTTCTCAGAAGCATCCCTTATGAGTTATAGAGCCATAATTTCCATTATCTCATGTTGAGTAACTGGATTTGTGAATTTGTCTTGAGTCATTTTCAGCTACTTTGAAATATGAGGATCAGATTCCGTTTGCAAACAAGACAGTTAAGATTGATTTCAACTTTATTCTTTGCTAAAGGGTATAGTTTCAGTTTCTTCAGTTTAGTGGTCTTGCAGTGCAAGCCTTTGTCAGGCAAGATAATATCTCCCACTTAGTGTTTTCATAAGGATCTTCCTGTTTTCTTTTTTCTTTAGAGAGCATTGAAAATTTAGCATTTCACCCACATGTTTGTGGTCTTATGAACGGTATCAGCTGCTTCGCAGTGATCTCAGATGGATTTTAAGATTGTTTTTTCTCCCAGCTGGAAAACATGGATGGTATAACAGCTTCATCTGTGGAGTTAGTCAGAAGTGCAGTTCTTTGGTGCAGGCTACAACAGTAGAAGCCCTGTGTGCTGTGACCACCTTGCAAACCAGAGAACTGTTAAAAATCCTCGAATTAGAGATCTGAGCACACAGTCAAATAAAGGAATTACATTTTCCTTCATGAGCTGTAATTAGAGTCTGCTGCAGACGACATCAGGTAGAACTTCAACCAGCAGAAGTTGAATCACATATTGCTGAAAGTTTGGTGGGTTTTTTTCTCTCTTCCCCCCCCCCCCTTCCCCCAGCAACCAGAAAGGTTAAATGATTTTCATTTTGGCATCTGGAACTTACACTGTGTAATTTTGTACTTGTTCAATCACTACTAGCACAGTGATACAGCACAATAGTGGTTTGTTTATCCATTAGATAATCCTGTCTGGAAAAATGAAAGTTTTATAGAACTACTGCAGGATTTGTAGAAAAAGAGCAATACCTTCCAACAGAAAACCAAAACATTTATAAGGGAAGCATGAAACCCTTTAACTTCATGGGTGTGGGGTTTCAAGCTGCAGAAGGTCATTAAAAAGACCATGGTCTCACCACTGGCTGGCTGGTCACTCCTCAAGCAGGGGTAATTCTTGAAGCTTGGTGACAGAAAAGAAGAAATGGGCAGAGCAGAGGAAGTTGGCCAGACGTAAAGCACGCAGTGGGTATCCTTGGGAACACAGAGAACACAGAGAAAGCCATTTTTGAGAGGAGGAGGACAATAGTGTAGAAGAAATGGGAGACATGGACAGTAAACTTCAGCCAGGCTTAAGTGGAAAGGCTGTGTTGGATTGTTCTTCCAGTCAGGAAAAAAAGAGGCATCTAGACATGGTAGCAGAAAAGGCCCATCCACTCACAAGGATTTTGCAAGAGTCCCTTGGCTCCATGGGAGAAGAAGCAGCAGAGACCATTGAAAACTTACTGATTTGAACTAAAGAAAACAGCAAACTGCATATCCAAGGGACTGATCTTGCTGACTATAATTCACAGAGAAAATAGTTTATCAGCTCTCCTACTCAAGCCGTCTCTTCCCACTCCCCTCCTTCACTATTTCACATAGAAAGTGTCTGCACCCATGGCAAATCCCATGCATCAAAAGAAACACATGAGGACCTCTGCAGCACTGCTCACTCAGACAGATCCTGAGTCCAGCTGTAAGAAAAATGCCTAGGCACCCAACATGCCTTTTGTAGAATTTAGGAGCTGATGCTAGAAGGCTTTGTTGGCTGACTGCTTAAGTGTTCAGAGCTTGGAATTAGAGAAAAGCCAGGAAGAAATGTGCTTTTGGAGTGCTTTCAGTGCACTTTGACTCTCTTGAGGTGCATAGTATCAATAGTGCAAGCTGCAGAATTTTTGCTCAGAACTGACTGTTCTATTGTAGGAACTTTTTCATGCCTTGAAATGGCACATGCTGATCCCAGATGTTAGAAATAATCAAAGCAATGTGACAACTAGAAAACTTAGTATCAAAAGGCACAATCTGATGTGCATTTTAAGTACCTTTTGAGAATGCAGAATCTGAGAAAAAAGTTCTAAAAATATTGAGGTATCTTTTCAAAGGTGTAGTTAAAAAAGTAAAACTATAAAATTACAAATAGTCAAAAGATTAATGAGAGATGGATTTGTGTTATGTAGTTAATGCAAAAAGTGGAATATTTTAAATCTTATTAACTATGTATTGGCTGAAACTGTTACCTTGATGACTGTGGAAAAATACAGATTGTCTGAGAACCAAAGGAAAAGAGCACATCCTTTGAGCAAAGGGCTTGTTCTCTGCTGACATAACTCTGTCATTACTTCCATAACACCCATGGTCCTACAGTGATTGATCGTATGGACACATTGTTGAAATTGAAAATAGACCCTATTGATTGCAAAAAGGAATAGATTTTTCCCATCTGTACTTAACAGGATTGTTTTCCAGCAGAAAATTTCAACTCAGCTGTTTATTTTTGCATTCCATCATGATAAAGAGGCTTCAAATCTTTATTTGTGGAATATCTAGATAACACAGTGGTTTAGGTCTTTGTGTAAAAGGAGACTGTAAAGATGTTTGTATGGAAGTCCTGTTCTTTTCATCTTTGAGATGTATGTGTTGGGAATACGTGTTAAGAAAAACTCTGGAATCTGGGTTCAGAACTTTGTTTTTCTGGCTGTAGTAAAGGCAAAGATAAGCCTTACCTAAAATTGTTCAGATGCTTTCAGGCTTCTGGAGAGTTGATGTTGTATTCTAGATTGATTGGAGGTTGATGCAGACCAAATCCTTCTGTTAGTCTTCCACAACACCAAGTGATTGGCAGTGCTTTACTTCAAGATGAAGGCTTGGGATCGTGGAACTGTGGTTTAGAACTTGGTGTGCCCTTGGTGTGAGTGGGTCATGAAATGGTCCATGAAATGGCTGTGCCTGTTCTGAGTATGTTACAGTGCAAAATGAGGTAGGGTCTGATTTACAGCCAGCACAGCCATTTAGTGCCACTGTGCTACAGTATTTCCCCTTCATCTGAAAGGTGAATTCAGGGATGTCTCTGGCAGTAAACATGACTGCCACTCACAATTACTTTGAATAATAATTTTAAACCAAATTGGCGAGGGGGATTTTTCCTGATTTTTGCGTACCAAGGCACAAGATTTGACTGCAGCTTTACTTGTTAGGAGGCAATGCTGAGCTAAGTAAGAAATAATAGACTTGGATTTACTTGGGAAGGAAAGACAGTAGAAAGCCTGGCTCTTAGCACCGTGAGATGACATGGTTAGGACTGTCTCACACATACAGCTAGATCAGCCCTTGTAGATCAGCATGAGAGCTTGATGTATTGAAGGGCAGAGAGGCCGTGAAATCATCACCTTACCTGTTGTTGAGAACAATTTAGGAAGATTTCTCTTGGGGAAGAATTGGATACAATTTATTCTGATTTGAGGGAGAGTTGTAAAGGTGACAGTTTAGGGATCCTTCTCATCTCTCTTCCATGAGACAGATAAATTTGCTTGATGTTCCTTGCTGTATAAACACCCATATTGGATTAAAGTTCAATATTCTCTGTATTAATGGAAGTGGCAGCAAATGCTGAAGGAAGAGTAGAAGGAGTCAAGCATGTAGTCAAACTTCCTGCCACTAATAGAGTGCAGCCTGGAGACTTCTTGAATTAGTGCTCATGTTTTATAGATCTTCACCTGTCTTGCTACCACAGTTTTTTCTAGTCACTTTTTTGAACATATGCATTCACAATATTCACAGTATCCTCTGATGGTGTTTCATAGCTTAATTGTATTTTAGTTAAGCTCCCCTCTAAAAGCCGACCCATTGTGATTATACAGAAACTGCCACGTGATGTCTGCACGTGGTGCCTCCTCTCCTTTGCACCTTACAGGAACGTGAGTGGAGTGGTCCATGATCGATGTGTTGTTTAGTAGTATTTTACTGCTTGCATTGCACAACATTTAATGACATGTTAGGGAAGGAAATTTGTCATTTCTTGTCCTGAAGGAAACTTGTCACAGGATTGAACTCAGTTTGCTGGTATAAAACTCAAACTTGAGTTTTATGGCATGACCTTTAGGGTAGCATGAGATAATTTTAAGAGGCCATCATGCTCCAGGGAAGCTGAAATGGAATGAGAAGTGGGGGGGAATCATTAAAAACATGAGTCCTAAATTGTTTTTGCACTGTGTTAGGTTCAGATATTTGCCCTAACATCTGGTTTCTCTACCACTTTCATCTTAAATCTAAGCTGGATTTTCTTAGTAAACAAGCAGCAAATTCATCACTGTGAGCTTTCCAAAAAGCTTTACAAGTTATTTTAAAGATCTTTTTGGATCTTTTATTTTTATTGCACAATAAGCTTCCATTCATGACTAAAGATGCCTGCTTGAGGTGTCAACAACCATTTTTCTTTCCTGCATTTCAGCCATATTCTGTGAAACTGGACCAAAAAACCTATTAAATTAGATACGCCAATAGAAATTGATTTTGAAACAGAGGAAAAAGAAATTATTATTCCTTCTGATATTCGTACAGCTGTGAATACATCTTGATTCAATTTGTACCAAGCGGTGGGAAAACACTTTTTGAACAGTTTGAAAGCATTTAATAGTCCTGTGATGCACAGTTGATTTACAGTTGAGCTGTACTGGATTTCAGTGCCATGTGTCTGAAAGTTTGAAGGTATGATATGGAAAATTATTACCTTCCCTGTTATTCTGAGTAATTGCTCTCTAATGGACTCTTCCAGCTTTGAGACTGTTTTATTGCTTAAGGTAACTGCTAGCTGATGCCAGTTAATACAGCTGTGATTATTGACCAGCTCCTGGGAGGATACTGTCTGTTCCCTGGGGGACAGGAGCCCTGAGTGCTCTATCCCCCCTTAGCTTCTAAACAACTCAGAAAATGAAAAAAAAAAGCCCTTTTCCTTTAGGAGTGATAACTTAGGATAGCAGAAATAAAGGCCTTGTCAAAATGATTTTGACCCTTGATCCATCTAATTGAGAGTTCCACCTCAGCCTTCAGTGATCCTGGATGTCTCAGAGGAGGTGCTGCAGCACTGTGGTTATGGGGTGGTTTCTTTCTGCTGAAGTCTTGTTGACCATCATCTTGTGATATAAGGAGGTGAGAATTAATAATTCCCTGGCTACCTTTATACCATTCATTATGTAGCTTGGTCACCTCCTTATCTCTGGGTTTGAGATAAAGTTGCAGATCTCTGTGGGACCTCCTCATCCGAGGTACATTCTCTGCCTTTGCTTATGTCTGATGTCCCCTTGTCTGTACAGTGTCCCTTTTTGCTGGAGTTTAACTGCAGTCCTGAAAAAGGGTAGCCATGGATACATTGAACAAAGTGTTTTTGCTGTTTTGATTTGTTTGCAGCCCTTGAGTGTTCTTCCACTGAGTTTGTTGCATGGGGATGCGCCGTCAGAGGTTCCATGGACTGAAATAGTCCATAGTCCATAACCAAGAGGAGTAATTTTAGGTACTTAACAAAGGAATGGTTTGCGGGGGTAAATCACAGTTTTTTCCTGACGGGAAGTAGAGCCTGTTCACTAGCCACAGATGTTGGAAAATCATGGGTGCAACTCGTGGCACTGGCAGAGTACATGGGAAAATTGGGCCTTGGATGAACAAGTACTCATCTGAATAGGTACTTCATTCAGTCAGGCATGCTTTTGTGTATTTATTCCATTCATACCTCAGCCACCCTGATCCTTGTATTTTGTTTTAGTCTGAGTGAGGAACCAGATTGTTTCAGGTTGAAACTTCATGGGAAGAGAAAGGAAATATTTTAAATAATTGAGAAATAAGGTAGCTGCAGCTAAGGTATGAATTACTGAATGTTGTATCAAGTGCCGAAAGAAAGTAGAATAAACTGAGACTTCCAAAATCACACAAAAGCATCTGGAAGAGGAGCTTGATTTCTTCGTAAGGTGCTGAGCAGCACTGGAAGGCAGGTGGCAGTGAAAATTTGTGGAATCAGTAACAAGGTGAGCTCAAAAAATACTGTCATTATATTTCTTTGAATTTAAACAGTTTTGATCTTGGCAAAAAGTAATTCAAAGTGTCTCCAACTGAGGCTTTTAGCTCCACTTGTTCCCTGTTCCTTTCCAGGACATTCTGCCCAGGTAGAAAGAAGGGGGCATCTCTGAGGCTTCTCAATTTGTTGTTGGCTGTTTAGGTGTGCAGACATGCTCAGAGAAGCATTACAGGGCATACATGAGCTTGTCCCACTCTGGGCATACCAAAGTTCTGTAAGTGAGTCTATGTTCAAGTACTGGTGTGTAGTGGGTTATTCATGTTCCAGGCATAAGACTTTATCTGCTGGATAACTTAATCTGCACCAAGGGAATTCAGTGGCCTTCCTGAGGGGAGATATGAATGATGTTCAGGTTGGGAGGCAAAGAAATGGGACTGCAGGAGGGGAGCTGCATCATGCCAAAGGACAAAAAGACAGAAAATGATGTTTTGAAACACATCTATAGACTGGTGCTCAGAACAGAGAGGAGTTCAGGGGGAGGGCGGGGCATGATGCTGTCACTGAATGATCCAAGCCATAGGAGACCTGTCTAGTTAACAGAGCAGTAAATCTGAGCTTTCCTGTGTATATTTATTTTCACATCACAATCTGTTTAAGCAAGAAAAGCACATTCTAATTGCACTCTAAACAAGGATTTCTCCTTCAGCATTTTACAGCTGTTTCTTGTATGCAGTGCCAAGCTGATCTTGGTGAGATGTTCTAGTGCAGCATGGACACGAGCCCAGTGGGCAGATGTTTCTTCTGCTGCGTTTTCATTCACTGTTTCAAGGGGCAGTTTGAGAGACTGTTTTACTCCTTCATAAAGGTTTATAATTCATGAAGCCCATTACTGTGTACAGAGCTGCACATCTGGCATAAAGCACTCCGGTGGCCCAAAGAATGTGCTCACAAGAAATGAGATGCTGTTGTAGTTAATGCTGCAGTCTGACTGGAATTAAGTTCATTTAAGACTAAAGAGCAAAGATAATAGATAAGATAATGGCTGCTGGAAAGGTGATACCGGGAGGTGAGTTGAGTTACAGTACCTGTGACATCTCAGAGCAGCGTGAAACGCTTTGGGCTGTACAGCTCGTGCGTGCAGTTATCAGATCATGTACACAGCGACCTAATGATTTGATCCCGAGAGGTTGGGTAATGAGGACAGCGTGAGCAGCAGAGCAAGGGCCGTTCGTTCCCTGTGGCAGAACGTGGGTAGAAAACAAGCCTTTTATTCCTTTCTCTGTCGGTGGCTCCGGGACGGCACGGCCACCACGGCACGGCGCTGCGCTCGGGCTGCTGCGCTTCCCCGGCACAGCCTCCGCCCGAGAAATGTCACTGCCGGCAGCACCGCCACACCGAAACGCGCCCGGCTTCCACCCCTCGTCTTCATTCATGCACTTTGCAGCAAAAGCCAGCTTCGCACAAAGCAAAATTCTTCCCGTTTAGATGCCTGCTGCAAAACGTGCGTTTGAAAACTGTAGCCTGTGTTTATTATAAAACAAACAAAACGAACCAGTGATTGTGGAGATAAAAATATGCCAGTTGAATAATCAAATGTACCATAAAGTCCCTCTGGACTAAGACATCTCACTAGTGGCATCTCAGCTAAATTTAGACTTTCAAATTAAAACCATTTCTGCTGAGAGACCAGATCTGTTGGCATGTTCTGTAGTTAGTGAAAAGACAAAGATACTTCCCAAACGTTGATTCAGCCACCTAAGATCTGAAGTTGTGGGTGTCTCTCTAGATTCTTGTAAAAGGCTCTGATGCTCCCAAATTAGACAGAATGAGTGCAGGACTGAATTTAAGTGTAAAGTTTAGGGTAGGCTGTAGTGAATTGAGACACAGATTTTAGTTAGCTTTCAAAGGAGGTGAAGCCAAGCTGGTACTTTTTGGCACAAAAGGCTGGATAAAGAGTTTTTATGGACATGCAGAGTCTCTATAAAGACTGACAGTAAGTACACATTAATCAAAACTGCTTCAAAAATTATTTTTCTTAAATGGAACAGTACGAATCCTGCTGACTTTTAATGGACCTTATATTCCATTTCCTTCTGTGATCCACTGCCCACAGTACACCACAGTCCCCGTATTTGTGAAATGTCCTCTTGATCAGTTGGTTACTGCAGAGTGTCTGGGAGAGCCTTGCTGACTTGGTAAGAATCTCTACCAAGCAGGTGAATGACAGCTCAGGGGAGGGAGGAGTTAGGTGTGAAATTTATCTTGAGAAGCAGCAGCATTTGGAGATTCACAGTCTAGCTGCAGTGCTGGTTATATTTAAGTTTTCAGCTCATAACAGACCTTACAAGTCTGAAGTAAGTACTGCATGCTTCTCCTCACTTCTCTAGGAAGAATGGGGATTCTTGTCAGAACATGACAGGAGATCCCCAGTGGAAGCTTTTGAGTATTCATTGATAAAGAGCAAAAATGACACAGTTATTATAACAGGTTTTCATGAAAATCGAATCAGGGACATCATCTTCTGCCAGTTCCATTGGAGGAGTTGTAAGAATTGAGCCCAGAGAAGACCAGAGGGGAAAGAAAACACACTTGAGTGTAGTCAGTTATAACTCCAATTTATGGATGCGAAAAAGCATCCCATTTGCTAAACAAAATATTTTCCTGCTTTGCTTATTTTCAAGTTCCCACACCAGTTATCTACTGATCTATTTCTTACATAAAATTGTAGGTATAAAAATCTCTCTTCATTCACTCTCATAGCATGAATTGTATTTATTCTGTTTATTCAGTTAGAGTGAGAACAGAATGTGGCTGTTCCATTCTGTAACTATCAGTGTTCTTATTTCAGCCTAATAAGTACTCATTTAGCTATATTTAAATATTATCATTTTCTTCTCCTCTGCAAAAATGAAGAAAAAAAAGTGCTTTTGAAATTTTGACTCACACCCAAGGGCTTTGTAAAACTGGAATGTGAAATTAACATAAAACCAATTCTTTGGTATCTGAAATTATGGGGGAAAAGGCAGAACTGATTCTTGATGCCTGTCTTGTGCAACCCAGCATTCCTTCAGAGTAGAAAGATTCCAGTATTAGTGGAAAGCGTTTTTGTAAGACATCTCAGCCCGTGCCAGCACGGCATGTAATGCACACCAAGCAGCCAGCTCATGAAGAAAAACATGTTTACAGAAACTGAAATGACTTCTTTGTTGTTTACTCGTGCAGAGGAGAATGGCGTCAGGAGTACTTCGAGAGAGAATCTTGCTTTTGAATTGCCACTGAACCAGCACCGCGGTGTGACACCAGGCAGAATTTCCCTGACCTTGAGACCGTTCCAGGGGCTGCTGAACAAATGCCCCATCAAACAGTTGATGTGTGGCACAGAGAGGGGCATTGTCATCAAAGACACGGCTGTAGGCTGGACTTAACCCTGCCCTGTCACCCCAGGGAAAGTGACTCAGTGCTCAGTCACAGCAAACCCTGCTCGTAACATCAGCCACCTCCACAGCACTTCCAGACTCTGCCGTCTTTTTATGCTGATGGATCCAGCTCACCTGAGCAGTTCAGTGCTCCAGCGTGATTGAGATCACCAGTAATGCGTGGAGGTTTAAATGCAACTGTGCTGCTTGTGCCTGGTTCGTGCTGACCTTTGTACAGCACACTGTAGAAATCTTCCTCCCGATTACAGGATTTTGGAATTCCTCTGGTTATTTCCTGTTCGTTTTTATCTGCTCCCCTCTAGGGATCTGTAATTGCCTCTGAATTTTTTTACGTCTGATAGATATGCATCATCAGTACTTGTTAAAGGTGGAGTTTCTTTTGTTTAGTTTTGTTTTCCCTAAAGAGCAATTTGTAATTCATGCAGTGGATGTGTCTTTTGGCTCCGGGCTTGAAGATCCTGGAGATCCCACCCACTGTGGGTACAGGCACTGTTGCATCTCTGCTCACCCGGGTGTGGAAGGTGTTTTGAGTATTGCCTATGCAGTCAATCAAATTAGATATTTGTATCCTTCTTTTTCCAGTAGTAGCTGAGTGTTTACCAGGGTTACCAGGATCCATGGGTGTGCTGACAGGGCACACCTGGGCAGGGGGCAGCTCAAGGCAGGAGAAGGAAAAAACCTGGCAGAATCAAAACCACTGACTGTAGAGGGTGATTTTATCTTCACCTTTCCTGGTAGAATAGCTGCCCAACAGGGCCTCCAGCTAGATGCTGAAGGAGTTGTCACCATGAGCAACATTAGTGGAAAGTATTTGTGTTGTGAATGTCCAGCCAGCACAGCTCTGAGTAATTTGTGTGAAGAGCACTACAGAAGTATGCACCTTTTTCTTTCTGGTTCTTTTTTTTTTTTCTTTTTTGCTACAAAGAGCAGGGAATGGGGAGAGGGGTGATTCACCCATGAGTTAGACATCACTTACTGTAAGTGTGCTGCCCTTGAAGAGCTTACTCAGGCAATTCTGCAAACACAGCAGAGCTCTTGTAGGGCTTGTCATATGATTTTTAGGTCCTTATCCTTTTATTTTCTTTCTGCTCCTGGGTGGTGCTCTTTGTCTTTCCTCCACTAGATTTTCTCTCATTTTAGCAATAGCATTCTCTACTTTTTAGGGATCTGGTATTGCAGGCTCTACTGGTTCATTTTAAACTTTACATTACCCTTATGGGATGAAGTTACACTGTTTGCAAGTGGGGAAACAGAGGCCCTGAGTCCCCAGACCCTTTGTCCATTCTTGTTTATGCTTATATACAGAAGTGTTGTATGATGTGCTTTATCCTAAATTCTGCCGGAGAAGAGTTGTTTGACCAAATGCTCCTTCTCTGCCGCTGTACTGCAGATTGACTGGTGATTTCTCCACATGACCAAGGACTGTATTTTCTGGAGAGACTTCTGTGTAACTGAATGGATCTCCCTGATCAGGCTGTATTTTCCTGCTTTCTGTCCTTAATTTCATCCTGTACACTTAAACTTGTGCTTCCCTTTTTAAACAACAAATAACGGTGTGTTCTATAGGATCATTACTGTCCACTTGCCTTCTTCCCTCCAACCACCTTCCTAGAATCCATCTCCCATTCTTTCTCCTCAGATTAAAGAAACTTTGCTTTTCCAGACCAAATGTCAGTTTTTTCGCTTTCTAGGCCTTTCCTCTCCATACTTACTGTTTCTCTGACTAGCTGGAGTGATCTCCTCCTTCTCCTGGTGTCTGCTCTGAGGGCAGGAGCTATTCTGCTGCTTTCTCTGCTTCAGAAGTGGGAGGTGAGTGACTGGACAAGCATTGCCACATAGCTGTCTTGTGCTGCCCTCAGCATGGCCGGGAGACAGTTTGGGACAAAGAAATTGCAGGGATAAGATAGCTGGGTGCACAGGGAACGTGGGGCTGAGTCACTTGGGATCAGAAGTGTGACACAAATCGGTGTTGCAGCAGTAGCAACTGCTTCATCCTCAAAAGCTGATGGCTCTGTGGGAAGCAGATTGCGTATGACTCAGTTGGCTTTGCTGACTCCTGCACAAGTTTGAATGAAGCCCAGGCTGACCCCAGAGGTCTGCAGTGAGTTCATCCTCTTGATGCACACAGCTGGGAGATGTCTGATCCTATCTCCAGCTGTGGTGCTGGCAGGAGTTAAGATTGCTACCCTATGCTCAGAGCTGAGCATGGGAGAAGGAGTCTTCCAAAGCTCACTGTAAAAGGGTGCTTCAAAGGAATACATTAAAGGGTAATGGGGATCTCAGAGATCTTCTTAGCTCTTAAAATTAATTATAGTAATAATACCAGAAGATAGCTTTCCTGAGGTGTTTAATAGCCCTGAGAGGTTCTGACAGCCCCAGCTGCTGCTGCAGTGTGTTCCTTGGATATAGAGCAGCTACTGAGACTGACCGTGAGCAAGGCTCACACTCCACTCCTTTTCCTTTCCTCCACCTCTCCCCATTTCTCCTGTCTTTCTGTTTGATCATTGTGTACAAAATCAGTGGGTGTCTGTCCTGTTTCTGGCACTAAGGAGCCATGACTTCTGCGAGTGCTGTTGGACACTGCTGCTAATGTGTCACATCACTAGCATGACTCTTTCCCTTATGCCTCAAACTTCTACTGATGGCATCGCTGTGAAAAGTAGCATAAAATGGATGTTGGACCAAAACATATAACAAAGGAACACATGGGGTGGTGTTGAGCCAGTTAATGTGATTTAATATTTGGCAATATCATGGTTTGATGAAGTACTGAAGATACTTCAATACTTGCCTGTACTGAAGGCATGCAGTTAGTTTAGCGTGGTTGTAAGGAAAGTGCGTCTTGTCCAAGAAATCTGACGTCAGATTTCCTTGAGGTTATGAGGTTAATGGATTGAGGTTTTCTTAAAAAAACCCTCAAACAATCAAAAACCGTAAAACCCCCAGCACACATGATGTGATACTGCTGAAACATTTGCTAAACAGATAAAAGTGCTGGGTTGGAGTAGTTGACAGTATCGAGTCCAAAGTAGGTGGATCCAGTGGGTTTGTATATGGGGTGGTCAGGCCTTCTAACACTTCAGGCTGGAGCTTCTAAACCACTGCTGATAGAACTGTCTGCAGGATGTGAAGGTGGATCCAGTGCTGAATAATGACAAGAGCAGAGTACTGTGACAGGTATATTGTCAGTCATTTGACAAGTTGAAACTCACTGAGAAAAAATTATTTTAGCACAGCTTGGTGTTGGATACTGCTGGGGCAGGAGGAGGGACACCTTGTCCTGGAAGCCTGAACTCCTGAGGTGGTTCTGAGTTCTGGACAGCAGTGGCAGTACATACACTGAGGTGTTAGAGAGTTTTATGCTGCTCCCAGGAGAAAATGACAAGTTGGAGAAAGTGCATTAAAGAGGAAGAAACCTTCCTGGACCTGCGTGCTTTACCTTCTAGCTTATCAGAAAAGTTGAGTGACTTGATGACAATAAAACTCTGTACATTAAAGGATGCCTAATGCAACAGAAAAAAAGCATAGCAAAAACTGGAGGCTGGAAACCGAGTTCAAACAAATAAAATGTAAAAAAGTCATAAATTTTTAATAAGAGATGTGAAGAATCCCTGGAATATGTGAAGGCTCTTGGCCTCCTGAAATCAAGGCTGGATGCTTTTTTGGCAGTTGTGTTCAGCTAGAGTGTGAGTTTACAGGATGAGAGTAACTGAGAGAAATGGAGGGTCAGACAATGGGATGCAGTAGGTTCAGCAGTCTTTTAAAAAACAAAAGTCTTGAAAAATTGTATCACCTAAAACACAGGGTCAGGCACAGAGCCAGTTTTCTCTCGTGGATGCTAAAGGCAGATGTTAATCATATCACATTCCTGCTAACCTTCACCAGATTTTCTTTGTCATCCTTAAAAGGGTCTGATTTAGCTCAGTGGGAGGGTTTTCATTGGCTTCAGTGAAGATGAGTGAGTCAAAATAGCATTACTTTTACTCCCAGATCAGTGCTCTGGTTCAGTAGTGTTCACTTCAGGTATCAAATGTGAGGGGTTCACTAACATCTTTTTATACAGGCATCCCTTTTGATGCACTTTTAACAGCACTGGAATGTAATTATTTGACAGATTATCTTTCCAAGAGCTAACACAGAAATTAGAATTTGGATATTGCATTTTCCAGTGTCATTTGGTAACAATTGCAATAAATTTGATGCATTTCTACCCATATAAGTTTACTTGAAAGATCAGAATCAGACTTGTTTATCTTTTCATGATTGAGTCATAATTGCTTTCATGTCTTCAGTGCTCTTTCCATGGATATCTCCTTGGACTTTTGAGTTTAAAGAATTATTTTGAAAAAGGAGATGCAGGGAGAAGGGGGAAGATAAAGGCAGAGAGAGAGAAAGCTTGTCTGCAAGGCAGATTGTTTTCCAGGCTCTCACAGCTATATTAAAAAGTACCCAGAGACAAGTTAAAGAAGAGGTATTCCTACTCATAAAACCAGCATAGCTGGTGGTGCCTAACAACATCCTTGGGCACCTCTTGCTTGAGCATTTCACCAGGTTACTGTAGAGCAGATTATCCACACTGTCTGTCTCCGTCTGCCCGGAGGAGAGGCTGCCAAGTCCTCACCAGGGCCCAAATGCTGCCTTTACTATCCGTTTCCCAGTGACTGGGAGAAGAGATGGTATTTAATTTGAAAACACGTTGTGGGGTTTTTGTGTGCTGTTAGGCAAGTATCCTTTGCAGGCCTCAGCAAGGATCTCTGCTTCCCGTTGGATGTGTGTGCAGAATTCCCATGAACGCTGATGGGTGTGCAGTGGAGGAGGCCGGGGAGGGCTTTGGGGTTGGTGCAGAGAGCGAAGGGGCTGCCAGGTTTCTGTCTGCTGCCGTGTGTACAACACACGCCGTGGCCGGGACGCAGCCTCTGCCTGCCACGAGGGCCAGCAGGGAGGCTCTGCTGCCTGTCTTGTCCCAGCAGGAGCTGCTGGGAAGGAACTGAGTTCCTCTGGGTGGTGAGAAGAAAGCAGGACTAGGGGCAGTGAGAGAAGCGGTACCTAATGGGATACCCATTTGTAGCCTCAAGCCTCATCCCCACTCTCCTCAGCAAGGTCTTCTCATATTTCCTGGTGTAGCTAAGCTGCTTGATAAAATTTCTGTCTCTTGTTAGCTAACCAGAGTGCCCACAACTGGAGGGCAAGTAATTAATTTGTGTATTGACACAAACCATAATAATCCTGAAAATTTGCTAGAACGAAACAAAACCAAGTGGTAGCAGAAATGTAATGTGTGAATGCTGCCCTTCAGAATTCCCTGGTCACCTGGATTTGAGGCAAAGTGAAAGGAAAGAAGATGGCTGTTTTCTCTTGTGATACAGGTTGGTGGGATTTGTTTGATACCAGGCCCAGCCTTTCTGTCCTCAGGTTGCCACTTGAGTTTTACAGCAGACACAGAGAGAAGCACACATTCCTGATGTTCCAGTGATTTCCGGGTTTAGTCCAGCTACCAACATGTAGTTGGTCCCTTTGGCATGGAAACTGCTTCATCTTCCTCCTCATCTGAGTTTGAAGCATCACTGTAGTTTGTCCAGCCTCCATCTGCAGGTTGTCATGTGTGTAGCACCTTTTTTTTTTAATTACACAAAAGGATCAAGTTAGCTGTTAAATCACAAAAAAGACTGACAGCTTCTGTCATTGAAAAAATTAAATTACTATAGTACAAATAATATTTCTCGAGTCTAGTTTTTTGATACAGTGACAAAAATTTTGAGTCAGTCCTTTTAATTACACTTAAATCAGTGCAGAGTGGGATCTAGTACAAAATTAAACAAGCTACAGTCTTACGGACAACCTAGAAATGCATTCCTCAGTGTCAGAGCCATCCACTGGTTCCTCCAACCTATTTTTCAACCACATAAGATTTAATTGTTGCAAATGGAATACTTGTTCTACAGAAGTCCAATAAATCTGCAGTCTGTCTTCCCAGTAATCAATCACAGATTGTGAATTGCATGAGGAAAAATCTATAAGATATGTTCTTCATGTCTAGTACGTTGGGTTATTTTCATGTCTTGTGGTTTGAATTTGGCCACTGTCATTTTAGAGGAATTTCCTGCCATCTGCGTTCAATTGAATTTTCTCACAGATTTGGGCTTGCTTGTAAATACTGGGATCTGGCAAAAGGAGTATCTTTGTTCTTCAGGGGCATATTCAAAAACCGTTAACATGGTGTTGGCAATGTGCTGGGTTAGGGAAGATCCAGGAGATAAAAAATGTATAAATTCCCCCTGCCCCTAACAGCTGATGATTTATCTGTGAAGGAAAAAGAGCAACGAGTGCATGAGTGTGTGGTAGAGTTTTATCCCAAGCTATCATGGTATTTCATATTTTGCTTATTATTAGGATGTTGGTTTTACTGTCTGCTTGTGACCACGTACACGGGCAGCAGGCTGAGAGTAGCCAGAATATTACAGCAAATTCCTGGGGGATTTCATTGCACGGTCCCAAACAGATCGGGAGTTGGTTTACCACCAGCTCTAATTTGTGTTTTGGCTGCTGATTTTGCACGGAGTTAACATCCAAACAGTGATATTGGCATATGTAGATTCTTAGAAATCACATGTACCTTGGGGCAAAGGGGCTACTCTCTCTTCAGTTTAACATATCAGCTGCAATGTTACAAAATTCAAGGTAATCTCATCATCCTAATTGAAAGCTGGAGAGAGCCCTCTGCATTCCTTCCTGAGAGAGCATGTATAATCAAATAAAAAAAAATCCAAGCATTGAGGATCAAGTTTAAACCAACAAAATCAAAACAATTCAGAATGGAGTTTATTGCTGTTTTGAGCTTAACCTCACAATGAGAAATAGCAGATAAAATGGATTTACATGTATACTCAACTGTGTTACTCTCTAGAGATGGAAGAGATGTCCCAACTCAGAAAGAACCTGCTTCAGTTTATCTCATTTTGCATATTTCAATTTGTCAGACTTTGTGTTGTTTGGGCATAAATCAAGGGCAGTTCCAGCCTTGCTGTGAAATGTAGGCCTGTGAAAACGATGGCAAGGGCTTCTAGATTTATCATGTCTCTGGTTGCTTAATAGCTTATTCCATTTGTAGACGAAAAGATGTGTTTTCTGACTGCCAGTTTCTCAAGCTAACTTTGGTCTTTAAGAACAGGTTACTTCACCCTGTATGTCCCTGGGCCAAGATTAGATCTTCCCCAGCTCTTTTAAACTTGAATTGTGCATTTAAATATGTGCAACTGCCTGGAGTTCAGCACAGTGATCTGTTGATAACACAGCAGAGGGAATCCTGCTTCTGCTCCCGTAGTTCTGCAGGAAGGGCAGAAACAAGTGTTTTGGCCAGCAATGTCTCTCAGTGTTGTTTAGCCTTTGGTTTCTATAGCAAGCATTTTCCAAATTCTGTCAGTACCTGACAGCAGTCCTGTCTAAGATGTTAAAAAACAGCTTAGCCCAGGCAGCCAGAGGGTGTCATTTTTGCATAATTTATTTTTTAGAAGAACTGCAGCATGAGAATCAGCGAGTTGTTTTCAGTATTGCATTTTCCACAGTCTGGAAACAGTCAGTACCTGTGAGCAACTGATTTGCTCCTTGCAATAGCCTCGGACACACTCAAAACTCGCAGGCTTTGTCACTGCAGGCTCTGCTCTGCCCAGGGATGCCGAGAGCTGCGGGGAACAAAGCAATTTACTCTTACTAGCACGAGCAGCTGCACTTGCATTTATGTCTCTGGCTGCTTTCAGGACAGGCAGCTTTACCAGCAAGGAGCAGCGTTTGCCCCGATTACACAGGAAGATTGCTGCTTCACGTGAATCCCCGGGAATATTTGCACTCCTGCTCCAGGCAGGCTGGCAGTGAGTAAATGGGCATAGTTCAGCTGGAGCAGGGTGATGCTGTGTGGTTCTCCCTTTTGGGGTGCCAGTGTGTCACCCTGGCTGGCATGGACCTGTTCACTGCCTGGGAGGAACCTCTCACGTGGAATATTCCCCCAAGGTTCACGTATGTCTTAGGCTGTCTTTCCAAGGATTTCAAATCTTAATGATATTCTGGAGGGATTATCCAGTTCTTGCTGGGCGTACATTTCTTTCCTCTTTCCTCTTTCCCTGTTTTGTTATTTTTTTATATTAGTCTTCCTATCATAACATTGGTATAGATATTTGTCATTTTTGAGGGTATTTCCAATGACGTAACTGTATTTTAATTAACTTATAATACGTTGGGCAGCACTATTCTGGCTTCACTGAGGAGCTGAGGCTGTTTCTTTATGAATAAATAGATGTTTATTCACTACTTCTATTTTTAATATGTCATGAATGTATTAGCAAAGATTACCTATTTGATCTTGACAGCAAAGCCCCTGATAAACATCTGGAAACACACCTTCCAGCTTCAAGCCGTGACTCTGAGAGAGAGAGGCTCCTTTATTTAAGTAAAGTTTCCAAGATTCTCTGGATCACCAGTTTAATTTGCTTGTTTACCAAACAAAGGGTTGCATTTTACACAAGCCGAATGAGCCTGGCACTGCAAATAAAAAACAGATTACATTCGTTGCCATTAGTCACTCAAATTTAAAGGGCAGCTCCTCCCTGAAAAGCAGCTCTAAAAATGGCATTGAAGATTTCCATGGGTTTTGTCCCTTAGTATTTCCAGAGCATAAACACTAAAGCAATACTTCTATTTCCATGTGTCAGTCTTGCACAAATTAATTTTGTCGACTGACCTTCTACTAATAAAGTGTTTCACATTTGACAGGCCTGTCTCCTGTCCACTTATGCAGTCCACTCTGTGCACGTTTTGCCCCTGATTATATTGAGGCAAATCTGGGTTCTGTTGTAGTTTTGCCCCTGATTATATTGAGGCAAATCTGGGTTCTGTTGTAGTCAAGAAGAGCTGAAACCCCTTATTTCTTAGTGGGTTTTTGTTTTTGTTTTGTTTTGTTTTTTGGGGTTTTTTCTTGAGTGGATAAATCATGGGATAAATCTTGAGTATTTTCTTCCAGTGGTTAGATCACATCATGTCCTGAATAAATCCTGTTTGCTCCAATGTTATTCTGCTTTGGGTATAATATTTCTTGCTTTGTCTTCAGGAAAGTTGATAATTTGCTTTGTCCCTGATCATTTGTCACTTTATCACTTTATTCTGTTATCCTCTTGTTCACTCTGTTGTGCCTTCACACATGATGTTATTTTCCTGTCTCAAAAAGCTATCTCCCTTCCTTCTGCTGGATTTCCCAAACACATGCCAGGCCCTCACTGAGTTCATCTGCATGATGCTCTTCATCTAAGGCTCTACTGGAGACCAATAAAACCTATAGGGAATTAGCTGACAAAGCCAATTGTTACTGTTATTTCATAAGAAAACACGCTTGCATTTTCTTTCTCTTTCTCTGAATAGCTAAATGATCCTAACAATAGTTCTCTTGTTCTTTCTCCTTTATTTGCTTCTCCCTGCCATTTTGTATCATGAAGTTAAACTATTGATATACCTTGTGTGCTGAAGGGCATCTCTCAGGTTTGCCATGTGTGGTTATTGCAGAAAAAAGAGCATCACTTAAAATTCTGTGTGATTTTGATAAGGAATAGGATGCTTACACTGTGGGTAGTGAAAAATTCATAGTGGTCTTACTGATCCAGTCTGGCTTTCAAACTGCTTGGGGTTTGTTGTAATTTTGGTAAGTAAATCTGTTGTTGCTGGGAAGCTTCCCTGGATATGCTAATTCAATTTTATTTGGATCCTGAGCTGTATCTCAGTAAGAACATAGACAATCTATGCTGAAACATTGTGTGATTGTGCATATATATGACTCTTGGGGATTCTCCAGGCTGAAGTTGCTGGTGTCAAGGTGCTGCAGCAAGATGGAGCAAAATAAGCTGGATCCTTGCCTTACTCTCCCACTGCACACCTGAGAATTGTGGGTGTTGATGTTGCTGTGAAAACTCATGAGCTACTGATGAAATCAGATGATCTGAATACAGTTTTGCAGTTACCCAAATGTTGCATTTGCTCAAGCCAATTGGATTAAAACCATATCCTGCTGCTTTTAATATGGCTACATAGAGAGGCTGCTGTGTTGTCAGTAAAGATGTTCATGTGGCTTAGTAGACTGAGCTTCAAAATACATCACTGGAGATTGCTGTGCTAAAAACTCTGTTAGATAAAGCCAGGAGTAAAAACTAACATCCCTATTAGAGGTTTCTACAGATCTTCACCAAAGGGTTCTGGTAAAGGTGGCATAAATCTGTGTGCTTGAACTGTGTTTACCCAGCTGAGATTTTGACACGGATGGCACTGATCATTGGAAAGTACATTTGCATGGCACTCACCTATCATTTTATAGAGGCCGAATGTTTAAGTGCAAGCAGGTGAGTAATTTAAACCATTGTGGACTATACACAGTCCAGACAGTAAATAGATCATTAGATAGAGTAAATTAGCAGTGAAGCTGTAGAATAAAACGTGCCAGCTAAAAGATTTGATACGTTATCCTTACAGTTTTCAAAGACATGCATAATTATCATCCTGATACAGCGGTCTCAGTTTAAGTCAGAGTGTGTATCTGGAGTTAGTATGCAGCTCTGAGAGATAAATGGTGCTTCCCATGGCTCATCTGAGTGAGTGAAAAGCTCCATAATAGGGTATCTGTGAGTGGTGCAGGGATCTCTGACTCCAGCCATGTTATTATTACTTTTTATGATGTGTGACTTGTGCTGCGACAGATTAGAAATATGTTGTTGGAAGTTCAGTTCTATGACAGTGTTTTAAAAACTAGTGACATTTCCTAATTATATGCATTAATTTTTTTCTAATATTTTTTCCTGTTGCTTTGGTTTGTGGTTCTTGATAAACAATTGGCTTTATTTTAACTGAAGCTCTGTTTTCCTCAAACCCTCAACTTTCTAGTGAGTTGGATGCACAACCCATCATTTTGGCCTCACACAGTCACTGAGGGGATGTTCAGGAATAATGTTATCACACATCTTGCTTGGTGTTAAGTAGGAAAACTAAAGAGGTGGTTGAGGATAAAAAGAGAGTCTGTATTCACAGAAGAAAATTACACCTTCAAGCCAGCACCTTTGCTCCTGGAAGGTTGAGAAACTCAGGGAAAGAGCAGTTAAAATTCTTGGTTAGGTTTGTGTTCTAAACTCCCAACAGGCTGCAGAAAGCATGGGGCTGTCAGGTTGTTCTCATCTCAGGACAAAAGCTCAGTTGCCCTGAAACCAGCAAAGGGAGCTGAAGTCAAGGCAAACCCCAGTACAGACGAGCTCTCAGAAATCACTCTTTGGCCAAAAGTCTGCTCTGGACTAATCCCCGAAGTGATGCTGATACTGCCAAGAGACAAGAGGGCTGTGGCTGTTCCTCCTCAGCTATTAGTATTAAACCAGCGTGACTATGGGAGAGATCAAATTGCATCTGCTGGGAGAAAACCCTCTGGCTTCCCCTGCCTTTGTGCCCGCTGGAAGATGCTCTAGGGCTGCAGTATTTGGGTAGTGAGCGTTGCTGTGCCGTCTTCACTTGGAGCTCTTGCCTTGCAGAACTCCTTGGGAATGATGTGGTTAACAGTGTGTTTGTTTAAGAGGTAAGGGGGGAGGGAAATTAGTATCAGGTAAAAATGTATATGTCTGTGTGTATATATAAATTCCCAAAGCATTCACAGCCAGCTACTTAATAGTTTTCATTGAATTAATTTTAAAACGTGAACCTTGTTTCCTTTATTTAATAGAACAAAACGGCTTCCATATTCTTGCCTGTAACTTAGCAGGGTTTATATAGCATTCTGCAAACAAAGTAAGCATTAAAGTCCCTTTTGTCCATCTGTGGAATGAATAATTTTGTGCAAAGTATTTATTATAAGCACACGATACACTTAAACTTTTTACTGTAGTGGTGACAGATCCAGCACAGAAGTGGATTGTTAAGTAGCAAGCTCACCACGCTTCTATACCGTATAAAAATTTACTGACCTTTCTAAAGGCTCCTGGGTTCAAAGGAAAATGTTAACTCACTTGGCTAACTTTTGGGTGCTACTTAAAACGATTCTGGATGTTGGAAGTAGTGCACAAGAGGCTGTGATGAGTTTCAGTCAGAATTGCACAACTTCAGGAAGGTGAACGGAAAGCTTTGGGTCGGGTACACGTGGGCACTGGCTGCCTGCCTGCTCCCTGGGACTGCGCTAGGCAGCAGCTGGGTATCCCTGGGTCAGATACCAAAGTGTCCTTGGGAACCACCTCAGAAAAACGTTTAAGATTTCTCTGTTACTTGGCAGAAGCTGGGACTAACGCAGAGGTGACGTCACAAGTACCTCCCGCTAATGTAGTTTCTTTTAGGATGATTTACAATAGGTTCTATAATGTACTAATGTACACACACACACCAGTCCTATTTGCTGTAAGTGAAGCAGTCCCTTCCCTTCTGTGAGTTGCACTCTTGTACATGGCAGTTAATTGCTCCCAGAGTTGCACTGTTCCCCCTCTGGGATTCGGTACGTGTTTAATGTTCAGCTGTCTTGTCAGAACCCAGACTTTGGGCTTCCCAAAACATCCTTCACTTGGGTCTGTATGCAGAGAGCCAAATTCAGGCAGGGCATGAGGAGATGAGATTTATGGATTAGCCACAGGCACAGAGAAGCACACACCAGGCTGGAGGGAGTCGGAGTGGGGATGGCACACAGGCCCAGGGCTCTTGGAGGTGACCTAAGTCACACCACCATAGATTTCCTGTAACCTTGGCCATGCTCACCTCTGGATTTGGTCCATGGGCTCTGCAGAATGTCTTGGACATTGGCAGTAGGGGCAGCTGGTTTAGTTTGTCTCTCGTACTGGTATTACTGGTTGGAGGAAAAAAAAGAGACAACTTTTATGAAAATATATTTCCAATGTTTTCTGGCAGACAAAGCAACAGATTGCTTTCTGTTGATCCCTTCCAATCTGCTGCCCTCACTCTTTGGAATTAGCTGCCTGCCATGCCTTTACAACCAGTTGCAGGGCCAGTCTTGTCTCCAGCAAAGCCTCTCCCTCATTTATTTGAATTTCCCAGGGATGAGCATTCAGGGACAGCATCTCAGCTGATCCGTGAATATCTGCCTTTCTCCATTTGTCTGGTCCTCTTTCCAAGTGCTGTTTTCTTTGATTGCTTGAATTGTATTGCAGTCAGTGATAATGAATTCATGCTCCAAACCCATTGTGCATCATGTCCTTTATTGTCTTGATAGGGCTGCTGCTGTTTGGTGTCCATTCTGCTCTCTGAAGTGAGGTTGTTTGTCACTGACATTTCATCTGTGAGGGAAATGTCTTCAGCTTCTATGCTGGTATATTCTGAGTTTTATGCTAGAAAAGTTCTCCAGGTTTTGCTGTGGTTGGGTTATGTCTGATGTGTAGAATGGCATCTGAAGTGGACTGAGGGATGAAGAATGTGTCCCGTTTTCCAGCTGTAGCACCATCCTTAGGGCTCATGGTGGGCTGTCCGTGCAGCTGTTCTGGAAAGAAACTTCCTGGACACAGAGCTTGTGGAGCAACTCTCAGAATAAACATTTGTGTATCTTTGAAATACAGCTGAAGATTAGAGTGGGGGTACTCATATATGATAGAGGATAGATACTGTCATTTATATGCAACTGCATTCTCTCATAGGTTGTTTTTTCTCTCAGGCTTATGGTTAGTGAAAAAAGATCCCTGGATCTCTTTCTCACTGTTCAGCAGGAATGCTGCATTCCCTTTCAAGCTTTGCTTCGCGTAGCATTCCTCTGTCATCACTGTGTTTATAATGCTGCTTTCAGGAGAGATTTGCTCTTGTGCTTGCCCACACCTCGGAGGGATCTGTAAGAAAGGTACAAAACCAGAGGAGCACTGAGATCTTGTACTCCCTTTGTGGATCAGGAAGGTGGAGGAGAAGACATGCCTAAATGCAGATCTCTTCATTAGGTTTCTGTTGCTCCTGGTTGTTTGAGCCTGTGTAGGTGCCAGCTGAGCTAATGCAGCAGAGGGCAGCTACCTCTCAACACGTGCCATTTGTCAGATCCTTGAAATCTCGTGCTCAATCTTGGGAACAGGTTGGAAGTAACAGCTCTTTTGGTATGCCTTTTCCAAAATGTCCTCAGAGTTACACCCTGCAAGGTTAGAACACAAGGAGGGAGGAGCAGTGGGAATGTTTCATTTTATTGTGAGTTTGGGAAAATGTCTTTGGTGTATAGTTGGAATGTATTGTTGTAACCAAGAACAATAAACATAATAGCTGAGAATACATACAAGTATTTCAGGATGTTAAGGAGTGACCAAAAAAAAAAAAAAGATGGGCAATAAAAAAAACATGGGCTGTAAGAGCCCATTTTTTCTGCTGGATAATGATGTAAACCCTGTTTATTTCCAAGCAGGCGATCTGCACATCTGTTCTGATGTTACTGTCCAGGTTTGTTTGCTATTATTCTTTGATGGGGACACCTAAATTGTTTACAGTTCACAGCAAGACCTATTTAGTTGGGTCAGTTGGTTTCTTCATGCATGTAAGACATTCAGGGAGTTGTTTGATATGCAGATGGGAGGAATCTGATGAAAAACTGTAGAAGTGGTGAAGGTGATTTTTATTTCTGTTGAGTCTTGCACCTGACCCAGCATTAGCTATAGTTTTAAATTTAACGCTCGTGTCAAGGAGAAACTTGAAAATAAATCATGTTTTATAGTCTCGATAATGTGGTGTCTGTTCCAGCTGATACTTTATTTCTTCAGTCCTTTGATTCTTTCCATATGAAGGCAGCAAATATTTCCATCAGGTTGATACAGCTTTTTCTTTCCTTAGAAGTTGGATACCTTTAAAAAGTTGGCTTGAGCAACTGCATCTCTAAAATTTGCATAAATAAATCAAGTGTGTACTGTGGCTTTTGTGATGTTCAGTGTCTTTATTATTTGATGATTAAACATAATGCAATTTACTAATGAAGAGATGTATTTTGAAGAGCAAAGGTCAGGGCCAGATTTGAAGACTTCCATTGCCTGAAATGTCTAAAGTAATTTTAATCAGGGAATTTACTTGCCATCATCAAAGCACTTTTCCTTTCATGATTTGAAAAAGTCTTGCTGCTGATGTTTATAATTATGGAACACCACCATCAAACCCTTTGCTCATCAAACTTCATTACAATGATTTATTTGACATGCAGTAATACTTCTAATGCAGAACAGAAACAGAGCTATTGATTTACCAGCAAATTCATTAAAATTGTGTAAGTATTATTGCCAATAGATACACAAGGAACATAAATTATTTTATTCTGTTTTTTGAGTTACAGAGGGTCTGTCAAGGAGTTCCATATAAAGCAGGGCAGAACGCTGATATTTCTGTACATTAGCAGACTCTGCTGGAATAGCTTTTCATATTTAGAGATCTCACACTGTTACATTTTGCTTACAAAAGTATTTTGATTGGTGCAATCCTGTCTTGCAAGGAGACATATTTTATGACCTGTAGTGAAGTCAAGAGTATGGTGAGTGAGGTATCAAGACTGTTTTTTAGATACTAAATAGATTGCATAATGGGAAGGGAAGATGGTTTGCATTTTTGTGCATCACAAATTTCAGGTTCATCCAGAAGCTACCATGTGTTTAAAATATTTTGCTGATATCAAGAACTCTTTCAACTTGTTTTTATTTATATTAAAATGATTCCAGAAGTGCAGGGCAGGGCATTTGCTTGTGTTGTATCTCTACACTGTTCTTTTGTGTTGTATCTTTTAGATTTTGTAGGATGTTCTGCAGCACCTGCTCCAGTGGAGCTGCAGGATTGATCACTATCTGCCACAAACTGGTGGAGTGACTTTGCTGTTGTCATTAGTAAGTGCTGTGAGTTGTTGGTACTGTGCAGGAAGGAAAGCACCATCCTGTTACACCAGTGATGGAATTCTCTGGAGAAATGTGAAGACTGAGTTGGGCTCTGGAGTGAGTTTGGATCTCTGTGGGATTTACTCACGGAAGGCTGGATGTTGGAAGGAACTCCTGGTGCACTTAACCTGCGCTGAGTTCAAGCGCGTGTTTTGTTCTCTGTGTGTTTTACTGCTTTCCCTGGAGGGTTTGGATTTTTTTTCCCTTTGCTCTTTTCTGTAGGCAGTTCCATTTCGAGCTTATCAAGGCTCTGCCAGGTGCCATGCTTAACAGTGAGCTTCTTTCCCCAGTATACAGCACCTACTCCACTGTTGTTTGGTTTCCTTGCCTAGCCTCAGGCGGGATTTGTTTTTTTAATTACAAAGTTAATTTTTTTCTTTGGACACAATTCAAACAGCTAACAGTAATGCTCATATATCCTTTAATGCCTATGACAGGTTTTCCATGTAAACAAAAATTGCATCTATCCTCAGGGACTGATTTCTGTGAGTATATATCATGAAACGTTGGCTATTTTATAAGGTATGTAAATGAAAATGGAAAATACTGAGAGGCTGTCCTGGAATGTGAAGAGCTTATATTTCTGTCTGAACTTGGGTAAGCAAACCTGTCCTTGCTTTTAAAAATGGTTGTTTTATTTGATTCAGGGCTTCGGTTTTGGCTGATTGGTAGTGTATGACCCTTCACGTCAGTCTGGATCTAATGGAGATTCCAGTGAAATCACGGAATTGAGCAGTCAGGAGCCACATGAGACTGCAACAAGCAGATAGGAAATGAAAGCCGAGTTACTCATTGGCCCTAAAATTGCGTGGTTCTGCAAAAGGAACTGGAGTCAGTGCTGGAGTGCAGGGAATTTCGGTGATTTGCATGATCTGAGAACCTGCCCCATGATCTCCCAGCAGCAGGATTTGACTGTGCTGTGCTGCATGTCTGTAGATGGAGGACAAGGTGGGCACTAGCAGAAGTCCTGGGGATCTGTGTCCTGATGAACTGGATCCGCAGAACCATCCTGGGTAGGTCAGGCAGTCTCACACAACACAGCATGAGAATGGTTGGACAGTATTTCCTTCCCAAGATTTTTTCTGAACTTTACAGGTTTTCCAAGAATATTCATTCCATGTGTACAGTCATTGCTCCTGAGCTGCATAAATGTTTCTGGTTCTACTAGGAGACAAATTACTATTGTGTTGATGTTTCGGCTCTTTTAAAGAGCCCGTGGTTAGGAGGAGATGTGTTCATGGAGGCACTGGGCCTCAGGGCTTTGGCATCAGGATAAATTACTAGAGAGTAACAAATCACCTCGTGTCAGTTGCTCACTTGTGAGTAACCACATGCACAGTCTTCTCTGCAGCACCTCCGTGTCAGTACTTCAGCGCTCTTTTCTGAAAGGAAAGCTACCTTAAATTAGGTTCCACACTTTGGGAAAGTACCTGTATGAGACAGTATGAAGTGGTTGATAACTAGAAACTTGCCACCTTGCACTGTGGCAGAATTCTAGATCTTTTGAGTTTCCTTTCACTTTAAATATAGCATTTTTTTTCCTAGTCCAAAAGGAAATCAAAACCAGTTTTATCTTCTTTATCAGTTTCTGACTTCAGAGCATGTTGGTATCTCCCTGTTACTTTCTTTGGAAGTTCAAAAATGCTCTTGCTGCTCTGTTGAAGAAATACCCTTCCTTAGAGGATTTCTGGTAGAATAAAAATTTGGCAATTTGATTTCCACGCTCAAATCACAGCATTCCCCTCATAAAAATCATCCTTCTTTTCCTTTCCTGAGTGCTCAAAAAGAAGAAGAAAAAAATTAGCAAGTTCTCCTTAGGTTTGGGCTCTGTTGACTCGATCGGCTGATTTCCTTATGGTGTTTTTCCAGAAGAACGTAGGATCTGGAACTCAGTGTTCATCCCAAAATCATGTAAGTTCTCTAAACTGGATGAAGCAGAAGGAAGGGAGCTGAAATGGGAAGAAAGGTGTCCTCCTTTTCAAGCAAGTATTTTCTTTCAGCTTTTTTTTTTTTTTCCATGAGCACTGCCAGATCAATCCAGTGGAGACTGGAGAAAGCCCTCTTCCCACCTACTCTGATGTCAGCCATGTCGAAGATCTCTACACCCGGTCCTGGCCAAAGACTGGGTTTGGGTGAGATATTTGGCTTTCCCCCGAGCTGGAATCCAGAACAGGAAAGGATTGTTGGGAGCTTCGTGATGAGAGACCCTGGCCTGGGCATTTCCTTAATCTTGGAGCAGGACGTATCCTGCAGCCATTCCTGCTTCCTGTGAGGGTCTGCTGGCAGGAGTCATTTGGATGGATGTGGAAACTGCAAACATGCCGGATTCCCAAGGCAGGCTGGAGGGAGGGATGTGCCAGTTTGCCTCCCTGGTGATGACAGGCCTTGAGGCCTTGGAAATAAGGGTGTGAGAGATGGAATGGGAGGGCTGGGACGACCCAACAGCGAACAAGCTGGGGAAAGGGAGGGAGAAAGTGGTGACAGGGACTCCAGGGCTCCTCTTCTTTTTCTTGCTTTTGTCCCTTTCTATTGTTTTTCCCTGTCGATGCAACGATGAAAATATGACTAGGCCACAATTTAAGGTGAACGGGAAGTGACTGAAATCTAATACTACAAGAAAATGTTTTAAATTATTGTTTTAAGCTAGACTTTCACGTAGAGCCGGATCTCAGATTCGATTGAGCCTTGGGCTAACTGCACTGTGCCTGATTTCTGGCTGCTCCTTGGCTTGAGCTATTACTTCGTTCCCATTGAAACCCTAATTCCCAGGAAGCATTTCTCGATCCTCTGAGCACTAAATCCAACTTATTTGCCCCAGAAGGCCTCATTGAAATGTGCTCTGGCAGGGCTCTGACTACCTGTCCTTTCTCCAGTGGGTGATCTCTTGGGGAATGGGCCTTGCAGTGCAGTCTGAGCTAATTTGCCAGAAATGAAGACAGATTGTAAAAGGTACATCAGCCTACTCAAAAGAGCTTTCTTTCTCCCTTTTCCTTTGCCTTTGAACTGTTATAGGAGGCATGTCTGGTGTGGGGACACTTACATTGATGATTCCTTGGGATGCTTCTGAAGATCCTTCCCTGTGCTCTAAAATTAACCATGAAGGTTCCTCCTGTCTGGCAGTGACAGCAAAGGCTTAGGAGGTTTAGAGTTCAGGCTTAGCTCCAGTGAGTATCCCAAAATATAAGTCTCTGCAATTCTGGAGCCTGTTTGAATTATTCAGACTTCTTCCTGACAAAGATCATGCAATCCCTTGTGTGATCTCTGGCTATATTTTAAGATACTTTTTGTGGCGGCTTTATATTAGAGCTTGCCAGCAAATACATCAAGCACTGAAATGGGGGTGGCCAGGCAGTAATGTTTTTGACAGAAACTTCTCTATGTAGGGTGATTGTATGGTTCTGCAGAACTCAGGTATCTCTCAGTCTTTCATATATTTATTTTGTTAGTGTCTCTATGAGATACAGAAATGCTGTTACTCCCATTTTACCAGAAAGCCATGAAGTGCAGGCTGAACTCACTGACTTGCCTGAAGGCCATCCAAAATGTGAATTATCAGCTCCAGTGTCTCAGTCTTTGCTCTACTCCAAGGACCATCCACCTTCCAGGCCTTTAAGTGGACATAGGCACCACAGTCTTTGAAGATAAATCACATAGTGTTGGAAGAAAAGCTAAAAGTGCCCTAGCCTTACCTTAATTAAGGTGTCCTAAGAAAACAACAATAAAATATATCAGCTGTGATGGAAGAGTTGAACTTGGCAGGGAGGCCTGAAAGATTCAGATAGTAAAGGGCCGTTGTTGAAAGAATAGTAAAATATATGAACTGCATGGAAGATGAGTTCCATTAACCCCTAAAAGCATATCCACCCTATCTTGTCATTTTTGTTAGTTGGCCATACTGGTGTTTCCTGCACTGAGGTGATGCAGTAAAACTTAGAGGAATTTGTACAGTTTATTTCGTGTTGCTGGAATCTGTCTAAGCTGGAATTTGTACTGGACAGTCTCATTTACAGAACTTGCAGTTTGAAAAGCCTGTGATGCCTTTTGCTTTCCTTGTTCTGTTGGGTGTAGTCCACTGAGACAGAGGTTGTTTCTTGCTCCTGTAATGTCATGAATTAAAGTGATCCTACAGTAGTTTTGTTTCTTCTTATAAAGGAGTGCGGTCTTCCTGAATTGCAATTAGTAGTTGTTGTTTAAAAGCTAATTTGTGAAAATAGTACTTAATTCTGCATTCACGTGCACGTACTTTGTATAAGCAGGGCCTCTGTTTGCTATTTATATCAAGAATTGGTATCCTGCCATCTAATAACACTAAGTCCATCCAGGAGCATCCAGGAGGCACCGATTGCAGTGGAACATGCAGCTTGCTGGGTGTCAGGACCGCTTGCTGTAGTGCCTGAGACTTTAATTTCCCACCAAACCTGACTGTTCAATGTTGAGGTGCTTGCAAATCTTGTCAAGTTCGAAGCGTGAGTTAGGACAGCAACAGCACTGATGCATCTGAGGAAATTCTGGCTCCATTATTTTTGGCAAAGAATTATGAGTGGGTTTGAAGATTTTTTAAATATTTGGGGAATTAGCAATCCTTTTTCTCCACATAAAGTATCTTTTCAAGAAAATTTGACTGTGTTAAAAAAAAAACTTGGTCTCTGCTGAACTTAGTTGAGTTATTAAAAAAATAAATCTTCATACTTACCCAAGCTACTAAAATGTTGGCAGGATGAAAACGTAAGAAAAAAGAAGTAATTTCTGGCATGATGCATTCTTTTTATTTTGCATTTTGTTACATTTATATATGAGTCCATTGTTGCTACTTGCTTTCAATAGAAGGCAGTCATTACACAAACCCTTACTCTGGTCACTGAGCCAATCTGCAATCTTAACAAAAAGATTAGATTCAGATAACTCAAATGACCTTTCTCAGAAAAATAGCCTGATAACATTTAAGGACTGCCTTGACTAATTGTAAATTTATCTTCCAGTATCCTTATTAAAGAATCAACAAAGAAGTCTCAAGCACTTCACCAGTAGAGAGAGAGAACTAAAACCCCACAGTGGTGATGACTGTTGTTGCTGCAGAACGAAGACAGACTTCGTCTTGCGGATTTTTTTTTGCATTGTTCTGTTTGTGTAAACACCAGCGTTTCAGTGGAGAATTGTTAGGAAACTTTTAGCAGTGAAATGCTTAGAAATGTCCGTGGCACACTGTTCACTCATGGAAAGTTAGAGCCCCTGTGCTAAACCCTATAAACTATATGTAAAAGTGTATTGTTTTGTTTAAGCTGAGGCCCCACCATCGATTTCAGGGTACGTCACAGTGCAATAAAACCGTGGCCTTTGGTATCTCCTGAAAGCATCACTGTTCTGTGAATTACACAAGAGACGTTAAAACTTGATGTCTGGAGAACAAGATGTAACATGCCTTAGAGGGTCAGGGTCATAGTCAGTGTCAGCTTGGAGACGTAATGTTTTCCTGGCAAGACAGCAAGACTTGCCATGCCTTTGGATTAGGAGGAGAAGGGACATTTATAGGTAGAGCTGAGTTTATCCTTGCGAGAACAGTGCATCCTTTAGGGCTAGGAATGGTGTATTGTACACGTTCTGTAGCACAACCTGGCCTGCTGCACAGAGAGATTACAGGGGGGTGAAGAAATGTTGCTGGGATGTGACCAAAGGTCTGCGGTGGGTGGTAGTGCCTGAGGGAAAATAGTGACAATTAAACTAGGTGCAGGCAAGGTAAAACTCAGAGTGAAAACCCAGTCCCTGTAGTTCTTACTGATTTTGTTGTCTCTTAGATAAGAAATTCACAGACTTTAGATAAGGTTTTGGTTGCAAGGTCGGGATTTGATTCACTAAGTATTTTAAATTGTTGTTCCTAATTAATTTCTTATCTGGAGATAAGTCATGAACAGCTCAGAATCCATTTCTTGATTCTGCCTCACATTCTTGTCTTTCAGAGGAAACTTTGTCCAGTGTTTCTCATTTACAAAAATTCATTATCAATGTAAATCTCATCCCCATATATTTGCATATTTCTGTAAAAATACAGTTGTCTCAGAGAAATTATGTTTAATTTTATAAAAATCACTTTTCCCTTAGTACAACCCAAACTGCTTGAATTGAAGGGTCTTCTAAATAAGAAAACTTCCAAACTTTAAAAATGTAAGAGGCAAGGAAGCAGTGCAGCAGGATGGAGATAAAACACAGCAAAGATACTGCAAACAGATGTGTCTGTGCTTCAGCAGCATCCTGTGAGCTGTCAGGTACTACTTAGCAGAGAGCGTAGCTACATTTGTGCCATTTGTTTTCTCTAAGAACAAAGAATGTATTTCAAGCAAGTTGTTCTAGCAAAACCAAATATCTGCTGTTAGTTTTTGGTTTATTTTAGTATTTATTTTATCTTTTAAGTTTTGTGCTTATGTTATTTTTTCAAATGCATTTTCCATTGTGTACTTTTTGGTCTCCTGTTCTGTACATTGCGTGGGGTTAAGGTTTATCTGTCTTGTTTGCACATCACTAGCAAAAGAAAATTGCCTTTAGGGCGGAGATTTCAGGCAAGATGGCATTACGAATAATGAACAAGTACTCAGTTTCCTGTCTCCTTATCCCAGTTGGTAGTGTCACTGTATTGCTATGAAGAATAACTCTGTGTATGGTACAGTGCAAATTAGCAAACTGGCCTCAAAATACCTTTGTGTCTTGTGCTGAAATCCCATCCTGACAGGCAATGCTGAATTTAGAGTGCTAGGGTTTTAAAAATACAGGGTTTCTAAGCAACAGTGTTTATAGAGGGAACACTTCTTGTTCCCAGTTTTGCCTTTGACTGCTGTATCTATAAAGTAGCTTAAACCAACAGGTTTCCATGTTGCAGAGTGATTAATTTTGATACTAATGAAATGGGGCCCTGCTGCCTTCCTCATGCTCCCATGTACTTGCAGTGTTTTGTGGGCAAGGTGCAGGATCTTGTGATGAATGGGTTGCTTTGAGCATTCTCTTCATTTTACAAAGCATATTGTTCAGGGCTGGTTTTGTGAACAGCAGCTCAGCCATCCATAAAATAACATAAATTGT
The DNA here is from genome assembly GCA_013399875.1 of Gymnorhina tibicen. Lineage (NCBI taxonomy): Eukaryota > Metazoa > Chordata > Aves > Passeriformes > Artamidae > Gymnorhina > Gymnorhina tibicen. Next base: position 308,865 of record VXAZ01007995.1, read on the forward strand.
AGAATAAGAACTCGCAAAGGAAAACCTGGCATTGACAAAAATCTTAGCTTTATTTTAAACATAATATCCTAAGGAACGGAAGAATGTGGTACCACAAACGATGGAAAATGCTGTTTTACTAAGAAAACAAGTTCTGCTTGTCCCAGTGTTTTCCCCCTTCTTCCAGATGATTTATGTAGTGACTTTCACAAGCCTCATGGCATTTTGTTGAATTCCAAAGGAACTTACATAGAGATGTGTGTGATAGGATTAAAACTCCAGCAGCTGTCATTTAAATGCTAATCTCTGTGGATTAGGAGAATTTGGCAGTAATTACCAGAGTCAGTGATGGTGCATACTGATTTGAGGTAATCCCTGATGTCCATTGCCTTGTGCTGGGAGAAGAACCAACACCACCTTGTGTCAGAGCCAAAGCAAAGAGAGATGATAGATATTGTAATAGATACTGGCTATGGGTGGCCTTTCAGAGGATGCAAAGCCCTTTTGCATAGGATGGCTGTTTATTAGCCCCAGCTGCTGGCGAAAGGCTCCTCACTGCCGCCTGTGGCTGAGCAGCGCGGGGTGATGGCTGGGTGTTTATAAAAACTAGTTTAGAGTAACTAATGCATGAGATCACTTAAAAGGAGTGCTGGGATCTTAAGTAGCTAAAAGAAACTGTTGCCTGTTTTAATTCAAAACCGTGATTTCAAAGGCAGTCTGGTGAGATTTAATGATTATTCCTGATTTTATTTTTTTACAGATGATCTAAAACTTGCAACAGTGATTTGACACAAATGGCAGAAACATTTTCATGAGTCAGTATCAAGTGTATTTGAAGAGAGTTTTATTTCCCCATATGTCTAGATTGTTGTAATGGTATTAATCTCTACAGAGTGTCCTGAATCCATGCAGTATTCCCACATGCTAATGTTTGCGTTGGCACTTTCATGTTGATGGATGTATGTGCAAATCCAGTCTTTTCCCTCCTGATTTGACAGTTTAGGAGGCTGCTGTGACAGCTATTTCTCCTGCAGCCTTTGGAGACTTCCTCATTAGATCTTGCTGAGTTTACTATCAGGTGCTGCATTTTGCATTATGGAATACCAGGGTGGAAGGAACATCATGGATCATCTGGTCCAACCGTTCTTGGCAAGAGCATACTCAAAGAATCATGAGATTGTTTAGTTTGGAAAAGACTTCTTCAGATCCAACTTCTAACGCAGCCCTGTCGAGTCCACCATTAACCCATGTCCCTAAGCACCCCATGTACACAGCTTTTAAATTCCTCCAGGGATGGTGACTCCAGTGCTTTCCTGGGCATCCTGTTCCAATGCTTGACAACCCTTTTGATGAAGGAATTTTTCCTGATATCCAATACAGACAAGATGGCCCAGCACCAGCTGCATCTTAAAAGTGACTGATGTTGGGGAATCCATTTTGGAAGGCCTCACTCTCTTTAGGGAGTTCATTGGTGTCCAAACAGAATGTGTGGCAGCAGATTGAGAGTATAATTTATAATTAAAAAAAAAAGCCAGGAGGTGAAAGTTATTTTCTAGTGCACCAGTTTCTTGAGCCTTTGTTTATTATGTATTCTTTAGTAACTAATTCCTCCAGGACAGTTTATATCTAGATCTGTTCGGCTTCAGAAGGAGCGTGTTGAGTGAACATGGAATGGAGCAAACAACACACAAGATCTAATCTAGCAATGGCATGTGTGCAAGTAAAACTCTGTATTCATGCATTGCCCCGGGGATTTCGCTGGGGCTCTGCCTGGGCACCCACTTCTGCCTCCATGGAATAAATGGCAAATAGGAGTCATGTGTCTGAAAGCAGCACAGAGCTGTCAGATGCTTGTTTTAGCCAGACTTTTACTATTTGTATAAACACTGTAAGCACTCTTATTGCAGAGCTTGGAAAACATTTTGCTTTGCCTTCTTTGATTTGGTTTGATTTTATTTGCATGCATCATTTTACACGTGAAGAGATTGACCCAATATAACCAACCAGATTGCACAAAAAGGTTTTACAAGTAAAATTTGTTTCCTTGTGTCTTTTCTTTTCTGGAACATAAGTTCACCAAAAAACCCTATTTGAAACAGTCACTGATTTGCTCATAATAAATGCTAAAAAATATAATCGAGAGACCTGCTGGTTTGTGAATGTGGGTTTGCGCTTTATTGAAAGTGGATCAGGCTGAAATGTTTATTTTAGACAATGATTCTGAATACTGAGATGTACAAATATTAGTCTTTCATCTGTCTTCAGAACAGGCAAATACTGGGAGATGAACTTGCTCATACTTCCACTGCCACTTGGGTAAAGTATTTTAGACACTGAGGTACAAATTTGCTTTTTGCTGTTGGCTTGTTTTTCTGTATATATTCAGGATAATAAATACAGAGAAAAGATACAGTCATTATTGACTTCCTAGAGACTGGCCATCTGATTTATGGCTTCAAAGTGTCTCCATTTAATCTGTCAAAACTGATTTTAAACTTCATTTGTCTTCTGTTTTTGGCAGCGCTTTTTACCTTGAATTCAGCTGTTTGACATGCATTGTACCAGAGTCACATTTTAAAAACATTTACAGTATGCTGCAGAAAAAAAAGGTTCAAGTTGGTACATCTGCTTTCAATATTATGCATCTCTCAAAGTGAAAACAATTTGAGAGCTGGCATTGGGAATGTTCTTGTTGTAGCTGTAAGCACAGCATTTAGGTAACTTAGAAGAATAGAGTAATAATTACAGAAAATGAATTGTCACAGAATAACATTCTCCTGTGATTATCACCAATTACAGTTAACAGCTCCAGTGGCCTTGCTGATTAGATGCAGAACATGATTTCCCTAGACTGAAAGATGGGCCGTTTCTCAAAAGATTTTGTTAAAAATTACTTTCAGAGATTGAATTCCTGCGAATGGGGCATGAAGAGCCCCCTCAGGCCTGGCACAGCCACCTCGACGTGCAGGGCGACTCGGCATCTCTGGGGCTGATAAAACTTCCTGCTCTCCCTTTGCCCCAGCGGAGCAGAGCCTCAGCTTCGGGCTTCTGTCCAGACTCTGTTTCAGGCACTGAGCACCGCTCCTCTCCTGACTCCGAGTGAGTGGGAATAGTGGGAGGAGAGTGCACTGCAGGTGGAGGGGTGGTCCAGCACGATGGAGCTCGGTACCAGGTGAGACCTTCAGCAGTGGTGCAGCTCTGATAGCAGGGCAAGAGAGAAATCTTGGCTGAGTACCCACAGCTCCAGGGTCCCCTGCAGTGCCTGTGGCTTTTAATCACAGCTGCATGGGCTCGTTTTTATCAGAACACCCTTCATCAGCCTTTCCCCATCTTGCATGTTTTCACTGTACTGTCACTGTGTATTAGTTCTTTCCTGCACTAGTCTGGATGATTATCAGTGAGGGAATATTGCACGAGTAAAGCTCATATGAGAGGATGAATTAGCAAAAGAAACACAGGGTAATGGAGGCTGGGTGGATGTGCTGACGGTGCAGGTAGATCAGAAAGGCCTTAAGAATACTGTGCAGAAAGGCCTGGAAACAGAGTGAGGGCCGTGAGTTCCAAGTCAGAGGTGGAGCCTATGTTATGAGGCCCTCCTGGTAGGGGCTGTTCAAAGTAAGAGTGAAAGAAAGGCAAACTGAAGGTGCAGCTGGTGGGAGCTGTGTGTGATGACTTACCATCCATTAAGCAATGCCAGAGACTGAATTTTTTAAGTGCTGGTAGGCAGACAGTTGTCAGTAGAAGCAGTATGATTATGCTACGTTTGGATTTATAATTGAGATTACAAACCAGATTTACTATGACGGTGAAGGGGGAGAAGAGACACAGAGAAAGAACTAAGCTCTTTGAAATTGAGAGAGAAATGAACAGGATCCATGCTCTGGACAGTTCACTGGAGTAACTTCTTCTCCTGGTGCATAACGGGGTTGGTCACGACTCCCATGCTTAGAACAGAATAACCTGGTGTTGGTGTGTGCACCACCAGTTCAGAGGAGCCTGCTGAGGCTGACATTCCTGGTCTGCATTCACCTTAGACCTGCATGATGTGGTGTTGGGAGATTCTTGCCTGTATTCTCATCAATGTAAGGATTTAAGCAGCTTCATTTGTTTCTGCGTGTGTCTGATGCTGAGCCTGGGGTTTTTATTCTTTCAGTTATGCTCTGTAGCTTGGAATGCTTAACAGAGCCAGGCACAGGCAGTGCATAGGGATGAGAGCGCTGGAATAGAAAAATAAACAGCGGAAACCCACAGCTGAACTACCAGATGCTGGGGTTTGTCGAGACTTTTTTTATAAGAACACAAGGACTCTGACTGGGGTCATTATCCCCACCAGCCACTTGTCAGTGTAAGTCCTTCTTTCTCTTCCACCCTCCCCCCCCCCTGTATCTCCATTCCTCCCTATAAAATGTCCCACTCCAACTGTGACTGAAATACCTGATTAGCTACTATTTCCCTAGAAGAAAGGATGCCCAATGCCCATCCAGGCAGGGTTGTGCAGGCCACCATGTCACCTCTGGAGACATTGCTGTGGTACAGGGCTTGCCTTAGACTGTAGAGAAGCAGATCACTGCAGTAGGATGTTCAGGCAGAACTTACTTTCCTTCTTTACTGAAAGCACTGAGGGGGAAGTGTGAGAGGTTCCCTGTTGCAGGGGCAGACCGTGGCGGGGTGTGTGTGTGTGAGATCTCTCCCTGCCTCTTCTCATGGTCCCTTCCCTACTTTCTGTCCTGCCAGCCATTAATTAACTGCTGGTCTTCAGTACCAGGCCTGAGCCCAGCCCCACAATTCTCTCCTGCACTTCGAGAGGTTTGACATGTTGTGCTTGGCCCATGATGCAGACTAAAGATGTAGAAACCTGTAGCTACAACTGTGCCAAGGCCACTGCTGCTGTGCTGAGTGGCACTGCCTCATCATTCCTTTGTGCTCTGCTGCCTGCATCTGTCAGTCTCTTAGGCGGTGAACTTTCTGAGGCAGAAGCCACATTACTGGTCATTCCTGTGCAGAGTAAATTGCAATGGTGTTATAATCCTTTGTGCTTTGACAATATTAATGAATAAATAACGGTATGCTGTAGAAAGTTCTCACTGATTGTACAAAGAATGGTCTCCTCTCTGGTGCCGAGGGGAAGGAGGGCACAAGGTTCCCTCACACCTCTGCCATGTCACGCCTGTGTACTTTGGACAAACACTACCTGTGTCTCAGAAGCAAAAGCTGGGCATAGATCCTTTGACATGACTGCACTTCAGTCAGCTGAGGGTGAGGAGAAAGGCTATGGATGATCCCGAGCAGACCACAGTAATTCCAGTGCTCTGGCCTTTGCTGGATGGATGTTGTGCAGCAGAGAGTGAAGAAATATCAATGGCTTTAAAGGGAGAGCAAGCCTGAAGCAGGTGTTACATGTGCCTGACAGTGACTGTAGTGCACAGCAGTCATCAAGGGTCTGAGTCCAGAAAGAAAGTCAAGAGAGATTCCCATCAAAGCCAGTAATTGTTTCTTTTTTAGCTTGTTTATTTTCTATGCAGTTAGCAAAACGTGACTGTTCATTATGGGTGGTGTAACCAGTCATTAGCTGTATACACATGGCTGGGGTTCAGTTTCACAGAAACAGGATACTTTGCTTTTCCACGCTGACTGAGTAGAGGAAAATGCACTGATGTAGTGGGCATGTAGGCTTGAGCTTTGGGGAGCCACTCTTGCTTGTGTGGGACTGGTCTCTGCAGCACATGAGCTGGTTCAGTAGAGCTTAGTGCTTTCTAAGCATCTCCCGTGTAAGTGCCCGTGGCTGACAGTGCAGCGCCTGACCTGGGCCGCCCTGTGAACCACTCTCAGAGCAGTTGTGCCAGCCTAGCCCAGGCTGATACAGCCACTGGAGACAGGCTTGGATCCTCCCTTCAGTGCCAGGACTTGGGAGCAAATCCCACCAGCTTAGACATCCCTGCAGCATGCTCTGAGGAGCCCCAGCTTGGCTGTTGCTCGTGTCTTCTTTCCTTGCTTTGCTTTCTGGAAAACTACTGCTAATGATTTGCAGTGCAAATAATGCATGAGACTTGTTTCTGTCGTATCACAAGGAGTGCTTTTGGAGCTGTGCTGTTCTCATGTTTTCCCTCTTGCTGACTTGCTGACAATGAGATGGAAAAAATTCTTGGTTTTCTCTTTTTGGGAACTTCCAGAGGTTGCATTCCTCCCCTTTAATCTCAGCTAATTTCTTAGTCAGTGTGCTCAGGATCACATGGATTCCTGCCAGGTAAGTAGGGATTTTTGTGAGCTGTAGTCTGTTCAGTCGGCAATCATTTTAGCTGTAAAAGGCCATGGCTTAGCATGGGGCTCAGATGACACACACATTCAGCTTCCAGCTTCTTTATTTTTTAAATGGCTTTAGTTACTCCCTCTCTGCTTTTTTTTGCAACCCAGCCATAGGGTTTAGATCTATTCTGTAAAATTAGTGCTAAACCAAACAAGGCAAACCTAAGAAAGGCTTAATTAAAGTAACAGAAATCTCACACTCACTGAATCTATTGCTGGAGCTCTTTTTGCCTGTAAACAAAAAATTGAAATGGCTGTTCCCCCCCCAGTTTCATAAGTGGTTACTGAGCTTCTGCAGTTGCTACATTCCTTAAAAAGTTGTTATTTCTTTTTTGGTCACACACTAGGGGACTCCATTGTTTTCAGTGGTGCCTATTGAGTTAGACCCATCGACAGCAGAACTCATTCTGGGTCATTAACTTTGGAGGCACAGTAGTATAATTTGGTGACTTTATTCTGTTTCTTAGCAGACACTTGTATTAAAGTCACGCACACACAAAACCGGTGTGAATAACCATCCTTGTTCCTTTCTGCAAACTCTGAGAGTCTTAAAGGACCTCTTAAAGACCATTTAAAGGACCTGTTAAAGACCATCAGAATTTGTAAAGTTGTGTTTAGGCACATACTAGGCAGAAGTAGCAAAACAATGCTGCTGTCTTATGTTATTGATTCTAGTGCTGTGCTGTTCTAGTGTTGACAATTTAACAAGGTTCCTTGGAAAAACTGGCTGTGTTTAAGAGAAGATTCACAGAAACGATTCATGATCTGGAGAATATACTGTAGTGTGAGAAAATGAAGAAAGCAGATAGTTAATCAGTGAAGAAAAGGTAGGAACCAAGCCTGAAGTTATCTGCAGAGGGAGAGACTACCAGGTATGTCACTTGTTTTCAGCTAGCACACAAAGTCATAATGTGAGACCCAGTGCCTGAAGTCAAACAAGTTGAAGCTATATAAAATTCATGCTGAGAACCATGGAACAAACTGCTACAGAAGCAATTCTCCATCATTTAAAGATTCCACTTTGAGATTTGATGTCTTGCTAAAAGATGCACTCAAGATCCAACAGTGCGTGGTTAAACTAGATGGAGATATCCCAGAGGAAATAAAATGCACCAGGCACACTGGCATTCTTTGTGGGCTCAGTCTGTAAACTGTGTGGTCTTTGGAAGTTTCACTCTATTCCTGTGCTATGCTTGCTATTCACAAACTCGGTCACTTCACCCTCGAGGTCTGTTTCCCACTTAGAAATAGTTCTTATACAACATTTGGTCCTGACATTTAGGGAACCTTGCACACCTTTTGGCCACACTTTGTGTGCAGTGAACATTTTCATCGCCAAGGCTCTTAATCTGCCCTTTTTTCCCAGCACCAAATTCACATTAAAATGCACGTGATCAGTGTGCTGAGGTGATGGGAAAGAGGAAAGGAATGGTCTGCCCAGACTCGTAACAAGCTAAACTTCCTCCATCTGAGACCCTCAAATGTAGTCCGAATAGAAGATTGTTCTGTCCATGGCCCTCTGCTCACTTTGGTTAGTCAGCAATATTTACTGAGTTACTGGCTGCGCTCTTTGCATCTCTAATTGATCACTGGAAGCTGTTAGTAAAATGCAGATGTCAGAATTCAGTGTGCATCTCTAGATACTCAGTTCTGGAAGACTTCCTAACTCTAATCTTGCTTCTTCTAGTTTTGTGGTGCTGTTCATTTCACTGCCTGTGGCAGAGACTCCTGACTGACAACCAGACAAGAACAGAACTGGGCTCAGAGGCAATATGATTAGTGAATGACTCTCAGTTCCGTGGGATGGATTGGATCAGCATGTTAGAATGATTTCATGCCTTTCGCATATTCTTGATGGCAGGGATGGTCAGCAGAAAAAGTGCTGTAGATCTGAAGAGTCAGCCCTAATTAGAGTTTTGAGACTTCTCTAACACCAGAGTCTGGATGTTGTACAAGTATGCGCACTTTCCTGAGAGTTCTTGTTTAGTGTTTTATGCTGCTAAATTGTATTTTGGCATGAGGGGACCTTGGTGGAGGCAACCTTTACCTCTGCATGTGTGCATTCAGTAAGTTCTATTCTGAGCTTTCTGGGCATTTTTCAGAGGGCGATTTGATGCAACAGTAAAAACCAACAGGAAAACTGGATCGTGCCAAAGGTTCGTTAATCTCATTATTCTCTGTCTTACCCCCCCAAAAAGATAAACTAATCCAGATAAGATTTAACTGCTGGATCTGCCTGCCACTTTGCTGCTGGGTCACAGTGAAGGAAGCCTGTACCTGCTACCAGCTGCAAAGAACAGAATCTGATAATGAAAAGTGTGGAGAAAAAAGGTGTACAAAATACAGAAAAAGGACTGCTGGAGACAGTTCAGAAGAGAGACAGAGGGAAGAGATCAGAGCTCTGGAAAACATGATTTATGAGAAAGAAACCTGAATAATGAGAGCTGTGTAACACTGGCGAGAGACGACTGAGTGGAGACAGCCTGCAAAAACATAAAAGGTTGCTATGGAGGGCAGGAGAACAGACTCCTCTCCATGTCTAGTTTGGACAGGACAGTATGTAACAGAGTAAGTTGTGCTAAGGGGCCTTTAAGCTAGACATAAAGAAAAAAATCCTAAGTGAAATGACTGAATAGTTTGCTGGAAATGCTGGGGAATTGCTGGAGCCTGTGAAGTAGATTGGTCAAACACCCCCTTACATTTGTGAGGCTGGATTATGCTGTAGGGACACAGGACAGAGTAAATCATGTTCTGAAGACTCTTTCAGCCCTGTTTTTCATGATTGCATAATGTGTTTGTCAGAGCAAAGGGCTTCTCATGGCTATGGTGACCTTTCTGTATCTGTTTCTTCACTGGCATATCCAGCTTCACGTAATCCCTGAGATCCTTGTTCACAGGGCTTGTGTGGAAAGTGCAGACCCAGTTTACGGAAGGCAGCATTGCTAAATAAAAACAGAGAGTACTCCACATACCTCCTAATCCGTAGCAACTGCCCACTGTCATCACTGGAAGATTCACAGAGGCCTTCTAGCAGGAGCTCAACTTCTTGTTGTTTATTCAGTGTTCATGTGAGACAGCACCATTCAGTGAGAATATTTTCCCTTTTTATAGCGTTCTGTGTACTCTTTTCATTTTTTTTCATCCTCATATCTCGGCTTTTCTTCTTCCCTGTGCCTTCACCTCTTCACAGCAGATTCCACAATAGCCTTGTTCTAAACCTGTTCCACAGTCTGCCAAAAACCCCCACAGCAGAACAGGTGGTGGTTCCTTAGTTATCCCCAGAATCTGACATTTGGAAGAGATGGATACAGTCAAGGTGTTCAGTCCTCCCAGCTGTTGTCTGAAGCTTCCCCATTTTGGATAGACACCTGAGCTAGTTACATTTAAGTCATAGAGTAGAGGGTTTTTTTCTGTATTACATGTCAAGTAGATATTTATGACACCAAGAACTCACATGTTTGACACTGTCCTTCAGCAGACTGTGCTTAGTGGTGATACATTAAGTTGTATGTTTAACCGGCACTGCATATGTCTGCAGCCCTAAAACTGCACTCAGAGGAGAGTCTGCAGGAGGCCCATTCATTGGCACTGAGTGCAGAAGGGTAAATTCAATTTGAGTAGAATTAGTCCCAAGCATAGTTCTGGTAAAATAGAAAACGACATTACAAATCACTTGATGTTAAATATATTTCGAATCAAGCCATGAAATAATGCCAAAATCCTGGCAGAAAGAAATGTCAAACAATGAAAACAGCAAATGAAAAGTAGCAGGGGTAGGCTGTTGCTCTTTTCAGCATATGTTGTGGAAACTGTTTGTTTGTCTTGAATTTTCTTCCTGGCAGTGTTAATTCTAAGCTGCAAAGAAGCCATTACTGTATTAGGTATCAAGTGTTAAATGATCAAGGAGATGGTGTAGGTGAAACGTTTGCCTCTACGTGGTAGCAATTTGAGTTTTCATTGTAAAAAGTTATTTTACGTAAGAGCACAAAGATGTTGATAGGGGATGTGGGTTACTTGTTAAGTGTGAGTGGGAAAAAGTGACTCTGGGTGGAGGTTGTGTGTGTGAGGATGTCTCCTTTTTGGTAAGAGCACGGAGCAGCCAATGCAAGTGTATTAGGAGAATGTGTAGTCTTCAGCAACCAAATGCATTTTTGCTGTAGCTTTTCATCCCTGATAGATAAAGAACCAGAAAAAAATGTGTGGAAGAAGCTCTTGCAACAAGTGAGCTTGAAGCAAAGATAGCCGTGGAGAGAGAGACTCATGAGGCCTCTCAGGAAAGGAGCTTAATTCACGCTTCTTGGCAGACTGGCAAATGGAAGACAACCCATAGCTGGCAGTGATGTGCAGGTTACTAACTCCCCTCCGTTGTATTCCCTGTACATGTTGGAGCATTCCTATCACATAGCAACATGGAAAGTTCTTTCTAGACTCCAGTGCATTTTGGTTCCTATTATGACTCATTTTATGTCTCTTTTGCCTATGAGTAGACTGGTTTCCAAATGTATGCATCAGAATTACGTCCACAAGACTAGGTGTTGTGCATCCACATCCCACCAGACCTTTTCCTCCACCCAGCTTGCATTGAAAAGAACAGAATGCTTTCTAGTTACCAGTTTCCTCCATTTCTGAAAGTTTATTTTTCTGTGTAACCCCAGGTGATCTGTAGTGATTCTGTCTTTGTGGCTCTTACTGACTGACACTTCAGGCACGTAAAACTTCGAGCCCAACGTCTTGATGGAAATATTTTTTGTTGTGTTGTTTTTTTTCCTTTCTAATGTATTTAGTGTACTGCTGAGCCAGGCAGACATAAAATTCCTTCTTGGAATATGTTTATATAAGACATATGCAAGGTGCCATATGGCAAAACCCCAGCTTTCATTCCCTGCACATCCTTGTGTTTCAAATGTTTGGGAGAGCCTATACCCCTGCGGAGTCTTTACATGGTCTGCTGGCTAGAACTTCCATGGAAAAGAGAGACTAAATGGACTACGTAAAATATGGGAGAGGGGAGATCTGGGAGTTTAAAAGTTCAGGGCTTAGTAAGTAAATGGGAAAGCAATAACCACATGCAGTTCATAGTAGGTATGCTATGACTATTAGGGAATTAAATGACTTAGAGGACAAAACAAAACGAACAGATTTTCTCAGTGTGTGCATGTGGAAAGATCCTGATTCCCAATGGAATCATGTAATCAGTGATGAAAGCGTCTTTGCAATGGGAACAGTTCAGGTACCTCATCACAAAATGTGTGAACTTCTGTCTTGGAAGAGTCACTCGAGTTCTTTCAACCTACAGGCTCCACCTAATGACAGGGTGCTGTGAAAACCCTGATGGTGTCCTTTTAGAGCAGCAAAAAAGACAAACCAAGGTGGCCAAGGGCAGGTGAGAATGTATATAACCCTAAACCATGTATAGTTGTCTTAAAGCTTACACCAAAGGCACAATGGCATTTATTTGGGGGGCATGGATATCCTACCTATCAGAAATACTGAGAATTAAACCTATTCCAAACATGGTCTTCTTAAAAAAAAAAAGAAAAAGTAACACATCATATTTCATTACATTGAGCTTATATTCTCCAAGTGCCCATTAGGAGGGTTTTGGGATTTCCTTTTAATTAAAATAATGTTTGTTGAGCTTAATATTTTCCTAAAACATTAAAATAAATGTCTTTTCCCCCGTTACTAAAATCCAAGTAGTGAAGAAGGATAACTGACCACAAAAAAGGCCAGATGTACTGAGAACAATATTTTTCGAATTGCCTGGCAACAGGAAAAGGGTGATTCCAAGCCAAAGAGACTCTGTAACAATGAATGTAATGTCAAGACCTGTGTTTCATCCTATTATGAAAGGTTTTGTCCTGATTGCCACAAAAGAGGCCAATGGTCATTTTCAGTCTGCTCTCAGCTCTGTTTGAGTGTATAATTCAAAGGTCTGAGATCCAAATAGAAGCCAAGAATGTTGAGTTTCAAACCTGCTTGAGGGGAAAGACTCCTTTTAAAAATAGACAGTGTATTTCTATATTTTTCTGAGAATCTATTCACTATTGCCTAAAATGGTTCTATCCATACACATCTAGAGCCTAACTCAGAACATCAGCTGAGGCTGTGAAGTCACTGGAACCAAAGCTCATGGCGTGTGTTTTCCTGAATCTTGGCCATACTTGATAAGTTCAGAAAGTGTTGTGCAGGTCTCAGATGGAAATCTAAACTACGTAACATTGCATCTGGTTTAGCAATGAAAGATGTAATAGATTGCTATGTGTTCTTTGCTGCCTTTGAAATATCATGATAAAATCAAATATGGAAGCCAAATCTATCCACATGCTCAAAAGTGAAAAGGTTACAGATCTGTAAACTACTGAACTGTTTTCAAATTGTGTTAAGCTGGACTGATATAAAATTAACCATGCTTCTTTATTCGGTAGTGCCAACCCTACACATTCACTCTCTTAAAATACTATGTGTATTCTGCAAAAATAAATTCCCCAGAACAGAAATATAATGCAATCCAAATAACTAGTTTTAAAAATAAATTGAACATGAAATAACAAATATGGATGTAGCCAACACTTAGGGTCCAGAATTTACTAGAAAGACACACATGGGTTGTATTTATCTTTCATGAGTTTTCAAGATTGATACTTGACAAATTATTTCTCTATCTGGGTTGTTTTAGTTTACAAGGGTTTTCTTAGCCCTTCTGTCTTCGCTCGTACATCAATGTGAAAGTAAAGAAATAAGTATTTTTGTTGTAGGATTTTATAAAAGTTCATAAAAACTTGGAGGAAAGAGATCCTTCTTTTTTATTCTAATCTTGTCCAGTGCTATTTGTTTTAATCCTAATCTTTTATAGATTGGTAACATCTGTATCTGCTTGGAAATAGGCAGAGGATCTTCCACCCCTGTTTTGATACACCAATGTAGGACAATTTTGGTCTTCACTTGACTCTCACTATATGGTATGGTCTGTTCATTGATGTGGCTCTCACTGTGTTTTTATTAAGATCATGTACAAGCATTTTAAATAAATGAAGCCATGTCTCTATCAGCTGTATGAAACAGACCTTAAAATGTGAACAGGTTGTAACTGATACAGAGATCCAGGGTGCACCTGGGCTGTGGTGTGAGCTGCTTTGTTCCTCTTTGACACAGGAACTCTTGAATGCAGCAGTGAAAATTTAGTGCTGTTATTGTTAACCATTTCAGTCCTCAGGTTAAGGGCAAACAGCAACAAAAGAGACTCAGAGTGGAGAACTTTCCTCTGTGAAATGGTGAAAATCCGAAATGTCTAGAGATCCGTTGTGCACGAGATGGTGCAAATGACTGTGAAGAAACTGGCCAAGAAAAGATCTGAACATCCCTTCTTTTTTGGATCTCTAGGCCAAGATCTGGAAGTCCTTGTTTAGGATGTCTTGTTCTAAGATCTAAATGAAAATACCAGTGTTACACTTGGGTAAAGTCTCCTAAGGATATAATGGCATCTGTGGCTAATCACTCCAGTCTACTTCTACAATGTTTTTCCTTCTCTTAAGCTGTGTCCATAATAGAAAAATTTAGATCCAAACTCAGTTATTCATTGAAACAAAGGAGAAGCCATGTTTTTCCACAAGGCATAGAAAATGTGTCTCCACAGTCACACAGTTGGGCCTGCCTTGTAAGGGGTGTAAGAACAACTCTAGTATCTATTTCCCTCAAAATCTAGTATCTTGATTCCCTAGTATCTAGTATCTATTCAGTTTCCTTTCGTACTTTTCTGTCCCTCGGGCTTGGGGTTGCAGGATTAAGACAGTCCCTCCTGTTCACCGTAGAGAATGGCATAACAGGCATAAAAAACTTAGGCAAAGTGATGGTTTTGTTGTTATTGTTGAAAATGTCAAAAATGGCCTATTTCATGAATCACTTTGAAGAGTCTGTGTTTTGAAGCACTCAATTAATTCATTAGAGCTTTCAATCAGCAGCACAGTGCTGTGCATCTCTCTGGATGCTCTTAAATTACTGACTGCGTAGGAGTTGTGGCAGTCACTCCAGACACTCAGGGATGGGGATTATTCAGTGCTCGTTATATGGAATGGGATGCTGAGCGTGAGTACGGCACCTTCTCCCCCATGGCTTTGCTGTGTTGGCACCTTTTGAGTTAATTTCCTCTCAGTGGAGGGATGTGATGGCCTCTTCCAGCGTGGACAATTTTCACTTGTTTGAGAAAATCTGGTACTGTTTGGTCTTTCACTCGTCTCACGTGACTCATCCAGCTGCCAGTAACAGCGTTCCATTTCTCAGTGTTGTCGTGGTAAATTTTGGACATCACATCCAAACAAAACCAAGAATGGCAATTTTTTTTTTTTTTTTAACAAGAAGTAATTAAAGAGAATGAACAGTAAGAAAAAAAGGCAAATGACCTAGTTTGGTCTTTGCCGCAAAACCCACAGCTCTCTGGGGATATCTAGTATGTTAGGCAAATATTTCAAATCTGTCTCTATTTCGAATGTGAGTCATTTCAATTAGACATCTTTCAGTTATTTGTTCATTGGTCTTAATTAGGTAAACTCCAAAGCACTGCAACATGCATTTACTGTTGAATAATTACCCTTTTGGTAAGTTTTCTTGCTCTTATCTTCTTAGCCTTAATAGCTAATTTTGTTAGTAAGGGTGAAGCCTTCCTGAATGGTAAACAAGGTGTTCCCCAGGGAAGAAAGAGAGCTATTACCCTTTAGGAGGGGTGTTTTAAATGTTGATCTCACTGTTGGACAGACAGGTTTACCTTTGTGTAAGGAAATGTTCTGGTTTGTTCTAGGAGAATTTACCCCTAACAAGAAATGTAGGGCTTACCCTACAGATCCTGACCAGTGCGAGCTGTTCTTCCCGAGGTGTGTAGCCTCATCACAGTCCATGGGACCAATTCTCATGTGACTTAATCTGTCATAAATCAAGAAAAATCTCCCCCAAAGTCAGTTACCCCAGAATGAAAGAAGCACGATATCCAGAATTGAACTAATTTGATTACTCATATGGAAAGAATGGCCTGATTGCAGCCTTTGCACACTACTGTATCAACTCCTTCCGTTCCCTTTGTGAACACTTGAATGTGAAGATATAAATCAAAACTGCAGGACACAAAAAGACAAAAGTTACCTTGATGGATTCCACTTCCATGAGATCCTTCTGGAAACCATTCTGCTTTTATTAGATTTACTCTCTGTAAATTAGGATTAGTTTTTTATATGGATTTATGGAACGGCTATGGTATAGTGCAAGCAGGGTGAACCCTCTGGTCAAAGGCAAGGGAATGTGTGCTCTTTTCATCTGTTATTGGTAAGTTACAGAATGTAGGTTAAAGGCCCCTCGATACCAGTGAAAGAAGAGATCTGGTTCCAGACATGGAAAGTGCTTAAATCTTATGTGTGCCAGCCAGTGATATTAATATTGTATAGAACAGCCAGTTGTCAGAGGGCCAGATTCTGTTCTCAGTTACAGTGGTGTAAAGCGGACATTTTCCCTTTTTTCAGGGGTAATGAATTAGTTTTCACATGTGCTTGGACGCTTGAACACTTGGGTTGTCTGTGTTTGGAGATAATCTCACAGTTCTTTTTTTAGTTGCTGTTGGGGGGAAAAAGCCCATGAGCTGCTGGTGTTGTTCTTGTCCGTCGTTGTTCCAGCTCACATGTGGCGAGCACATTTCAGAGGCTTTGGTGCAAGTGCAACTGCACTCAGGGCACTGTTGTGCAAGACATTTTTAGGTCTTACTAATGAATCTGCAAGGTACTTTGTGAAGGCAAATGGATTGGCTGGAACACGGAATTTCATGGATTTAGCATAAGTGTTCTGTTCCTTTGCAGGGAGCGAATGTGTTCTCTGATTTGACAGCTACAAGAGAAGATAATTATTTCTGACAGCACGGGGATAGTGTTCATGTTATTCTAGGAAATCTCTGTCTTCACACAAACAGGTATCAGTGTGTGCTACAGTTGGTATTGCTGAGCTTTGGTGGAAGCTTCAAGTTTCTGTTTTGATAATATGATAAAAATGGTAAAGTACATATTTAGAAAGCCCTAATGAATTTCAGACTTGCATCATCTGGGGAATGAAAGAAAGTGTTTTATTACAAGTCCAGTGTAAATCCTAAACATTTAAAAAGGATCTGCAGTATTTTGAAGGGAAGATACATCTTGACTGTATTCCAGGTAACTCTGCTGTTGGAAAGAGAGAAACTGTGAATTGGGTATTGTAATATGATTGATTTACCACCTTCTCTTGCTGGTGTGGCCTTTAAAAACTTATTCACAGTGTTCAACAGTGTATTTAGATACCCTTTAAATGTGCTTCATCTACCCAATTAACAGTCAAAAGTCTTATTATGCAGTCTTGCTAAGGTAGGTATTAACCCTGAAGTAAATTAAATTATGATGGGATGAAGCCAGAATAGGAATGGAATAAAGCCCGATGGAGCTGTAGACTCCAGAGGATATAATGATAATTTATGTCATGGTTACAAGCACGGCAGAGCGAATAGTCAGGAAGACCCACTATAAGCTGAAAGGCATCCAAAGTGATCTTCTTAAACGCCTCGGTCTGAACCCACCAAATACAACTGACTGTGCAGGCCAGAAGATGCTGCATTTCTGTACAATGAGAAATAAACAACCGTAGTTCACAGATCCAAATTCCTTTGCAATTAATTTTTGCTTCCTTGTGAAACCTTTCATTTCCACTGCCTTGTTGTAAATACAAGAATTTTGGAAGGAAATCCAAAAAGAGTTTACAAAGTAGTTGGCAGTGGAGAAAGTTCTTAGTCAAAGCCTTATCTTTTTTTACTTTTTTTTTTTTGACAGTGAACGGTGGCTACAATCACTGCAATTTGATCTCTGAGAAGAAAAACATGATGGACATGGAGATGACGAGTAGCTCAGTGCCTGTCTGCAGGCAAGGCCTGTTCCTCCACACGGGGAACTCCCTGATGCGAGACCACGGGCTGTCCCGGGAGAGGCTGCTGCACGTGGGCCAGCTCAACTTGGCGCACTCGGATCTCAGGTATCGCTCCAGGTTTTACCGGCTCGTGCCTTTGGCTCCACCCCAATGCCATGGTGTCACCAAATTACTGCCTGGGAGGCAGGGATGATAATTACTCCCAGCCCAGTGTCTCCTGCATGGTGATTTGGCATCCAACCTACAGGAAGCCAGTGCCACTTTTATTTCTACAGCATTTGCTTTAATGAAGTATTTGCAGTGTTCCCATACAGCCCCATCCTTGGTATATGCTTTTAAGGCTGTAATGTGAAAATTTGGTCTCTGGTTTTCATATATACACTGTAGTTGGATATGCAATGAACAGAATCTCTATTTAAACATTTGCTATAAATTAATTATATGAAAACACAGAACTCCATTATTTTTTTGTTGTTGTTACAAATTTAACATTACCAGATTTTAAACAAGTACCCTAAACAGACATCCATTGTGAATAGAAGCCTGCTACAAATTAAAATCTGTCCATCTATTTTAATTATGCTGCTTTTTGGCAGGGGATGTAATAGGAATAATCTTGACCTTTTTGAAGAGCTGTAGAAAAGAAAAACCTCAGTAAAGTTGCAGCCTTTATCTTAGGTACGTGAAATATTTGGCACTCTGTGGATGGAACTATCAGGCTGAAATTTCCATAGTCACAGCAAGAGGAAATATGGCCTACAGCTTGGTCTTGAAAATCCGACTGTTCCTGATTTTATTATACATATTCATGCCTTGTTTCCCCTTTTCAGTTTACTGGTGGGGTAAGAACCATCTGTGTTTTCAGGAGGAGGCATGGTAATGTGGCAAGCAAGTGGAAAGACTTTTTTGCATGTTTGTTTGCTTGTTTGTTTAAAAAGGATGAATAATACCCATGCCACATAACAAAATAATCCACTATTGCTACAAGGCACTGTAGATGCCTTTGCAGCTGGATGTAAATCTGCTCCCTCCCGATTTCTTTATGGCTCAATGTGGGACTGGTAGTTATCAATTTTTTTTTCATTCTGTCAGTGAGGACAATTATGAAACAAAGATAATTAGGGCAGGAGCAAACAAAAGGAGAAAGAGAATACTCTGCTTAGATCTTTTTGAACCTTTTTGTAAAATTTATAATGAGGAAATGACAGATACCTTCATGCCTGGCATCACAGTACCCTCCCTCAGAAATATGAACCCCTTCTAGCCCCCATTTTGAAGAGGATTCCCAGAACAACATAAAGGATTGTCAGCTGCATAACATGAGAAAGTAGCAGGTGATAGGCCTGATTCCCTCCCCTCTGCTTTGGGGCATGGTCTAAAACCTTGAGAGTCTGCTGCCTTAAAGTTTGGAAATGTTTGGAGAATATCCTGAAGGACCCTTCCACTCCATGACGGGTTGTTTTTGTGTCCCACTGATCATGCTCTTTTTGTATGTCCACCTGGCTAATAGTGGTTTTGTCTGCATGGGACTTGCAAGGTAAAGCCAGTGCCCAGCTCTGCTCTGTGGTCCTCATAGTGTCTCATTATATCACAGTGCTTTTCATGAGACACAGAGCCAAAACCTTGGCATTTGAGAGAAGGTAGACAGCATTTCAGACAACTTCTCTTCATGGTGTTTGTGATGCTAAAGGTTCTTGACAAACAGGTAACAGAAAACATGGTATTTCCCTGAAGATCTGAAAACAGGGGGAAAATGTAACTGAGGTGGGAGTTAGTGCCCAGGAGAGGACTGAAGTCAGTGGGAGCCAAGGGTGCTCTGTGCCTCCCCGGATCTCAGCCTTCAGCAGAAAATGGATGAGAGAAGTGAGAATGGAATTGTCAGATACTGGAGCACACAGAAATCAGGGCAAACTGTCTTTGGTTGTTCTGCCCAGCTCTAATGACCAGCACAGAAATAAAGGGAGACACAAATTCAAACAGTATCTCTGGGTAGAACTTTGAACCACTTTGCATTTCTAGGTTATGGAACATCCAAGGAAAAGCCAAACAAACCAGGGAGCACCTTCCCTAGCAATCACAAATCTCCCTCAGGGTCTGGGGTTTTGATTGTCTTTGTCCTTTTTTCGCTTCAGTGCACTGAAACTTGTTATCCCCTTCAGCTTCTCCCTGAAATTGCTTTCTCTTGGAAACTGTATTCTAGGGATGACTGCCTTAGTCCAAGAATCATAATCCCTCTTCTTCCTGGCCCCTTTTCTCCACTCAGTTAATAACTTTTAAGTTGTGCAGCATAATTCTTGCTACATTCTATCTGTGAATGCAGTGTGTGTGGGACTGGAAAAGTCCCAATACCTTCCTCACCACAACTGGAGGCAGCACACAGCTAATGTTGGCCTTTTGTCAAATAATCCATTATCAGGCACGGCAAACCCGCCCACCCTGCGCTCAGTGCTCGGCATGTAAAACCCAGGGAAGACATCAGAGCACTCGGATACTGTTGCACGGGGTCTCTGGATGTGCAGCAGAACAATCCCCTCCAGCTTCTTAAAACTGTCAGTTATCACCGGGTGCACATTTCCAGTGGCAATCGAAGGCATGTATGTTTTGTAAATAATCCGGAGATTTCAGATACAGTCATCTTTTCCTCTGAGGGCAGTTGGGAACTGCAGCGCTTCTGGCGTGGTGCTGCTGGCCTCGTGCTCTGGCTCCAATTACCACGTAAGGGAGCCTCTTAGGAAACACTGCCTCGGTATCCTCTGAGAGGCTGCTGTTACTCTTCAAAGGCCTTACACTCAGCTTTCACGAGCCTAAGCAGCAATTCTGTTCCCTCAGACTGTCCATCCCTAGTGCATGGGTGCTCCCTTTGAAGAGAGGTTTGTGGGGTATATTCTTCTGCTGACCCCACTCTCTTTCCAGTATTGCTTGTCTGGAAGCCCCCCAGAGCTGCTTGTGCTGATCTATGTGTCCACACGGTGCTCCTTGCACTGTCCTGCTCTCCTTTGTCCCTCTCATCTTGCCTGTTTCTTTCATATGCATTTATATTTGGCTACTGTCCAGAGATTGCGAAATCTTTATGGCCAGCACAGCCTGTGGGTACCAGGCCTGGAATCTGCTCCGTGCCTGTAACAGCAAGATGCCAGGAGCAAAGAGTCAATGGGTATAAGAGGAGCCACCCCCCTGCAGGTTGGCTGCCAGACACCTTGTGTCGCTCCTGCATTGATTTTGTTTCTGTGCCCCTTCTCCCTCCAAACCCCCACGACTGGGAGGAATGAGCAGGGCTTTCCCTAGAAAAATAATGGCAAAATTCTGCCAGGAATACAGGAAATTTGCATTACTGCAACCTTGACATCAGGTATCCCAACACTCAAGCATCAGGAAATTGAAGGAATGTGAGATTCTCCCAGCAGAGTTAACTAACATGGGATGTATAATGTACATAAATATACAGTGCTACAGAGAAAACTGCAGATCCTAGAGAGGACTTGGTTCTGATCTGCACAAGCAGCCTGTGCTTATCATTTTGTAGGCAGAGAATGGATAAGACACATCTGTGGCAATGGGAAGCATGAATTTAGTGCCCTCATCTCATATGCTTTTGAAATAAGGCATTCTGGCTTGCCTGTTGGTTCAAAACTCTCTTTTGTGTGTCTCAGAGTCTGCACTGCAACATCATATCAATACAGTCTTTACTCTGAGTAAGATCCTGTGCTGGAAATGCAGGTCACTCTTCCTGGGGGTTTTGGAAACCAGTATTTGGTATTTCTCAGGACAGGGGTGTTTGTATCCATCCTGCAGGTACTCTGCACTGGCTCCAGCTTAGGAAAAACCAAACTTCTCTCATGGATTTCTGGCAAGATGGGAGCTTTACATAAAGCTTAATAATACGACCCCAAATTATCACAGGCTGAAATGGAAGGCTTGGGTTAGCTTTATATGATGTAGGAAATGTGTTGTGTTTACTTTAGCCTGAGGCTTTGGGACCACTAAACTATGATACAAACTGAATTATTTAGAGGAGTTTTCGTGCAGCAGAAACCAAGTAATAGGAAATGCTGTGCCTGGCATGGCATGCTGTAAAGCCTTTCTCAAAATGAGTTTAAAACACCACTCCACCACTCTTTCTTCTGAGCAAACAGAGTAGGGTTTCCCAAACATGTGCAATGAAAGCATACTTATGCCACATATTTTACAGACATATGGTTCTGTAAATGTTAAAAAATAATGTATGAATGCTGTTGGGTTTGGTTTTTTAAATATAAATTTACCATCTGCAGAAACAGGTGCTTTAAGTTTACCCTGAGACCAACTGTGCAAACCTAAAGGGAGAAATTATAAGTAATGGTTTATGGAAACCTCTAAAATTTTTAAATGTACTGTTTTAAAATTTCTGGTGGCAAACGAACGATCTGATTGTTCTATATCAGTGAATGGTGGGGAATTTAACTTCTCTCATGATCTTAAAGGGTTTTTTATATTAAGCCCTATTGGAGCTTAGAAACCTGTCAGTAGTGAATGTAGTGTTGTCACTTGTGTGCCTCGGACAGGTCTCATTTTTTGACAACCTTAATTTCCTGGGAAGGAAGTATTTTTGAAGCTTTTTATTGTTGGTTTTTTTCCCATCTCTTTTTTGTTCTTTTGAGAGCTGTTGCCAAGGAAGTTTTAGAAGTCATCCCAGCTTCCAATTTTAATATTAGTGATAGATTAATGGAAATAATAGAGATAGAATCATCTAAGGTGTAAAATAAGTGCGGTTTATTCAGCAGCTTCATCATTTGGTGTGTAAATGTCCAAAATACTTTTATGTACACGTGTTTCATGCTTTAAAATGTGTCAGATCTGCCTCAGCTGCGGTGTCACACGCAGGTTGCCAAATGGCTGGGTTTTCTTCAGCTTTCGTGGTGCTAGCATCAGAAAAGCATAAAATTCATTTAAGTGGAACATGTCAGCTTAAGAGCCACGGGGCACTTCTCTGGAGGGTTTGTTAGCTCAGGTACAGCTTTCCTGCACACAGATGTGCTGTTTCTTCTCCTTGGTCTGGCACGATGAAGCCATAGGTTAAACCCTCCCATGCTTTAGGGATATGTAAGGAACACCCCCTGCTCCTAAGAAAAAACACACAGTTGGATCATCCACAGTAAATGTTTATAGCCGAGATAAAATGTTTTATTTTAAGCCGTAAACCAGTTGCTAACTGCTTGGAATAAAATGTTAGGGGGAAGTGTTTCCTAATGCAGTGCTTTTCTGAAAAGTCTTGTGTGGAGTTCCTCAAGGTTCTGCTTCCTCAATGAATGGATTCAACACACATCAAAAAAGATGAAAAATCACTTCTGCAGAACAGAACTGTGATTTACAGTCCCATATACTCTTTATTATGAAAAATGGAGATGGGAGTACATAGGCTGCCATTTTAAATTTACTGGCTGTGAACTTTTTATTTTGTGGAAGTAAATACTCAGCTGATCTCACATTGATTCTGGAGTGCTGATTGAAAGCAAGCAGTTCTTCTGCTGTGTTCCTTTTTTCTCCAGTGATCTGGCTCCTTTTTTAATTTAGCAAAGGAAAGCATGTCTCTGACATGTAAGCAAAGCTCAGCTAGCCTTTTTTGTGTCAACAAGAATGCCAAGGCATTTTCCCAGTGTGCTCTGAGGAAAATGACGATATTTGAATAATTCAAAAATGCCCAAAGTTCTCAAACTTCATTCTCAGCTATTGTTTTGCCCAATCTATTATGCATTGAAAGCCTCGATTGTGATTGATGAACTGCCTGTGGCAGTGGAGGGAAGATTCTCTGTTCCGTGTGTAACCCAGTGTATAAAAGTAATCCTGTGTAAAATGATGCTGTCTTTACCCAGGTTGGAGACGAATCATTGCAGATTTTTTTGGTGTAATTGCTGCATTAGACAGGCACCATTCAGCAGACAGCAAGTGCTTCCATTCTGCAGGGCTTAACAAGTGTTGTGTCTTGTACAAAAATCATAAACTGTGTGGTGGTTAGCGATGCTTAATGAAAACTGTATTGCAGGTCACCCAGGTTTCAAGACTCAGTAGATTCTGCTGCTCCATGCCTGAATGGAAGTCACCCGGCTCAGCACATTAAACAAGAATGCCCCACTGATTATAAGGTTCTGTCTGAGGCTTCCACACATAGGAGGATTACAGAGGGGATGGAGCTGAGAGCCTCCGGTAGTCTGCATCCTGAACTAGACCTAATGAATAATAGCTTTACAAATTCACTTTCATCCTACTTGTTTAATAATGAACACAGCTCCTCCCTGGGTCCTTTGTCACTTGGCACCCCTCAGCACTCGGCCAGGCTACAAACAAGCAACCTGAAGAAGAGATGCATCTCTGTTGTGCCTTCTTCAGCCGAAGGAATCGATATTACAGCAATCATCCGCACGTCGCAGACGTCACTGGTCACCTGTGTGAATGGACTGCGAACTAACTCAGCTGGCATTTCCTCTCATCCTGTGGAGATCAGTCATCACAGTGCTCAAAAATCCTCTCAGCCCCAGTCTTGCTCTCAGCCTGGAAACCCTTGCAGTATTCCCTCCCCTCCAGCATGTCTTGTACCTCTTTCCGCTGAATGTGATAGAAGTGACTGTGAGCAGATACAAATGCAGCAAGTCGAGGACAATGGCAGCCTCAGCCTTATGATGAATGGTACAAGCCTTCCTCACCAGAACTCCTCGCACAGCACCCAGAAGGTGAGTTTCTTAAAACAAGAACCAGCTGATGATTATTCCTCCACTGCTGATCTTTTTCGCCATCACCAGGGGCTGCCTCCCCCTTACCACCTCCACCAGCAGCTCAGCCAGACCCCAGGGACATTGCCTCACCTCAACGCCTCCATGTCTCCCAAGTCCCTGCAGCCCAGCGACGGCGATGAGCAGGACCTTGGCAGTGGCAAGCAGGTCTGTCAGTGGATCGACTGCAGTGCCACTTACGACCAACAAGACGAACTGGTCAGACACATAGAAAAGACTCACATTGACCAGAGGAAAGGAGAGGACTTCACTTGCTTCTGGGCAGGCTGTGTCCGCCGCTATAAACCCTTCAACGCTCGTTACAAACTGCTGATTCATATGAGGGTTCACTCTGGAGAAAAACCAAACAAGTGCATGGTAAGTCTGGATTATATTTGTTTGAATAGAAACGTAACTGCTCTGCTCTCTTTCTTGCTCTCTCTTCGATCTTACTCCAATATAATTGTTGTGCTTTCCTGTAACTTAGTCTGTAGCAGGCTAAAGGGGAACTGGAGAAAACCTTAATCTAGAAGGAAATGATTAAGAAATACTGTAGTTCTTGGAAAAGGGATTCAGTTTCCTTATATGAGAGCTTAACTTTTAATACAGTGCTTTGTTTTTTTAATATTCATTAAACCACTAATAAAGTGATGATCAAAGCACACAGCCATCATTTAACGTAAAACAAAGTCACTGAGCCTCGGGTGACATTTTTAATCAAGAAACATAAAACACATCTAATGAAATTCTTTTCATTCCTTCAGCTGAACAATAACCCATAGAGTTGCGAGTGCAAAAGTTTCAAATGGTAGACAAAAAAAAAGAAACTTGTTAAAGCATTTTAAACAGTTAAAAGAATAAAAAGAATATATTTAATTACATTTTCAAAGGTTGTTAGGGGCTTTTTTAATTTGCAAAACAGAGCTTTAAAAATAAGTGAAAACCATTGTTCTCTTCTGATCAAGAAGATGTAAACAACAGCAGTGTTCCAAAAAGAGGATCTTGGGAATAACACCATCTCTGCATCTGCCCACCATGATGACAATATGGCCAAACTAAAATAAAAGTTAATGACTTCCATTAAGCTTTCCACATGTTTGAAACAACAATGATATAAGACCCTGACTGAAGCAGATGAAGCAAAACAAGTTTGACATAAGCTTCCAAATTGGGCCATGAAATTTGGAAAGTCTCATTTGTAACACCCACACGCGTGTGCACGCACACACACGCACAAAAAGTCCAGACAAAGGGAATGGTTGTGGCAGCAGGTTGGGGTTCCTGATAGGCAGAATTTTCAGCTATATGTCTGTTTTATTGTTTTGATCAGAGCATGATGCAATGGAAAATGCTTGTAAGGATGTTAGATCATGACAAACTTTTCCATGGCAAGCTGTAGCTTTCTATGGAGGAATAAGAAAGAATGTTTATAGAAGAAGCTTCCAGGCCTGTGATGGTTATGGAAGGGAAAAGGAAGAAAACAAGAGTATTAAAAATGTTTTGCAGAGAAAAATTTTCTCTGTAAGTGAGTGTCCTGATTATCATTTTACTTCCATTGGATAAATGAAAAACATTATCTTAATGTCTGGACTGTGTAGTGGGTATTCCCTAAAATAATACTGGAAACAGTGCATAGACTTAGAGAATACCATCAAATTGTCTAAGATAAAATGGAAACACTCTAAGACTTATGTGTTTCTTTTTGCTTTGAAAGCAAGAACTGAGTGGTTCTATTCCAGAAGTAGCTCAATCACATTTTCTAAATGTACAGATGAATTTAACTTCCCCTGCATAGATTTCTTTTAGTTATAAATCATCAAAGGATAATGCAAGTTTGCTTCTTTCCAAACAAAAGTGTAGGTAAGTAAACTGAAAGCATGCTTAAAACATGAAGCCCTAGCTTTCGTGTGGTGCTGAAAGATCAGTAGACTCTGTGGGTAAGGGAACTTGTCTCTTTTCCTGAAGAATGCTTATTTAATAGGTATTGTATGGCAGATTTCTAATGTTACATTCCCATTCCTACAGAAAACATGGTAAAACAGATATATTAAATGATTTAATATCTTAGCAAATGCTAAAAATGCCCTACTTTCAATTAATTTCATCTGCATTAAAGTATCAGCTTCTGATAACACATCAAGGTTTTGTGAATAGGTTGGAAATAGGTTGCATCTGATATTGCAGATGGCTTTTATGGCATATGTGTATAGCCTTGGCATGTAAGTATATAAAGATCTCTTTTACTGGAGCAGATTGTAGTTGTTCCCATACATGGAATGACCCAATCAGAATTGGGAGCCCTGCATTGCCAACTTGGAGTTTTAACTCTTCTATTCCCCCAGTAAGAGCCTTCCACTGTCAGCAGAGGTATTGTGTATTAAATGTTGCCGTCTGGAATTCTGCATGGAGTCAAGCGGATCCAAGAGAATACTCAAAAACCATGTCTTCTTTGCAAATGTAGTTTTCTGCCCTGGAAAGAGCTTGATCTGGCAGGAGGAGGATCCAAAGCTGCAGCACGGCTCCTTAAAGTCACTAATATCAAGTGGGGATTATTTACCCAATGAATTTTGTTCCACGTGAAACAGGGGTTGCTGTGCAGTGATGTCATGTCATTTTAAATGATGGCTTTTCTTTTGATCTGGTAATAATTGTGCTGTTATTCCTGCAAATTAAGAAGGCAATTCATTCTCTGTCTATAGAGGTCTGAGATTTTGTTTCGTTTTTGCTGTAGCTCTGTTAAAGTAACTTTGCCTCTCTTGGTATTTGTAACGGAGATTTTCTTTCGCTGTTCACAATTACCCATTGTACTTTCTTTTTAAGCCCTTGATTTCGTTCTTCCCTGTAAGATTACTGCCTGACTAGGTATTGAACTGCTCAGGAGAAGCTAATAGTGAGCAGCACCCCGCCCTCATACATAAAAGTAGTTTTCCATGTAAAATTATTAATTTCTTATGACAGGCTTTGCTACTATGTACTGTAATAGACAAAGGAATTTTGGAATTCAAGCTACTTGAGAACAGGAAATACATGAGACATTTTGATTGAAAAGTAAATGGTTCACTAAAACTGCAGTTAATCCTTTTATTATCTTTCCAACAGCAGTTTCCACAATACTTTCATGAGGTAAGCTTCCTTCAGTCCAACTGTAACACTCTCATCGTTGCAGCTGGTTTGAATTTAGCAAGCCTGCTTCTTTCTTTACTACAGACAGGCAACAGGCAAAACAGGATCTGGTGTGGAGCACTGCTGATGTTTTGGGTCCATATTCTGCTCACTGTGTTCCACTGCCAAGGCCGGTACTATGAATATTCTGTTTTTGTATTCTGTTAAATATTCTAATTAAGTGGTGCCTTCTCGTCATTGTGTCCCTCCGTTTGGTTTTTCCTTGGGCTCTGCAAGTAGTCTAAAGGAAACTACCTAATCTCTTTGCAATATCCTGTTATGTTTCATACTTAACTCATGTTATTTTAGTTTTATTAAATTTGGGGTTCATCTGCATTATAATCAAAAATATATCCAACAAAAATAATGATGCAATGCCTTTAAGACTTTAACTTCTGAAGATTAATTTCATGCTTTTTTAGATTTGATGTCCCAGACAATTGGAATTTTGATTGTCTGAGACAGCAAAAATTAGCAAGCTTAAATGGTTTTTATTTAAAAAAAAAAAGAAGAGAAAAATTTCTCATAACTGCATCTTTTGCTGCCTTTCAGTTCCTTGAATACTTTGGTGAGTAGAAGTGTGCTGGTCTCCAGATATTGCATCCTTGGTTTAAGCCTCTGCTTGCAAATGTAAATACAGAGCTGCTCAATTAGCTGTCTAGAATTGTTTGATTTGGACAAATCTGTACTTGGCTTATTAGTTTACCCTCTTGCACTCCTGTGGCTTCATAACGAGTAGAAAATATGTTCCCATCACTGCATTCGTATGTGCTCAGGGGCCTCCCCAGACAGCATCAAGGTAAATGATTTATCTTTACGTAATTTCTACATGTGTAATTAGCGTTTATAGAAATTGGGTATCATAATGTATGTGATATCCACGAAGGGAGCTGGACAGGGATAATATTCATTGTTAATGTCTTTAGTTTTTGTATTTCAAAGAAACAAATGCCTCCTGCGTGTGTTCTACACCTGTTTCTGTGTGTTTGCCTGGAGAGTTAAGACTTTGAAGCAGAATCTTTTTTTCATGTATATATTCACCTTACTCAGTTTGGGAGGAGTCTGAATGGAATGATTTGGGTGCTGTATTGTACACAGTGAAATTCAGCACCTGTGCTGTTTGTAGTCAGTTCTTTTGAATCCCTAAGGCTGAGACACCATAGGTACTGCATTAAACATGGGGAAATTGAGACAGAGAAGATAAGTAACTTGCCTAAAGGTGTCTTTAGGCAATTCCAGCATTCCAGTGCAGATCTTGTGTTCCAATCACCTCTTCACACAAACTAACAATTTGCAATTTACCTACGAAATAGATTTTTGTACAGATTGCACAAAAGATTGAGCTCTGGCTGAACTTCCTGTTATTTTTTCACTGCACGTCGCTGACGCAGGTGGTTTGACATGATGTGAGTATGTGAGAGCTTTCATCAGAAGGCTTGGCTGCATCCGTAACACTTCATGGGCAGCGACCTGGTTATTGGGAATACAGGAGAATGCCTGTGGAGCAGATTAGTGTTATTGCTTCTGTTTCTGAGGAAACCAGCGTGGAATCTCTGTTCTCAGTAGATGTCGAGTCTGATGCCGTCTGCAGTCCATGGGGGAGTGTGTGTCCAGCAATGCAGGGTGAGAAATGAGATTTCTACAGGGCTATAGCTACAGAGGAGTCTCAGGGACAGCTCTGCATCTGTGGGGAAAATGGGTCTGTGTGCAGCAGCTTATCCGCTTGTGAGTTACTTCACCTAAACAATGAGTTTCCATGCCTGACTAGAGGGAATGTTGTCGAAGTCTGGAAAGTATTTTCAGCTTTTGGAGTGGAGGGTGTCATGCACTGATGCCAAAGGAGTGCTTTAAAAAAAACCAACAATAATATTAGGCTCACTTTCTTTCCTTTGAAGTCAATAGTAGGAAACATCCATTCTATCAAAGCTGCCTCAGCAGAGATCTCTCTTTTTATTAGGTCTCTGATGGCATTTCCCGATACTGTCAAGGAACCTCAGCATTAAAAACACTCTGATTAGAGGAGTAGACAGCAATTCAGTGGTTTTGTGGAAACACAATGTTTGTTTGTTTGCAAAGCCCACCGCAGATTCCGGGGCAGCACAAATGGCTTTAAGCGTGGAGGCCCCAGCACTGGAGGGCAGGCCGGCAACGGGCTTTAGGCTTGGCTCTCTCTCAGCTCATGCCCAACCAGCTGGTGAATTTGAACTTGTGTCTGCCCGCAGGAAAGCTCCACACTAACAGATCTTGCAGAGCAAAAGCAGCACAAATTACTGGGCCCAGATTCCATTGTGAATGGGATTGTCCCATGTTCCAGTGCAGCAGAACAGAACTGTGAATGAGTACAGAGCAATGGCCCCACACTACCCTTGGGGGCTCGAGACCTGCCTTCTTGAGCTGGGCTGCAGAGGGAGGAGCTGCCAAGGTTTTCCTGAAGGATTATCAACCTCCCGGTGTGGTCCTGGGATTGCTGGGCTTCAGGACATTCTGTGAGGTGCATCTTCTTTATCAGGCTGATAGAAAAATGGTGTAGGATGCTGGACTTGATGATGGAATTGTACTCTGACCAAGCTGGCCTGGCTGCCTTTTTTGTTACTTTCCAGCAGTCTGATATGGGTGACATACTTCCGGGGGTTTTTTTTGCATAAATCTAAAGAAATTAAAATGAAGTAAATTCCGAGTGTTGCTGCCAGAGTGCAGAATGGTTTTCAAGTTCACTTGTGTGCCTTAAAAATGTTATACAGGACACTGAAGAGATCTGAGAAATGGAATATGGTAGAGGTATAGCATGAAACTTCCATGGAGGAGGTTTTCAAATATATACTTTCTTTATACTACAAGAACATTTAATTCCACAAGGTTTAATTTCATTTGACCTGATAAATTATTAAGTAATTTGGGACCTGTTTAAAGCATACTAATCTTGACGATTTCCTGATACATTTATACAAATCTGGTGACTGTGTATAGGTATTGCTGTTCATCCAGTGTGTTAAATAAGAAACAAAGTGGGATATTAACAGTAATATCACCACAACATAGTGGGCACTCCCCCTGTGAAACTCCCTACCCTAGAATATAGCAATTAATTGCCACTATTGTGGTTCTCACAGTGTTGGATAATTTCTGCTAACAATACTTGGTATCTGCTGAAGGTAAGGTGATAGGCAGGTAGTGGTTTAGGGAACAGATAGCATTGTGACAAAAGCATGGATATTCATTTCCATCCTCCATGATAGAAATTTTATTAGGTATTCCTCCAGGTTTTTCAAACCAGCAGTAGTATCACAGTAGAGCTTTGAAAAGAAAGCCATTAGTGTATCTGGGTCACCTTCAGTTTGGAAAACAAGTGATGGGAGACAGTGAACAGGACTGGAGGATTTTTTTACTACTCACATTTTATAGACTATATGCTATTTTGGAAATGCGTGAGTATTTTAACTCATCGTTTTTTACTTTCTGTTTCAGAATGAATAAGGGTTAAACAAAGACACTTTTTTTTTTGTTTAAAAGCTTTTCCCAATTGATTTATTCAGTATTTTTATTTTGTTAGTACAGTCCCCCAAACAATTACATTTCAGCTCATCCTGGACTGATTTATCTTTTCCTCATTCTTCAGTGTTCTGATTTGGCTACTGAAACACATACTTTTGTACCACAATTCCAACTGTGACCTGATTTGAATACAAGGAAAATGATCCATTTTCCTACAAAGCCGCAGATATTTGTAAGAATCCTAAACACCGAGCTTTTGACAAATACCTGACAACGGTCTGATTGACAGAGAGCATCTTAAAGGAAGGGAACCATTCTGTATTGTAAGTGGTTCTCCACAGGGACTGTGCTGCTGGCACCCTTGTGGCACACAGGAGGGGTAGTTGTGCCGGAACTCCTCCACGCCAAGCAAAGTCATTCATGTTCTTTGTCAAATAATATAGGCTGAAGTATGCCCAGCTTCGAAAAGTGAAATTTATTAGTTGTGACCTACCATGTCTGGCTGCCAGACAAACTTCTAGGCATGTCTCCCAGGTCTTTTCTGGAAAATTTCTTCTAGGCTTCTTTCCCTTCCCTTTGCCCAGTTTGCATACAAAAATGACATCTCGATACCATGTTTTTATCTTTATCCTCTTGTCCCACAAAACTCAGCAAGTAGTGATTCTTTCTCATATTAAGATACTCAGAATTATTTCCAGCTCTGCTGTGGCCTGGCTCTGGGTGAAACTCTACATGGAGGTTTATTCAAACCCCAGTCTCCGCTTAGACCTATAAACCTCTCATGGGGCATCACCTTTTGAAGATACCATGCAAACAGCCTCCTAACTCCCAATTCATTCCAGCTGCACCGCAGGATCACTTTTTTTGCCACGCAGATCAATGGATTTTATCAAATAATCATATCTGAAGAGCAAAAAGACAGAAAGGCTTTCCAGCCTCTGAGCACTGGGTTTGCAGTAACTCTTCGGGATCTGTAGCTCACCATTTCCCATGTAGCAAAAGTGTGACAAGGTTTCTTTCTCACTGTCTCTCCTGCCTCAGAGTGAATCATCCCTTGGTTTTACTGTTTAAATCTGCACAGTAGCAAAGATAAGTGATACAACCTCAACTAGTCAGATGCATTCTCCACTCTAGTAATAAGTTTTACAGAGCAGGAAGTGTAATTGTGAACTACCTGTTTCCTGTAGGAATATCTTAATGCACCTCAAGAGTACCTCAAAGATGTGTCCAGCAGTTGTGTCCTAGAACCATAATTCTGCAGGATCCAGCATCATTTTGGGAGGGTGAGTTGTCTCCAGAAGATTTGGGAAAGCAGGGTGCATTCAGTGATTTGAAGTCAGTCTGCAGTTACCTAATACCTAGGAGCAATGAGAAAAGAATTTTCTTTTTACCCCCTGAAATTTAATTTATAAAAAAACCTTGCACCTGAATATTATTAATCCTGTCATTTGGTGGACAACTTGGCTGCTTGGTGGAGATCTTGTAAGTTCTAAAAGTTTAAAAAAAGTATTTGTGCTTGTGTTTCTTGAGGTTAAGTGCTTGGCTTTATTTTATTCCTTTGTATGTGTTCTGTGGGGATTATTAAAAGTGGTAGGAATTGTTCAGAACTCTCAGTGATTTAACCTCTCTGAACAGTGATTAACCTCAAGAAGGAAAAATAGTTTGTATCACCTGGCAGAGGGCTTGGTCAAATTAAAAAGCCATAAAATTAAATATTGTTTAAAAACCGTGCCAACGATATACTTAATAATATTTCTTATTAGGCCAATACGCTTTAATACTCTGTATTAGTGAAACCTATGTCATTTAATAAAAATGTTAATCTGCATTTGTAGGCAACAGAGAGGCTGTATAGTGTAGTCTCAGGGGAGAAAGAGGAATTTAGTGCACATTAAAAACTTTATACAGTCATTTATGCAGTATCTCAGTTCTCAGTGTGATGCATTTGTTTGTTACTTTGGGGCAAACCAGCAGCAGTTGGCCTTTAATATCAGATGAGAAATGAAAAGCCATCATTGCACAGTGCAGGGTCACATTCTGAAACCTTCACTGGCTCATTTAGCAAGTAGTCCAGTGGGCCTGGTAAAAAACCAATGTGCTGGTTAAGCTAAATATATCAAAATGTGACCTACTGGCATCTGACGGCTCACTCTGTTTCCAAGAGCAGGCCTGGTTTTGGGTAGCTGGTTTTGGGGGCGCCCGGCTCTAGTAGGGCACCTCTGAAGTTGAGATCCTCTTCCTCTCAGACCAGGAACTGAGTTACTGAAATTTTGTGAACACTTTTGGATATTGTCACCTTAGATCTCCTTTTCCTTACAAGTACAATGAAATAAATTTCTCTGGAGCACAGTGAGGGTGAAAAATCACAGTGAGGTACCGAGGCCAATAACGTAACGTGCCCATAATGCTGTTTTGCATCTCTAATCGTTCCTTCTGCTGAGAATCTCAAAGCTCTTTCAAGCTTTTGCCTGCCTATGGCATTTCCTGTGTGGTGGAAACTCTTGTACCCAAGTTCCAGATATAGCTGAATTAAATCAAATTACTCTGCTACTTTCCCTCCCTGTTTCTCTCCCTGGTGTCATTGTAAAGAACACATTAAGTGCCTGGCAGAAGAGGCAAGGAAAAGATATCCTGCTTCCCAAAGTATTTTCTCTTTCATGTATTTTGTAAAGTTGGTGTGAGACTCTCCACCTTTGCTGACCAGAAAGTCCCTTCTACTTCAGAACATTATTCTCATGAGTAGAGGTGTGCAAGACAGTGATTTTATTCAGCTGTACTGTGGCTTTCAAAGAAAATGTCACCGCTGTAGAGAGTTCAGTGCCCTGCGTTCTGTTTCAAGGGCACCTGTATTTTCTGTATTTGGGTAAGTCAGAAATGGCTGCATTTCAAATAGCTGTGCATTTAATCACAGACATTTGTCAGTGCCTGACTTTTCTATTTACATCCCTGTCTGATTGTGGAGTCAAGGAACAATAGGAGTTTTATTTCAAAGTCTGCCTTAGTTGTCTATATCAGTGTCTTCCCTCCATCTCCTTTTATTGTTGTGTACAGATAACATATGTGTGAAGAGATCCTCCGCTCAGGTACAGTGGAGCTGCAGTGTTAAATAATTGATCTTGATCTGTCTTTTGAAACTGCATCCAAGGCATTTAAAAGTGGGAAATGGAAAAAGCATGTTCTCATAATCCAGCTCAGTAAAGTTTGCACAACTGCTCTTTGTTTCATCATGCCTACAATAAATCTTTCATTTTTGCCAGTTGAGAATGCCTACTAAATCTGCAAATGATTACTTCCCTGAATTGTGTTGGGATTCTTGCAATACATTTTTCTTACATGGGTAATGATAAAATAAGAGTCCATCAAAAAATATTTTATTGCCTGGCAGAGAGCCTTTTATGAAATGGTTTTGATTCAAGGAGATTCTTCCAAGTGTTTCAGAACCGTTGCTTACAACTTCCCTTTAACCCTTGCATGGAGGGCTGCCAGGCCCTGGGAATGTCAGGAACAGGGTCAGTCAATCAGCAGCTGGTGGAATGCAGGACCTGGGTATCAGTTTAACCTGCAGCCCTCGGCCTGAGAGTGCGAGCGCTGCCTGAGCGCGTACTTGTAAAGGGGATTGTGTTACCACGAGATTAGAAAGCTGATGAATGTCAGACTGGTGGGAACCTTGTAAAACTAATCTGCTGTATCCATGTTGATACGATTTCACCCTGTTTCAGCGAGAGAGTGAGGAAGATGGAGTATTACAAAAAGGAAAACACAAGGCAGGACTGGTGGGGCCATCTGGG
This sequence comes from Gymnorhina tibicen, assembly GCA_013399875.1. Lineage (NCBI taxonomy): Eukaryota > Metazoa > Chordata > Aves > Passeriformes > Artamidae > Gymnorhina > Gymnorhina tibicen. The sequence continues at coordinate 343,255 of VXAZ01007995.1, forward strand.
TCACCGAGCCCAGGCACACCTTACAATAATCCTTCAGTACAGCCGGAGGCACAGAGCGCCTCTCTGGCCGTGCCTTCGGAAAAGGTGTATTGTCAACACTGGGACTTGTAAGTCAGGACCTTTCACTCATGTGAAACAAATCCTGCCCTTTTTCCCCTTGATTTCAAATTGGGTACAGCTACATTTGTCTGCCTTTGCTCAGGAACCAGCCAGCTGTAGAAATTGCTTTCCTTACAAAGAGACACAGTCTCAACCCGGTTCCCTGCGGACCTCGAGCAAACTGTCTCCACATAAAACAAGGCCCAGGGGGCTGCTCCTGGAATGGCACAAGTCATGATGCCTGAAAACACATTCAAGTGCTGCAGGGAGAAGGGATCTGGCAAGAGATGTACCTTGTGGTACTTGCTTGCACTGACAAAACAGCAGTAGACCTGACTCAGGGTGCTCTCAACAAAACCACATCTATTGCTTGACGTGTTGCCCACTTGCCTCCATGTAATAAACTGTCCCCTCGGAAGAGACATGGGAGATCAGAAAAAAGGCAGATTGTGTGAAAATATTTTTAAGTATCACAGTTACTCACAGGATTTTGTCTTCCTGCATATCCTCAGACATTTTTAATTGCATGGTCGTGGTGATCTCAGAAGTTCACTGTTTACAGTACTTTGGTTCAGCTGAACATTTTTAGGTCATGCTTTGTCTTCAAGGCCAAGGAGTGAAAAGATGAGAGCGCCCAGGAACCAGACATGCATCAGATGCACAGAGCACACCAGCTTAGTCAGAGTAAATCTTTTAGCCAGGTAGGTGGTAAAGAGCTTGTTTTACACTTCAGATTGGCAAACGTCCTCCTTCTTCCGAGCTGAAGTGACAAAGTTACCTCCGTTGATCACTGACCATTTCTGTTCAGATTTTGAAAGGAGGCAGTCAGAAATACTTCCAGGTGTGAAAAGACTTTGCTGAATTTAGGGGGAGAAGTATTGGAGGTGCACAGTGAACGTCACAGGAAAGGATGGGTGAGGGACTCTGCATCATCTCACAGATGGATATTGAAAAGCAGCAAATTTAGGACTTTGTAAAGGAAAGACTTTTCAACACTGAGCTAAGTTCAATGTATCAGAACGGAGCGAACCTTTGTGAAGCTTGGGTGTTCTTCTCAGGGGACTGTGATACCCCCAGCCTTCCTCAGTACCTCTCGGACAACTTGTAGCCAGGCCACTAGAATGACAGCACGTTTAAAACGTGAATATTTGTAGCTGCATTACTTCATTTCTAGTGCTGTAAAAATACCATTCACATAATGGGGTAATGGCCTGCAAGTTCTCATGATTTCAACTGTTTTGGAGTTACAGGAGTTCTGTTCCTTTATGGCAAGCATCCATTTCTCATTTTAACATCTTTGGCACTCGCCTAAAGGATGGGAAATTAAAAAATGATTAAGGGGACAGAGAGACAGTCTTTTAAGGAAAGATGAAAGGAATTAAACTGAAGCTGGGGTGGGGAGAAAAGAAAAGGGAGGGCTTGTTTAGGAAAGACTAGAAAACAAGTAGGGGTGATCAGGCAAAATCAGGCAAAGGAGAATTTAATTTTTCACTAAAGGTTTCCCAAAAAGGAGGTCTGTTTTAGAGTGGAATAATTTTGTAGTGGAAATAGAAGATGCCCAACTGTATGAGTAACATAAGCTAGGCTGTCTTTAAAAAATGGAAAAGAAATTTTAGGGAATGATTTTGAGTGCAAAATTCCTTCACATTTCTGTCACTCTCTGAAAACAGATTATTGCATTACTAGGTGTAAGAGAAGGAAGTGTGTTAGCAGGCACGGGGATACAGTTTAAGCCTTCAGATGTCTGCACTGTGAAGGTATTATACAAATATTTGTATATTTTTGTCCTGCTAGTGTTGCTATGAGGTATCTGAGGATAGTCCCCATGCAGAGCATGGGCTGCTCAGCATCCCCAGAGCTGGGGACCCTGCTGTCCTCCCAGGCCAGACTCTCAGACCATTTCACAAACAGATGCTTGCATTTCCCGCTGGCAGGTGTGAAATGGGGGATGACTGGCTAGAGAGTCAGTTTGCCAAGAAAGATACCTTTTGTTCTGCTTTGCCTTTACAGAACAAAAAGTTTCTCCTCCCTGTGAAGGAAAGCTCCGCTGTTGATTGCAGTGAATGCTAATGCACCTCACAGACCTTTGTGCCAGAAACCACTGTGCCATGACACATGGATGTTTCATTTCTGCTGTGAAACAAGGCAGAGAGAGACTGTTGAGCACAGCAAGAGCTTCGCCTGCAGCTTCCTGGTCTAACTTCCTCAAAATTCAGGCAGTGGAATTCAAGTGCTGGATCCAGCTTGTTTGGTGTGCAATGGTGGGTGTCCCAAAGCCCCAGGGAGGGGTCTGTGTTTAGCTGTGGAAGGGAGCAGGGCACAGCTGCCCTGGGCACGTGGGAGCTGCACAGGTACAGGAGCACAGGCAGATGATGGTAAACAAAACCTGGGGAGAGGGAAAGAAGCCGGATCCTTTGTAAACATCTCTGCTAAATCTGTACCTGGGCTTACGTGTGTCAGTTTTTTGCTCTTTGGTTGCGCCAGCCATTTTGCATGAGTTGTTCCCTTTAGTAGCTGAAAGCACTGCCATGAAGAATGTATGTGATGGTTATAGGTAGACAAGAGGGTGTAAACTTAGAAGTTCGGGTTGAATATTTCAGCTTGTCAGATAGAGCTTCTGATACGTGTCAATTGTTTTACAAAAATCAGGGTTAGAACACATCTCTGAATGGCAAGAGAAAGAAATGGGTATTGTAGTCATACCAGATACTTTCAATTTTGATTGTTTATAGCAACGCTGACAGAAACTAACACTATACACAAAACTGGTTTTGAAACTGCCCTTTTTTCAGAGTTAATGACCCACAGGCTAATGGAAATTTGCCAGTTTTTACCAGCTGGGATCTGGCCTGATTTTGCTGGGAAATAAAAGTGCAAGGCAAAGAAACCATTTGGATTTCTGAAAGTCTGTGATGGTTGTCTTCTCTCATTATAAGACCTTCGCTTTTTTGGTATGTTGTGCTTATAATTGACCTGTGCTTAGCAGAAATGCTGGCTTCGTCCAAGGACAGCATACCCTGATCTCCCAGGAATTCCTTTTGACAACTGCATTTAGATCCAGTGCTGTGCAGACCCAAACCCAGCCCAGCCACTGTGAAAGGAGTTGTATTAAATCACGGCTTTGAGGATCCACTGACACAGCTCAGCTGCTCTGGCTCCATCCAGTAGAGGGTAGTCATTTTATGCATTTTATGATCTACTCCTCCATTTATTGCACTCAGGGCTTTCCCAGGTATTACCTGGGGACTTCTCACACGATAGGCACGGCTGGTTTGGTTCCCATAATTAACCTGGGAAAGGCAGACTCTGTACCTGAGTGCATTTCTTTGTAAAGTCAACAAAAGAGGGGGAGTAAGCCATTTATACTAATTATATATATAAAAAATAATCCCTAAAGGCAAGACTGTATAAGGTGCATTATGTTCAGGCAAGTATGGGATCATTAGTGTCATTCGTGATAATTTGATTTACCCCCATGGCTTCCAAACAATACATGGCTCATAGCCTTGTGAATTGGTGTGAGTTAAGAATTGCATGGCAGCCCTGCATTTTCAGAAGGAAAGCTAATAGGTCTTACTATGATGAAGGCTCTTTTGTTGTAAAGTTTTCTTTACTAAGATAGATGTTATTCAGTTCACACTAAACAAATTGACTCTGGAGTTTTCAGTCTCGGTTTGCCAGAGACAAATTGTGAAAGCATCTAATTGTAGCCTAAACAAAACCGTATTTTCCTTAAAAAACATGGCAGTGTGTCATTCTAAATCTGTGGTGCTTTGCCCAGGAACCCATTTCAAGCAACAGAAAAAAAAACCTGGGCAAAATAGCCACCTTAGACAAAACAGACTATCAAACCTGTATATTAAATTGAGTGCTTTTGATGGTAATGCTGCACTGAAAATGTTTCGTTGTTTCAACTCTGTCCATCCATGCAGTCAAAGACACTGGTGTGTACTTAAGAAAATGGTAAATATAGAATGCTGGCAAATGTAGCTTAAATGACATTACGAGTAAACAACAATAGCTGGACTGTCTAATTTCTAGGACTGATTGCAGCCAATTTTCACTTAGGTAATGAAGGATGAAGAACAGTGAGCTTTTAAATCCTGATTCCTAGTCCTTTACAACATTTATCAGTGTACAGTGGCTTTCCTCATGACATGAGTCTGGTTCTGATAAATTTTGAGAACTGTTTCATAACATTATTGTAGTAATTATAGACACATCATTTGGGCCATGAGGTCGTTGTGCTTATGTGAAGGGAAGAGAGTTGGACGGGAAGTGCTGGGAGCACAGGGGCTGATTCTTCTGCTAAAACTGTAGAGATACTTGCTGATGAGAAGTCAGCTCTGCTGTTGGGTGTGCAGCTGGCGTGGCCACTGCACTCCCAGGTGGAATTATAGCTGTTCTCCCACCTGCACTTGGCTTTGTCCTGTCCACTCTGGAGCATCCAGTAAGGGAGTGACACCTCTGCTTCCCCACAGTGTCCCCACCTGTGGGCTCCAGGCAGAGCAGGGTCTCCATCCTTCATGCACCTGCGTGGAGCCTTCCCAGCTGCAAACTTCAAGCCTCTGCCAATTCCTAAAGGCAAATTTCAGCTGTGCTGAAGGCAGGGGCAAAATTCCCGTTGACTGCAAATGAGTGGGAGCACAGCCAAGGCCGGAATGATACAAGCTCAATAATCAGTGTCCTGTTCCCAAGATGCTGAGTGGTTCTGCTGCAGAGGGGGATGACTTCCCCTGCCTGGGCTGTGCTTTCCGGAGCTCCCGTGTACAGCACCTCTGAACGCCGCTCCCCACACGTTTGGAAACAGAGTGATTCAGTCTGGTGACTCAGTTTGGGAGGCTTTGAAGGTTTTAGCTCAGGTTTAGGGAAAATATGCAGCATGAATCACCCAGGAACTTTGTTTTCTCAGCGAATTCTGTGGTAATTGCATGTTACAGTAATGTTTAGGGCAAAACACTGTTAAGACATTGGAGCTGCCTTTTGTTACAGCCAGTCATATCCCACTGGAAGCCAGGTGTTCCTCAAATTCAGGAGACAACACGTGCCTGGTGGTCATTTGGGAATTGAGAGGTGACAAGAGGAGAGGGCATGTCTTATCTGAATGTATCAATGTGCAGTGCTAAAAGGAAAAGAAAGAGAGCAAATCCTTTATCCTTTCTTCCTTTGTAAATCCAGCCTTCTCTGTTTCATGGTGGATGCAGAATTCTAACTTTACCACACGGTGATTGTTTTAATTTTTGGTCTTGGTGTAGCCAGGGAACAAAAAATTAGGATAAGAATTAATGGGTAAAGGATGGTTCATTATATATTGGGACAGTGTACTGGTGAATTCAGGAATTAATAAAACTGACAGCTGACAGTGGTGCTTGGGCCCCATGTTTTAGTTGTATCCCCATCAGCATGCTCTGGGGTGATATCACCTTAAGCCTGCAAGGAGCCACGTGCTGTGGGAAAGTGAGCATCCATGGGGGCTGTCTGACCCCAGTGACGGTGTGGGCAGTTGCCAAGGTCAGCAGAGGGTTCAAATACTCTTTTTTCACCCATCTTTTGTAATGGTCACTCTCTGAAGGGAGCTGGTGGAGAACAGGAAAGGAGCTGTGAAGAGCACTTACATTTATAGAAGCCTACAGACTTGGAAGTGCCGGAGATGGGGTAGACAGCTGGTGTTTGGCATAGGAGAGGTGGTGATCGTGTTTGGGTTCAGGACACAGGCTCTGTTTCCCCTTCAGGAAGGCAAAAGGTAGCTGTGTGGGAGTCCTGTGGCTCAGCCACAGGCCCTGCATGTGTTTTGTTTGGATATTTCTGATCTTGTTGCCTCCTTGGCTGGTACTTTGGGTTTTAGCAGCAGTGTCCTGTGCAGTATTTGTTTTGGAGCTTGGCTTCCTGTGTTTGTTCTGGGTCTGTTCATTAATAATAATGGAGTATAAAATCCTAGCTCTTTTTTTTGACTTATCAAAACAAATGCAGTCTTCGTGACCAGTTTTAGTCTTTTGTGGCTCTGTAGATCTCTTGTTACTTAAATATTTGCTCATCACACTACCTTTTTGCTGCCTTTGAGGAATTCAGTTCTCTGAGACAGGAGGGAGTTTCTCCTTTACTTCCAGAATTACTCATTACATGTTTGGAAAGACAAATACAAGGAGAACACAGACGAAATGTGAAGAACATGTATACGAGCTAACGGTCTCACAAACGGAAAATAAGAAAATCAGAGGTTACATCATATTATTGTAAGAATACATTATTTTGTTTTCAAAACTGTTATTTAACAGCAGGATGAATCCTTTAGTCATTTAGTGTCGGAACTTCCAAAATGGCTTGTGGTTGTTCCATCGTTCTTCTCACACAATTCCCAAAGACACAAACGTTGGAGGCAGTGATTAATCTTTCTGTATTAACGGCCCGATCCAGCATTTACTGATGTCAAGAGAAACTCCTCATGTACTTCAGCAGACTTTGGAGCAGGATGGTGATTTTTAAAAAACAGATGTAAGCAGCAAATTAGAAGCAAGTTGGAGAAATCTATCCAAGTCCTGTAGTAAGATACTGCTGTAGTCTGTTGTAAGACTGTCTAGAAACCTTAAAATGTACGTACAAATACAGAAACACATGGCTTGCAATTCATTGTGATTCTCCTACCTTTGATCTTTTGCTTTACTTACCATCACTTGTGTGCATATGTGTGTGTGTGAGAGTAAACAACGTAATCCTAATTGTCTGAAAATACACATGTGCTTATATAATGCCATAAATGAGCATAGTGTTGGTGTGTAAATTTCCTATGGTATATATGGCCAATATAAATAAATTCTTGTCACGGTAGTGGGTTTTATCTATATATTTTCCTTATAAACTAGCAGGTAATAATTTAATTCAAAAGCTCCTTCCAAAAATGCAATTAATGTCTTTTGTTATAGTTTCCCTGGGTTTAATAATCCCCTCTTCCAGATTTATATTGGTTTCTGGAAAGTAATGCTTATTAGAGTGTTTTTCCAAATTGGCCACAATAATCCACTGAAATCTGCCAGCTGAATCATTGCTATGCTTGTGAAATTGCCAGGATCGCCTGACAGTTATTACTGGGCTAGAAGGGGAGGGGGAAAGGGAATGAAAGTTTCATAATATGTCACTGTTATTGATACCTTGGCTATGGCTCTGGGATTTGGATTGATATGTTTACTGAATTCTATATGAAAGATGGAATGCCTGGTGGTGGATTGGCAGTGCTGCTATAAAGGAGAGAAAATTTAGTAATTTTTTCAGACAACTGTATTTTATTCTGAGCATATTTTAAAGCATAAATAGATGTGTGCATGCATGTGTGTCTGTATGCAAGCATACACATGTGTATGTGTGCAAACTCCCTCTACCCCCTTCCCCAGCCTGGTTCTTGAGAAAGGAAGGGGATGTATATTCCCTGAATTAGGGTCATGCTTCACATGCCAAATATCCCCGCCTGTGCACAACACACAACCAAATCAGAGTTAAATCATTCACCTGCTGCCACATCTTTGTGTACTCATTCTCTTCTATACACTGCACGTGATGTTGGAGGCAGGGAGTGCGTCTCCATAGCTCCAGTAGGTGTTGTTTTCTCCTATACTTCGAAAATAATTGAAAGGGGATGATTTTTGCAGTGTCTGAATTAATCGTCCCTGTGAACTCCTGCAGAACTGGACCCTAACCCTTGTTTTGAGAGGGATTCCATGACACTGGAATGCTGCATCCTGCTGCCTAGATGAAAAGGTATATAAAAACATAGCAGGGCGCTGGCCTGCCAGGGCTGTGCCAGAGGGACAAAGACAAAATGCCTCTCCCATTACGAGCCTTGGCACCACTGCCGGGACAGACCCATGTGGGGATGAGTGCTTCAGGCTCTGGGTGTCTGGGATAAATATTGTGTCCAACAGCCATCCCTGGTGAGACTCTGCTTGGGGCAGTGCCCACCCCCATGCATGGGATTTATATTCTGCTGGTGTAAATGAGCTTTTGTTAAAGTCATCCATCTGAGTAATGGGCAGCTGGGGAGGTGTGAGACGGAGTAGCTGCCGGGGCAGCTGGGCAGTGCTGCATGGACATACCTGGACACACTTACAGGGAACAGTTGGTGTCCTCTGGGGGTGCAGGGCTGGTACTGCCCTGCTCAGGTCAAAAGTCTTCCTGAAACAAGGGATAAAAGCCATTCTGCCTTGGGTTTTTCTGTTTGTGCTGTTGCAGCTACAGCAGCTTGATTATGAAAGTTTTGCCTTTTTTTTTGTTGTTTATGGGTTGAGATAGTGGATGCCCAGTTCAGTGTAGCCAGAAAAATAAGATTCTCAGACATTCTTTCATTCCCCAGTATGTGGTTAAAAATGATTTCCATCTCAGCAGACATTCATGTGCAAAAGGATGCTTTAGAGCAACACACCTCCCCTAAGCTTTCCTTGTGCTGAGGGGAAGTTTCCCTTAAGCACCAGCGAGTGCATGAGGCACACGGCTTTGGAGGTGGCTGTCTGATCCCTTCTGTCCCCTGGCATTGCATTTGGGGTCAGCTTGAGTGCTGCACACTTTGGGGGAGCAGCCACATGGACTTGCTTCCCCCTTACATTTGTTGCGATCTGTCTGAGCAAGGGACAGGCAGCGTGTGAAGAACCAGCAGTGCCACTTATATGTAAATACCAAGCACTAAGTTAGCATGAGCCAACTGGGCTGCAGAACCAGTCATCTTCAATTTTTACAGCCTTATAATTTTTAAGACAATTTTCATGACTCTGATTGGAACAGAGATGATTTTTGTAATGTCTGTTTATGCCATTTCGAACTTGAACATAAATCTCATTTTTTAAGGGGATTTTGTGGTTTTCTGGGCTTTATGATTTTTTTTTTATCCCTCTTTTATGCATTCTGCTAAATTAAACCAAAATAAACTCGGGGGGAAAAGTGATTCTTTAAAACAAATATATTATTTTATCCCTTCTTTGGACAGGAATTTTCATCAGGAGGCAAGGATAGAACATTCTATTCAGCCTTCGCCTGCTGATTTACGCTGCTGTCATTACAAGAGCCATAATGATGTCCAATAACCAGTAACAGGAACTGTGAGGAGAAGCTTTGTAATACAACACTGCTCCCCTTTTTCTCCAGCAGCTTTGTTGGTGGTCTAGAAATAATTTCCAAAACGTGTTAGATGGTTCTCAGAGAGAACCATGCAGCCTCTTTTGGTTTAGGAGGATCCAGGTCTGGGATGGCATCGTGTGGGCTCCCGCCGTGGCTCTGAGGTGCAGCGACTCACTGCACCTGCAGTCCTCTTATACGTAGCTGGTATTTTTCCTACAAAGCAGACCATGGATTCTGGTGGGGTGGCTTATAGGGAATGCTTCTAACCGTGCTGTGGGATTCTGCCTTAAGTGTGAGGGATAACATTTAAGATTAGAGTGTGTCTACACAGCAGTGTGTGCCTGCAAGTTTGATGGATTGCTACAAGAAACCAAAGGTATTTGATAAACCCAGCAGTGGTTTATGGTGAGTATGTGTTGATGCCAGCAGTTCTGTTTGACATGTATTCATACTGCTAGGAGGTCACAAGTGCTATCCAGCTGCATATCTGATACTCAAGTATGAGTTTGTTGCTGCAAGGTGGTAAGAATGAGTTGTCACTTGAAATTGAACTTGATGGTGTCATTCAAAAGGTCCCATTTGAGCTTTGCTGTGATAGCAGAGCCAGTGGCATCAAAGAATGAGGCTCTGCCAGCATCTACCACAGAGCAGCAGGTGAGACATGACTGCTTTTTCCTGTGTTTATACACAGAAAATGACTGTGGTAACCCTGTGGGATCTGCTAGCAAATACTGACTTGTTAATGTTTCCCAATATAAGTGGCTGATGTTTTATCGACATTACCGAAGCTGCATTTTAAAATTTTGTTTAATCCTGTCATTTTCAGCTGTTCATTGTTATGGTAGTATGTTGTTTATGGAGGTTGTTTCCATGTGGGTAGCTGGAGTTGTGCGTTGGATGAGGGAAAGTTGGCTGTTTTGCCTTTATAAGTGTGTATATAGTACTTGGTCTGGGTTTTGGGTTTTTCTTTCAGAGTAAGATTTCTCCCACTGCAAAAAGGGATGTTGGCCTACAGGCTTGACCACAAGTGAACTGCACTTGTTAAATGTTTAGATGAACAAATGACATTCGCAATTAAAAAAAAATCCTCTTATACGGAAAATTTAGGCAAAAATGTTTATGCAAAAAAAGTCTTTTGTCCCTGACTCCCTCTTCTAAGTACCCTAGCGAGGTCTCTGTGGCTGCTTTGGTGCAAGTGGGATCAGGATGCAGACCCTTCATGCCTGGTACCCTTTGAGTGACTAGACAATGCAAAAGACACATGCAGCATCAAGTTGGTTTAGCAACTAATATTTGACAATTTAAAAAAGTTTTCTTTTAGGCTGAGTTTTATGTAAAGCTGTTTACATTAAAGTGACATGCAATTAAAGTGTATCATGTAACCCACATCACAGTTCAGCACACATTTTCTGTTTTAACTGACATATGGCCCCATTTATGAAAATAAAAATCATCATGTTTTGATGATATGTTCACATAATTTATGTGGAAAAGCAGAGGGAGAGAAGCAGGGAGAGGGAATGCTTTTGCTGTGTAAAGCTATTATTTTCTGTGATTCATTAAATGTCTTTTAAACCATGTGCACGGGCAAATCCCTCCTCCCCCAATTCCTGCCCAGCCCCCTTCCCTGCAGTGTCCACTGGACAAAGGGACTTAATTTTTTCTATGGGCAGAGGCAGCAGACAGAAACACTTTGTACAGTATCATCCCATCCCACAGACGTTTTTACACTAAGGGATTCTTTAGTATTCCATAGAGGAGATAAATTAGTTAACCTAAAAACAGATCTATGGACAGCAGAGCTAATTCGTTCCATTTTCCTTTGGTTGGCTCAAGGCTGAGAGGATTCTCTGATGTCTAGGAGGAGATGGTTGTCTACTGATGTCTTTTCTTCAGTCTCCCCCCTACTTAGCTGCCAACTTTCATAAAAATGAGTAGGAGCTTAATATCTTTGCAACCAGCAATCCTCGGTCACTTTGCCTGGAATTTGCTTTGTGTATAGAGAAGCCTGTCTCTTTTGCACACCTAAGTGTTTCAGGAAAGCCAGGTTGCTTTCATTAAGGTAACCTATTGATAAGATAAATGATTCTTTTTGCAAAGTGGCCATGAATCAGAGACTTGTCAGCACAAACAGAGGCTATCTCGAGCCATCTACAGCCGAGGCTGGCAGTTCGGTATTTCTGTCAGCACCCCGAGTCTTGCTGACACTGACCCTGCAAAAGAGAGTAAGGTTCTAAGCTGTTTTAAATCTACTTAAGGCAGGACCATGGCAAAACATTATTTAAAAATATATCTTTGCATTTTCCCCTTTTAACAACTGCAAATAACCCCTCAGGCCTTACATTTTTTATGTAGCAGCACATCAGTGGAAGAAAAGTCACTGCCAGCCAACAAAATCCCCATCTGCAGAGTAATCACCCAGTCAGTGTGCGCTGGAACCAAATTAATTCCTGGCTTCCCCACATATTTTGAGGGATACCTTTAAATGTAAGCAACATAACTACAGTGAATCTTTTGTCTATCCACTGTTTCAGGACCAAGCAATGGGGATTATTGTTTAAATGGTAACTATTGTGCTCATCAGAGGGCAAGACATGTTAGTGGTAGTTGGATTGCATAAATCAGTTTGCCATCTTCTCCTTGCCAAGGTCCACTGAACTGTACACCTGGAGCCTGGTTATTTGCAGCATGAGACTGGTAAATGACACCTTTAGACTGTACAGTTTTGGTCAGTAAATGTTTGGTCACTGTCACAGAAAGCCATTGAGTCATGTCCTCTGTGAGTGCACTCTTAAATGCTGCTACAAAAAGCACCAAAGAGACATCACCCAGACATTATATTTGGACTGTTCTGTTTCTTGATAGATGTGGCTGTGAAGCCTTACCAGCATTTCTCATTTGTTGGAGCAGGAACAGAATCTTGTCAGTTGTAAGGTATTGTACTGTAATCACTCTGCGTTTCCTGCTCACTAATGCTTTTTTAGAATCATCATTCTTGACATAAGTTAATGCATAAAGAAAAAAACCCCACTTTCTTATTTGCCTCTAACAATGGAAAAACCTAATAAGCATTGCCATCTAAAGTCCAGTGGGATCTAAACTTCTGATGATAACATTAAATCCTAAAAAATGTAAAAGTTCCAATCGAATATGGCAACCTCTGGCAGAACCTTCTTTTTCTAATGAAGTCTGTGCATTCTGTTTAGTTGGCTGGTGATCCTAATCTGGATACTGAGACCTGTGCATTCACTCTGGTTTTGATCATTATTACCAAGATTAAATAGGCGTAGAGCCAAGATATTGCAGTGTAATAACCTGGGAGTTGAGGAGGAGGGAGGAGAGAGTGAGGGATTATTTATTGGTTGGATAAATGGGGTTAGCAATTATTGAATGTAACAAAGACTTATTTTCCTGAAGTCCATGGCCATTTAAACAGTGAGGCTTATGAATGAAGAATGTCTGTCAATTAAGAAAGTAGAAACAGTATCATGAGTAAAGAAGGCCAAAATCAGGCCCTGTGACCCCGAAGTAGTTTTGTTTCCAGTTTTCTAAAAAATGGTTGAGTAGGATTGCAGACTCTTGGATAGCAAATGTTTGTCCACTAGTAATCAGCTTTTTGTCATGGTGTTTTATGGCAGTCTTGCAGAGTTAACCTCAACACTCTGCAGGCCATGGATGGAAACCCCCAGCCTTTTTCTTTCTGAGGTGGCTCTAGGCTTGTGCATAGGAGTTATTCAGCAGTAGGCAAAAAGAATTATTTTCCATCTTTTAAGAACACAGAAATCCATTACATATGCTCTTAAGCTTCACTTTCACCAAGTTCATTAAATACAAGTAGAAATTCCCTCCTCAGTGCAGAGTTGTGCTGTTTCCCATCAACTCATCACCTCGGAGAGGCTTTCAGGTTCCCTGGGTAGGTAGAGTAAAGCTGGAATTGTGACGTCGTCTTCTGTTCTGTAATTTGATTCCTAGAGTTTTGGCAGTTTCTTTAAGGAAAATAATGTTACAGGGTTGGGGTTTGTTGGCTTTTTTGTTTTGTTTTGTTTTTAATTAAAAAAGCCTGAAGGCTTTCATCAGAGAAATTTTTGTATCCATCCAAAGGAGAAAAAAAGCTTGCAAAACTACCCTCAAAATTGTTCTAATAAAAATTAAGGAACACTTAGAAGGAACAGAGGTCAATATTCTTAAGATTTTGGCTTACTCTGATGTAAAAGTTAACAAAAGCTAATGGGAATGTCATGTGTTTCTTGGGCATAGCCTACAACATGCACATACAACATGCACATGGCAGATCTAATAGTTGGCTTCCAGTCCCTCTTGGCAAAACGTTTCACTTTGTTTGGAAAGCAGAGTTAGTGGTCAGTGCTCTCGGGATATTCTGCACAAAACGGAGCCTCTGCTGTGTTCCTGCTGCTTCTCTGCACTGTCACATGCAGGGCTGCTCCCCCATTTCACCTGACCCGGTCTTGAAGCAATTCTTTTAATTATTTAATGGGAACTCGCACACAGCACTGCTGTGCTCAGGTGGTCTGTAAGAAAAGGAACATGTTTATTTCAACAGGGACATTTTAACTTCTGTGCCCCCAAAAAACTGTTAAGAAACAACCAGTGACTGAACCAAGTGTCAGCACAAAGGACAGAGAGGACAGATTTTTACTTGACAAGAAAGTATTCCAAGTTGTTTGAAATAGATGCTCAGTTTGATTAAAGAGAGAAGTGGTGTCTGAGGAAGAACAACTTTTTTCAGAGGTTCAAAGTGCTGAGCACCTTTAAAAACAGACTACTTTTAAAGGTGTTTAAGTAAGGATTTAGGTGAAGAATTTGATCTAGTTTCAGTTGAAATTAGTGACTCATTTCAAGCAATGTTAAACAAAAACGTCAGAATTTTCAGAATAACAGAACAGAAATAAAAACATAAAATGCAGTTACCTGCAAGTTTCAAAAAATTCATTGCAGGTGAAGTCTGGAAGGTGCAGCCTGTGGCTGTCTCATTAGGTTTTTTAGTACAACAAATTCTGCTCTGTGTAGAAAGGTTATTTGCCAGGTGTAGTAAATCTTCCCTCTGCTGCTGTGGGCTTCTCAGAGAGCATTTCCATGTGCCCACATGATGTGAGGTGGATACAGATTGCCTTCCCGTGAGGTTTGAACTGTGTGTGTTTGCCCCTCATTCCTGTGTGCCTGCTCCCTCCTGGCTTTCAGTAGGTTATGAAGAGCACATGTTGTGCTCAGCTTCATAGGAATGTGTTCTTGCTTGAGTTGGTGAATTCTCTTTGGAGACTCTGATTAAGAACTAAAGTTGTCCAGAAGACAATGAGTCATGTCCTGCTGTCTGCTCTACATGTCCACATCTGACTTTGTCCCTTTTTTCTCTTCTTTTACAATCACACTGTAATGAATCAGTCTAAGGCTTGCTGTACCTTCCCTGTTAAAAGTTTCCAGTTGACATTTTCTTCTCGTCTCAAAAGACTTGTTTCCTGTTCCAGAATAATTCCCAGTTCTTCTGGTCAATGAGAAACACCTGCCAACCTGACACTGAGGAGAAGCTTCACAAAAGACCTCTTCCCACACTGTAGTACTTAATCCAGTTATTGTGGGAGAAACGAAGTATTGTCATGCTATCTTCAGTTATCAAGGGGGTCCTAAAAGGCTGATTCTAAATATTAAAGGCTTGAGCCTGAACAAGGTGGTCAAGTCAACACAGAGAAACTCACCTGGAGTCTCTCTCCTTCTAGCAGTGCAGTGTGATTTTTGTCTGTCTTTCATGTCTGACCATCCTAGATATGTAGGTTTTTGGGTAAAGCTGTGCTACGGTTTGGTGGTGGCAAGAAGGCTCCAAGCCAGCTTCCACGGCCAGTGTGCCTGTAGCACTGTGCTTTTACTCACACATTTTGAGTCATCTACACTGCAAGACTGAGCCTGGGTTAACCCTGGATGGAGAAGATTGTGGTTGAATTTCTCACGGAAATAATTTTCAGGTCCTGCATTAACAATTAGGCACAAGCCAAGTGGAGCCTGCAATGTTCTGCTTCCACGCAGACAAGTCTTGTTTGTCAGAGGCATTCAGAGTTGTGATTTGAGGTTAGGGAATTTATGGAAAAGGAATTACGGTGATCATAAAACAGGACTTAGCCGTACTCGTTCATCTGTAACAGTGCAAGCACGCTGCTTCTGTTTTTCCTTCTGGAATCAAGTTCAGTGAACTCACTTTAATAACCTGGCCAGGATGAAGGGTTAAATACATACACCCTGCAGAGCTGCTGAACTCTTAAGACCTTGGGGACTTTTTCAGCCTAGATGAGATCCATAGGTTATCTGAGACTGTTAAAGACCTCTTTTTCTCCAGCTGGCTGTAAAGACACTACCATTACTGAGTAACCTGGTGAGATGTGCCACAACTGTTCCCTGAAGAAGAAGAGGTGGAAACATGCTGAACAGATTAGAAGGCTCATCTGACAGCAAGTCCTTGCTGAATGGTGTATCACAAAGTGAATACAGCTTTTAAATCTGGAACACATGGCCTCTGTCTTGATGCTGTGCAGGCTGACATTTGAACAGCATCACCATGCCTAAGTCTACATTACATTTTTCTTTAATAAATAGGTAGAGAATCAAAAGGAAAAATCAAAATGATTTCCAGAGATTTGTAGTACATTAATGTCTTCACAATAGACTTTGAAAATAGGCATGAATTTTCCTTTCAATGGGGAGAGAATGAAAGGAAGACATCAGACTTGGAATTGCTGATCTTCCTAGGCCACATTCCATGTTCCAAGAGGCCCTATTTTTTAAGTTGCCTCCTTCTCAAGCCTTTTAATGCACAAGGCTTTTCACTCTATCCATCACTGATATGGACAGCACATCTTTAAGGCCATGCTGAACAAACCAGTGTGTTCAGATCATTACCTGAATAGTGAACCATCTTCCCTGTGCCTTGGCTGCAGGGTTGGGGTGTAGGGCCTGCCCCCTGCGTGCTCCGCAGGCAGGTCATAACTTCTCCTCAGTGTTTTCTTCTCTCATGGATTCTCATAGGAGGAGGTTTTGGGCATGTTGTCAGCCCAGGAGAGTTCCCAAAGCATCGTGTCCCATACTGATGGCCGAGGTGGCTGTCACTCAGCAGCGAGTGCTGTCTCCACTGCTACAGGTGCGCCAAGAGCGGACCAAGGCGTGCGGAGGAAAAGCTGTTTGGAAAAAATAATTTTAAAAAGAGCCTCGCATAGCAGCTCTGGATTCAGGACCTTAACAACTTCATAAAAGCTTGTTGCTGGTGTTGTAAAACTCTAATACACAAGTTCATTCCACATAAGAACACGGCTGTAAGTTTTTAGCTCCAGATGCCAAAGTGATCCCAGCCTGTTTAAAATGTGTTAAGCTGCAACATGCTACATAAGTTAATACCAGCTTTTTACTTTTTACCTTTTCTGCTTGGGGCTGTGCCAGTGCCAGTCACTTACATACTCCTTTACCTTGATTCACTGTAGGAGATGAGGCTGCCAAGCCAGATATTTACCTTGGGAACACACATTCTTATCCTGTAGCATTTCATCAGCCACAGCTAAAGAAAAGATTTATGGACTTTGTAACACTAAGATTATTTAAGTCACTTGTTAGCCAAAAATAATGTAAAGACATACAGTGCTTGTTTCAAAAAAGTTTGTAATTAGGAGCCCATACTTTGCTCTGATTTACAATGTAAGCTTGGTACCCAATTAGCAATAATAGTGTTCTTTTAACTAAAACACATATCCTTCCAGAATTATGCAGACTTTCCAATTACTGTGCTATGATGAAATTATAGCTAGAGACTCATAAAGTTGTGCATAGTTTATAAATGCAATATATTCTTAACTACCTTGCTGTACAGTATATACTAGCAGGGCTCATATGTTCTCTGTGTTATGGAGGCTTGTTAAAAGGCACATACAAGATTATTGAAAAAGTATGTCAAATAATATTTATGTACTTACTACCATTGTGATAGGCTGTTACTGGTCTTTCTGATTAACACTTCTGGTCAGATACAGCACGATCGTGTGGCTCAATCTCTGAAATTCAAAAAGCAGCTTAGGAACTTATATTCAAAGCACCCGGAAATTTAAACCCTTGATGGTTACTACTTGCTCTATGTTTTACCTTGTCATTATGATATCCCCTTTGTTTTTCATAAAAGGAGAAAAGCTTTTGCTCATTTTTAAAGCAAATTGTAGTGCCTCACCAGCTATATACAGCATCTCCTCATGCTTTTCTATAGCCAAAGACAGAGCTGCTGCTATTTTTCCTGGTGTGGGAGCAGACTGATAACCAGAAATGATAAATGTTGTCCTATAGTTAAAAACAACAATAAGAGAAAAGGCTTCCAAAGTGCAGAACAACTTTTAATTACTGTCTGGCCAGTGGGAGAGGGCACAGAGGAGCTCCTTGCTCTGCTTGTAGCAATTCCTTTCCAGCCCTTTTACAGAGGATTATTGATGAGAAAACCATGTCTTTTGGAATGGGGCAATGACTAAGGTCTGTCCAACACTGTGAAAGTGTTGGTAACACTTAATGAGATGACTAAGCAGGCTGCTCCAGGGCTTTTGCAATTTATTTATTATTATTATTTATTACCCAGAGTTTGCTGAGGACTGCTAGTCCCAGAAGGAAACTCCCATTCAGCTTGCAGAAAAATGCTGGGGAAAATGGCATGGATAGAGTCTAAGAGGAGAGTGTGTGTATTGTTTTCTCTGTGACAAGTATGAATGACTGTATGTGTACAATCTTTCATCATTAGACTAATTCAGGTTTGCCATTGCTGTTCATTAAAAATTATTTCAACTTTGCCAAAACCTTTTGAGCTCTGTGTGATGAGAGTGGGCAAGGAGAGGATTCAGTGAGGATGACTCGGGCTGTTGTTATCGTCGGCTCTGTGACTTGTCCCATCTCATCCCCTTCTTCCCCAGCCCCTTAGCAAGGCCTGGTGTGGGACATGCTCTTTTTCAGGTTTTGGGGGAGAGGTTTTTATTCCTGGTGGATGGAGAAGGAAAAAACAGATTGTTAGGTGGGGACAGTGCCAAGCCCTGTGTGGTACCTTCTCTATCCTCAAAGAAAGGAAGGAAGAACAGGCTGCCCTGGCAGCACCAGTTGCAAGGCCCTGCCTTAGGGCGGCTACATGGCTTTGCAGTGTAATATGGATCAAGAGATTAGAATTAAAAGAAAACTGAGTAACCTACGAATCTCCTAGAGCTTGCTCTTTCTTAAGATCTGTCCTTATTTTTACAATTCTTCTAACTTAATAAATGAGGCATCTTCTTTAGTGTGAGTCATTCAGGGGGACAGTTTGGGTTCTTCAAGTTTTGAGGCTATTTTAATTTCTCAGGCTATTCATTGTCTGCATTTGCTTTGTTTCATTTGGTTTGGTTTTCATTCGAGCTCTCAGTTCTATATAATATAAAAGCACTCAGAGCTGTATAAATTATGGCCCAAGATGCCTCAGGGGAGTTGGTAGTGAGTTACAGCGCTGTGTGCATACAGTGTCTCAGCTGCTCCGATTTACTGGTCCAAGTGGAAGAGGCTGAGAATCATTCGAGCTTCAGGAGTGCCTGATGGCTGATGGCCCTCGGTGCCGTCAGTAAATCCGACCTGTGCAGACAGGGATTCCTGCTGCCAGACTGCCCTGGCACACCCACCTGAGGTGTAGGGCTGATGGACATGGAAAACTTGATTGCAGCATTTCAGGGTAACCTTAAGAATTGTCTGCTTCAGGGCCCTGGGATGGCTGCCTCCAAAACCATCCTGTGAAATTTCTGGAATTGGCAGCCAAAGTCTTGGTTGTTCCCAGTGCCACCCACTGCTCAGCCCCCTCCCTGACCACCCTGGAATTTGTCTCTGACTCTCTCTGCAGGTTTGGCGCTACCAAGAAAAGGGACTAATTCGAGAAGAAAACACTTGGGTCATGTCTGCTCTACAGCCAGCTGGTCTTGTTGTGCCAAATTAAGTTCTCCAGTACCCTGGAATCAGAACAGTGCAAGCAGGATGGAGAAGAGACAGAATATTAAGAACCAGGGGAGCAGTCAGGACAGGGCAAAGGCAGATTTAGGGTAGGTGGGGTCCAGGCTGCACAATGATAGGCATCCAACAGCTGTGGAAAACAATAACAAATGGATAAAAGAAAGATTTATGGGAAGATGGTGTGTGCAAATTGGAGCATCAGAACTGCATTAGTTCCCATTCAATTATCTGCTGAAAACTTCAACAACACAAGACAGGCCCTCACTTCAAAGGCCTTGGGTCAGCTGAGGAGCTGTGCTCCGTGGCCTGTGCCTGGAGAACGGCAGAGGCTCCTCGCAGCTGGGAACGTGGCTGTACCAACAGTATGGAAGCACTTTTACATTCGTGCTTGCAAATATTTACACATTAGGTCATGGCAATTAAGAATAATTAGAGTGGAATGTACCTTGTGTTTGCGGAGCCAGGAACTGGGCCCGTGTCATAAACACTGAGTTTATTTCTGCTCAGGCTCGGCAGGGTAGGACACGGAGTTTGTGGTGCCTTCCCAGGGCTGCTCCCAGTGCAGGCACACAGTACTGGGGTACAGGTGGTGCTGGGAATCGTGCTGGAGGCTTAAAGCTCAAATGCAATTTGGGGTCTTGAGCTATGCATTGTGACCTCTCTCCAAGGCTGTTAAATTGCAATTGATTTTTCTCATATTATCAAATAATTTGTGGAGTGATACCAAATACTTCCTTCTAGCTACCCAGGAGCAAGGCTTGCCTTCTCTCAGGAATACATAATAAGAAGCCTTTCTGTCAATACTGTTCCTCCCAGCCTTCCTAGAAGAAAAACTGCTACAAATGAAAGTCAGATTTAAGAATAAAAGTGGAGGGGATTTATGTACTGGCTAGCAAAGGGTCCAGAGAATTGCAGTGACCAGTTTTGCTTGTGAGGTTGTAAGTGGCACTGAAACTGCTCTGGTGTGGAAAACATATCCTTGATACCCACTAGGTGTGCTTTGCAGTTGGATTGCAATGGGAGTTGGAGATGGTACTTAAGGCAAATCTGATCTGTAGGAGCTGTGGGCATCTCTAGCAGCTAGGACTAGTGATGGGCTGCTTCTGCTTTGCCTGGACCGCAGCTCTGTTGTTACTTCACAGTGTTGTGGGGCATCGTTACTCATAATTGTTCATAAATCTGGTGATTAAAAATGACAGTGCACATAAACTGCTTTTTAATACTTTGTATTTATACCAAGCTATTTATTAATTCTGTGACTTGCCAACATATTATTACTTCACCTTAATTAGTGCCTGGCAGTGTGTTAATCACTCCTCTGCCACTGGACCTCAGGGCTCTCTTTAATTGCCATTGGCTTCCTCCCATGTTTGCTGCTAGCATGTGCTTGGTGATCTCTGGTTTTGGGACCCCGGGGACAGGACGTTGTTGAGGCGGTTGAAATGATTTGTTTTGTGGACAGTTTTAGCTCAGTGCTCGTACAGCAGTTGTGAAGGTCACCAAACAGGGTGAGATGCAGGGACAGGTCACATCCTCACCTGCACCAGAGGAGCCTCGGCAGCACTGCCAGCACCAGCCTACATCTGACTGACCCAGGCACGCGGAAGCTCCACATTCCCATAGATTCCCTCGCTCCCCAAAGGAACGATGGCCTGGGACTGTGCAGCTGGGCCTGAAGGGTGACAGTTAACAACAGGATAATGAAAATCAACTGTGCCTTAATACTGTAAAGTACTTTCCTGGCTTGGGGAATACGCTGCCGACTCCTCGTAACGTTAGGTGTGTTTTGAAGTTGGACAGTGATATGAGTGACTGTGTAGTTTTAAACTGAATCCAGTCTTTAGAGATAGTTGAAATCTCCAGCTACCATGAAATATGTTGTCACTTCAATTACAGTTGCAAGTACCTCTCTCTTATTTGTTTCCTGTAATACCAGACAGACTAGGTAAATATATATCTTTTTTAATGAAGCACAATATAGTTTTTAAATGGTTTATATCAAATTGTTTCCAGTTTCTTATAAACTCCTGATTTCTAAATATCTCATTATTTGTTCCATATGTTTCACTGAAGTCATTGTTACCAGTACAGCAGAAAATACATAAATAATCTAGTAATTTAACATAAGTTTGTGATTTTTCTTAAGTTACTGTCAATCAAATATCATTAGTATAAACTGAAATCAAAGCAGAGCCAAAATCTGTAATTAAATCATGGAGGATGTACTGAGACAATGAGAAAATCAGGAGTGCTCTCGCAGGCTGCTCCACACACAGCTCTCACTGTGTGTGTTGGGAAAGACCACAGAAGGCTGGAAGGAGGGAGTTTTTCACGACAGTGACCGTGCTTTTGTCAAACAGGTTTCTAAGTACAGTCATGACAGTTGGTATTAATCCATTAATTGTGTTTGGTTTTCACTTAAGCAAAATATCCCATGCTGTATGAGGGACTAAAACCAGCTCATCGTGGTGACATAATAGGTAAAGTAAAAAATGCTTGTGGAAGATGCTCCCAACTTGCTGTTTGAACCTGATGAGAGCAAGGCAATGTTGTAGAAAGTCTCTGTTCAATGAAAAAAAAGTCACAGAATGGAGTTGGCAAAAGAGTCAAGTTATGCTTCATGAAAAACTTCAGCGTTTCCTGAAGAAAGAATGCCCTTATTGCCCAGTGCAATACACAGCTTTTTTCTTGTTGTCTCCCCTCCCTCCTTTATCAGTAATGAAAGAAGGAAAAGGAGAAGGAGCAGATGATAAGAAGAACAATATGGAGGAGGAAAATGGGGAGGGAAAACAGCACAGAACATCTAAAAGGTTTTAGAAATCCTTTTAGAAACATTTAGAAAAATTCAGAAAGTATAAACATTTTCAGATTTGGGAAAATGTAATTTTACATCAGAGATGGAAAAGAAAAAGCACACCACTTCAGGCACTAAAAATGTCAGTTCTCACAATGAATGGAAGATATCACTGAGGAGAATTATTTGTGTGACCAGCGTTCCCTTTTTTCCCGTTAAGTACATTTTCCAGGCTTTGAAGGTGTCTTGGTTAATAGTACATCACTTTGTCTGGCAGGGTTTTCATCGATCTCTGTGTCAGTACATCAGCTAACAAACCCCAGTGTACTTGTGAATCCGATCAGCAGTTCCAGCTGCCTTTAAACCTGCACGTTTTCTCCTCACCAGGCTGTGCTGTTGCCCTTGTGCCCATCTTTGATTTGGATCGGTGCAGAGGTGTTTGCAGAGAGGCGTGTAAGTAGGGATTATCCTGGTGAAGTAATTGCGTTACTTTCGGTCTGTGGCTAGGAACCCTTTCCCGGTTTTCCGTGATGACAAAATTCTCCATTCAACTCAGGTGAAAATCCTAGGCAAATTTAGTGTATTCCCATTATAGCTTTTCTATTGCCAAGTTCATGAAACAGCCAATTTAATCACATCGTGAACACTCATCTGTTACTTGGTTGTTTTCTGTTAGGATTTTCTGCCTCTTCTGAATCTCCACTTTTCTTCACAAAGCCTTGCCCTGCAAACTGTAGTCCAAGTCACCCTGCGGGCAGTCACTGAGGGGTGCAAGGGAAGGACATTTCTGCTGCCAAGGCGGAAAGCCAGAGGCCAACAGTCGGCTTCAGCACCATGGGGTAAAGCCCAGATCTGAGAGGGAGGTAGGTGTTCCCTGAGGATGAGCACAGAAACCAGAGCAGGGTGCGGGACACGATGGAGAATGCAGAGTTCCGGTGCCCAGAGGTGGGAGGTGCAGCCGTTTCAGTGATTCCACAAGTCCCTCTGGGAAGCCAAAGCGATGCTGAAGAGGAGGAGGAGGAGGGGATGAAGCTCAACTTCACCAGGCAAGGGCAAAGCAGCATGTTAGGGCTGCTGCAGTGATGGCTCTTCCAGTGTTTCTGCTGCAAGCTCCATTTTTCAGGGGTTTATAACTTGCTCATAAAAATTTACTGCAAGCTATAATTTGGCACACAGGGTTCCAGGCTGAGAGCATACTGCTTTCCTTATTTAAACTGCATTTGGTTTATTGACAGGCCTGTTTTCAGATTGCAAAAGAGTAACAAGTGAAATAGAAATCTAATTGTTTCAGAAACTCTTCCCTTTTTTAGGACTCTCTAGCCCCCAAACAGCTTTAAACATCTAATGGTGCCTTTGAGTATTAAAAAGAATTAAAACTAGTTAAGAAATTCATGTTTAAATAGTGGCTACTGTGCATATTGAGGAATTATACCTACAGTGTACAGCATCTTTCAGCCTGAATAATCCCAGTGCAGCTTTCCAGCCTTCTAAAACACAGCCAGAACAGGAATACAGGCAGGATAAAAGGAAGCAGTTAATAATGTAGACCTGTATAGCAGGCCTGATTGTGATTTGGGCCAGGCCGTTCTACTTAATGCATCTGCTCTTGCAAAAGACACCAGAGATCCTGTGGATCAGATTTTCAAGTACTGCCTTTCTCTTCTGGAGAACACAGGTAGGAATGAAAGTGATTTTGCAATTGCAGCTTAAGCCATTGCTGTATCAAAGCTTCTGATTTGAAATCCCAGTCATGGAGATATGGTTCATATTTTTTAACCAGCTCTACTTAATTCTGTTAAGTAAAAATATGCTGAATATGTGTCCAGGTTTGCAGATGATCCTTGCTTATGTTTGAAAACTTGGCCCTGAGCAGGTTGATGTTTCACCTAAGGAAGAAATGTCTGAATAAGTAAAAGTGTTTTGGCCTGGTTAATTTGATTTTCAGTATCTAAGCCGATGGGAAATGGTATCTTTCTTGACAAAATACACTTCTGAAAATTCAGAATGCTTCTGTGGTATCTTGCATCCATGCTGTGGTAATGTGAGAGGAGGGGAAATTGGCATTTTATGAATTCAGCTGGTGGTACCTTCTAAGTGTTTTTCTGGACCTGTTGAAAAGGATGATGTTCACCACTGTCTTAGTGGTGACTCAGGGGCTCAGACTTGCTAGATAAACCCTATTTCAGATTTGAATTTTTTGTGGGGAATGTCACAAAACTGTCAGATCGGAGTCTTCCTCCTTGCACCCAGAAAAATGAGTTTTACAGTCTGAAAGGTGCTTCTGCTGGGTATTTGTAGCCTCATGAAGCATAAAACTGTACTTCTTGTACCTCCCATCCTGACTGATCTCACCCTTTCAAGATTCATCTTGGCTAATTCAGGACTCCTGTTGCACTCTTGGGGATACAAGTTTGAATTCCTTTTTAATAGAAAAGGTTTGACTACATAGGTACAGACCAGAAAGACCAAGCAGAGGAATTTTCAGCCTGTGTGTGGTCACAGTACTTGAGCAAATCAAGTGGACAAATTACTCTGCTGCCATATCTGTTTCTCTTGGCAGAACTCTGACAGTCTTCTGGCCTCCCCTGCAAGTGTCCTCCGCTGTTTGTGATCAGATTCACTCTGCAGAGTGTGTGTGCGTAGGGATTCGCCTCCTAATCTGCATGGCTGACTTTAGAGAGGCTCTTCTTGAAAGGTAATAAATTACAGATGGAGTGGTCTCTGTAGATGCATTGGGGAATGATCTGGGTGTTTGCTGTTTGTTCTGCTCAGGGACTGCTACTGCAGAGAGCTTATATGGACTGAGCCCTTGGCATTGAGGCACTGGAGAGAACGTGGAAGTTGGTACAACTCAGCCCTGTGGGAGGTGAAATGAAAAATCAGAACCGTTTTCACAGAGTGCCTCACGCTCTGCACCATTTCTGTGCCACCTCCCAGCTCCTCTGGTCTCTTTGGGAGGAAGCTGCTCGAGGAGGAAGGGTCAGGCAGCACTGGAGAGGCAGAGAAAAGCAGAGAAGTGGGACAGAATGGGCATTGTGTGGCTGGAGCTGTCATTGCCCAGGGGTTGAGGGAGTGTAGAGTGAAAGACAGTGATGAGAAATTATTGTTTTAAAATCAGAGAAACTGAATGGCACAGAATTCTGCTTACAAAGTTGAGATTGCCCAGTGGTTAAACTTAAACCTTTGAGATTTAAGACGTGAGGAATTGTGGTGCTGATTATCCAGCCCTAGTTCACTCTTTTCAGGTAAGAGAGGGCAGGGAGGTGAAGTCCCTTAGCAGTCCTGATCTCTGTAGCCACAGGAGGATTTCACTGCAGATGTACGTGAGTCTCAGCTGTTCAACACCACCCTCCCCTTATTTTATTAACAAACAGAACGAAACTAAAAACTTGCCAACATGAAGCTCAGTTAACCTGGAGCTACAGTTACCTAGTGGCAACTTGCTGTCCTCTTCTGGAATATCCAGTTCAGGTAAGCACAACCTTCTGAAAACCATGGGAGAAGGAGTTAATATAAAGTGGACTGAGAATGTCCATGGCTCACAGATGCCAGCACAGCTTGAGCTGTCCTGCAGGAGCTGGCAGGAGCCACTGGGCGTTGTCTGCCTGCCTTCCCCTCTGCACAGCTGACAAGCTGAGAAGGTCCATTCCCACAGTGAAGGGACATGGTCAGTGTTACCTTTGCCAGCCTCTCATCTTCTCCCCAGCCAGCGCAGCGCTGGAGAGCAGGTGGCAGCTGCAGCTGGGCATGGGGCTTGCCTTCCTTCAGGACTGAGCTGTGTGAGCAGGGCTGTCCCAGCCTCTTCCTGTCTGGGATGCTCAGCAGGTGGGCAGTGTGTGAGCGTTACCTGCATGTATAAACCAGCTGCTTAAAACAGCCCCTGGGGCATAGGCATAGGTTTGAGATATCAAGGTGAGGTCCTAGGGTTTGTTTTCATGGGTGAACCTCAGCCTTTGTATACCTGAGAAGTACAGGTGGCTTCAGTTCATTGTAGCTCAGCTCACTTGCATTTGCTCCAACCAAAAAGTACATTCTGCATCAAGAATTCAGAGTGGGACTTCCAGTGCTATGGGCCACTGCATAGAGAGGGCAGAGATAGAATGGCTTTGCTGAGCACTTTCTTCCTGGTTTTCAGAATATGAATTTTTTTCCTCTTGGCTTTGCTCTTCAGGCAATGCTGAGAAGAAAGCACTGAAAGAGTTTGTCAGCAAATACTAGGGTCACACAGCATGCTTTTTGTCTGCAAAGATTTATACCAGGGTAATGAGATGCTCTCTTTCCCTCTGTGTTACTGTATGGAATGAGAAATATTATCGGGACTTTTTTTTTTAATTTAGCAAAAATTTCTCATCTGCACCTACTAGAGGATGGGAAGCCTAATGTCTGTGTACCTGTGAAAATGTAAGCTCTTGAAAATGAATGGAAATTGCAGTAGTAACAACCACTTAACATTTGTACCAAGTCTAATTTCAACAAGTCTGAGATTCACCAAGGCACAGGTCAGGAACACGGTCTGTGGAACACTGCAGGGCATGGAGACTTCTGGCAGTTTAGGGTAGGAAGAGAGAGATCATACAGAGCTAAGCAAGGATAAAAGCATTAAGCAGGCTGCAGTTTTGCTGTATAATTGGTGTTTATTTAAGAGATTGGGAAGTGATTCCCTGTGCTTTTGATTAGCACCCTGCAACCTTGGCTGGACTAGGCCATTGCTACTCCAAACACAGTTTCACAGTGCATGGGCTTTCAGCAGCAAACATGGTTTGAAAGGCTTTCCCTGGCTGTTTATTCATGCACCACGGTTTGAATGTTGCTGTCCCTTCTTTCCATTATTTGTCTTATGGGATCCACAGTTTGAGTTGAACAGATGTGATTAAAATTGATGTTCTCTGGTTTTGACTCTGGGAAAGTCACTGGTCTGGTTCACAGCATGACTCTGCAAACACTTGCCATGACTGAGCTGAAGGCATGCAAGACAATGGAGGAATGAGCAAAAAAGGGTAAAAACAAGGGCAAGAATTTCTGAAGTCAGTATTGGTACCAGAGTGCCTGCTTTGTGACACTGGGCCCTGAGTTGAGGTGGCACTTGCTGAACACACCTACAATGGATTTTGGTCATCCTCTGGGTGTGTGACAAATACAGCTGACTTCATTTCAGTGCAGCTCATCCAAGCTATATTTGCTGTGAGAGAAAATTGCACGTTCAGGACCATTCAGTGCTGGAGGTGACTTCCAGTGTCAGGACAGGGCAGGGAGGGCAGTGATGGGATGGCTTCGCTGGGTGCTGAAGGCAGAACAGCATTATTTGAAAACATAAAATAGTGTGTACTTAGTGCTCTGAAGTTCCTCTCTCTGGAGGTGAAATGGAAAGAGGCCTTTATTCAGTACATCCTCTCTTCCCTCTAATTGTGGTGGTTAATGTAAATTACTGTCTCACACTGAATGTAGCAGTCACCAAACAGTGCTGGGGTGCAGCTGCTATTTCGATGCTCTCTCAAGTAACCAGCCTGATGTTCAATATTTAGTTAAAAGCAGAAAACTTGATACAACTAAAAGACTGGAATCTGAATACACGGTGGCCAGCCTGATATTTCTAACACTGATAAATCTTGCTTTACAGCTGCATCTGGGACCAGCCTTTGTATGTCCTTTATCTCTTTAATTCCTTTTGCACAGAACAGAACAAATTGGAAATGAAAAACACTGGCTTATTGTATTCATCTAAGGACATGCTAATTGAAAATGATTGTTTCATACTGGGCTGGATTCAGAAATACGTACATCTCTCTTTCTCTCTTTTACACATAAATCCATTAAAGTGTTGAAATGGCAATTGCTAGGTCAGAGGGAAGTGAGATAAGTAAACCAGAGACAGGCACTTTAAGAGGTAGCCATACAATGAGGCAAATTCCTATGCCAGCTCCCAGATCCTTTGGCACAGATATGGTTGCCAGAATCTACATTTTCATTAAAAGCAAAAGAAAACAAATTTTTGTTGAGAGCTTTTAGGTCCATAGAGATAATCTGGAAAACATGAACAAGAAAATAATTTTTTTCAAAAAAGAAAACCTTAGATTTTCTTAAGCACTTAAAGCTACTAAAAAAGCAGTGTGGTGTGGTTTTAGGTTAATCTGGAAGAGGATGTGATGGACAAGTTGCTTGTATTCTCTTCAGCCAGTTCAGTGTCTTTCTCAAATGAACTTGGAGTTGTAAATCAGTTAATGAGGAACCTTAATAAGGAGTTCATTAAAAAAAAAGGATCATTTTTAATAATTACAAAATCGTCCAAATTTTGGTCTAAATTCTAAAGGGATTTTTTTCAGATTCTATCACCTTAGTAGAATGACTTTCAGATTACTTGGAGTTTAGGATTTTTGAGGGGGGGGAAGATTGATACCAGATGAAATGTGTATCATGTATGTTGCATGCTGGTAGTGTCAGTTTGGAGGATTAAAGTAAAATAAAAGACCAGTTAATATTACAAACGAACCAGAGCACTACATCACAGAGTGTATGGCCCTTGTGTTATAAGAGCACACACTTTTCCAGTTAGGATTCCTGTGCACACAACCAGAGTATAATGTCCCATACACAAGAGCAGATCAAAGAATAGCAGTAACTGTGTGTTCAGCTGAGAACTGTTCCTGACAGATCACAGATCCACGGCTCCTTCGTGCCTCAGTTGCCAGTTACTGAACAGTGGCCAGCAGTAAAAAGTGAGTCATGATGACTTCTCTTTCCTCTGCAGGATTACATGTTTTTATCTTGTTTATCTTCACCATTATTATGTTGCCATTTACATCCTAGATCACCTACCCAGCACTGAAAGGGTGTGAAATTTGGACGGCATTGTGCTGTGCCTAGAGTTTAAAATTCACCAGTTTTTCACAACTTCTCAGCTGGCATTAAAAGAAAAAAAAAATATCCTAATTTACTGTGGTTCCTGCCTCCAGATCTCCAATCCTCTCATCAATGTGAGCATGTATTTGGAGCTGGACTGTTGTGTTTGGCATTAAAACTTTTTGGATTTGTTTGTTTGTTGTCACTTTAAGATATCAGATGAAGTGCCCGTGGGTTTGATCTTGGACAGCTGTGTCAACTTTTTACCAACAGTCCAACCCCACATCTTAAGGGGAGAAAGGCAGGATATCCCAGGTGAACTGGTGAGAGCCTGGATTTGTTGACATTGTGTGTGGACCAGTGGACTCTGCGTTTTTATGTGCTGGGCTGTTCGTCAGTGGGATTACGGACAGAGGAGAAGAGGCCAGTCCTATGAGTTAGCACCCAATTCATCCTTGTCTGTGGGAGATGGGAGAGCTGAGTAACTTGACTGTTTGAACAAGAAAGGATTCACAAAACTTGTTTTGCTAAAAAACAAACCTGACTTTTCAGAACAACCTGCAAATGAACACAATAATTACGTTCTTTTGGTAAAAGCAAAATCATTTCTTCCTACACTTAGACCTGACAGCACACTCGCTCTGTCGGTTCAGCTGATGTGCAGGGAGGGCCAGCCTGGGGGAGAAGATGGTTTAACCCAGTGCTCGTAGAGGGTCTCCTCCGTTTGCCACATCTTCCCTGTGCCCTGATGGAGGATCGTTTACATTGTCACTGGCATTGTTTGCCAGAGATTGCTGCGTGTGGCTTTTAATGGTGAGCGCACAAATGTGTCTGTGGTAATCTGCTGGCGTAATCCTTTGTGCTGAGTATGTCCTTCACGTCGTTGTTGTGCCAGGGCATGCTTTAACTCAGAGCCTGCGGGCTGTGCTCTTTATGTTTAAGAGCTGTGATTTTGTCATGGTAAGTTTTGAGGGAAAATCATGTGTTAGTTATGGTGGAAAATATCAATGGAGAACCAAACAAAATAACAAAAAACTGAGGTATGTTTCATGCTGCCTGACATGGGGTGTTTAGGTGCATGGACTTGGTTGGTCTTAAGCAGAACTAGGTTTACACATCAAAATCATTGGCACGTTACTCACTGTACACAGGATTCAGAGGCAGAAGGAGTATTCTGTACCTGTTTTGTAAATTTTTTTTTCACCATCTTGGGTTCTAATTTTAAAATCTTTTCAGTGGGCACAGTCTGCCCCATGGGTTTCTCAGCATTTGTTATGCCTCCTTTGTCTTGCTTTTCTATGCCAATCTGGTTTTCTCGGTGACCCCCCCCAGTGAAAGCAAGATAGTGAGTGCAGTTGACTCTGTTGAGAACTGAACTGCTCCATTTTCTCAGCTGAAACCTCCCCATACCCTGCCTTTCCCAGCTCTCCAACCCAGTCAGGCTTTGGTCTTGTCCTCTCATCCATTTGGCAATGGATGCCACCATTCTTCCCTTTGTCCTTTCAAGCCTTATTTCCTCCATGAAATTAGCTCTTTTGCTTTCCTGGCTTGGTGGGAAAATGTGAAGAGATTGATGAGGTGGATTATTTGGCTGTGTACAGGTACTGGCTCCTGGTGAGGACTAGGAAAATGTGTTCTAATGGAGATGAGCCATTCTCAGTTTAAGAAGTCCATCACTCTGGCTGTGCTTTAGTGGCAGACAAGCCCAGGTCACGGAGCTGAAGCAGTGGTTTCGAACACGCATAGCACCGTGTCTCAGCAGGGGATGATGTTGGTGCTGGCTTGAACCCCAGCTCTCGGTGTTGCTGTAGCAGACTGCCAGCCTGTAGCTCAAGACTCAGCTTTTAGGGCAGATCTCTGCACATTTCCTACTGAAAGAGGCAAGTTCAAGAGAGCAGTTTAATGCTGCATCAGTAGTGCTGTGTGTGTGGTCGCACATACAAAGGCTCTGTAACCAGTTACACTTCTCATCGTATGACAGAAGCACAACTGTGCAGTCCCTGTTTCAGGATGTGCAAAAGATTGATGCTAGTGGGTGGTTTCAGAGATAAATTTCTCTGGCCAGGAATGTTTTGAAGACTTCAGCGCAGAGAGAATGGCCTTGTTGATGTCATATAATGTAATTGGTGAGGTCATGTGTGTATAAAAGTCATGAGAACAGGAAAGGCTAGTAGGTTTGTCACTCCTGCCCCTTTTATTTTCCTTGCATACGTTTTCCAACTGCAACTTGCCTGTCTGCTCTTTAGCTTCTCTGTAAGTAGGGACTAATTAAAAAGGCACCAGCCTCCAAGATTAAATTTAAAGAGTTTTTCCTTTATATGCTCATGTTTGGCAACGAGAAAAGAATGCATAAAGCTCACAAAGAAAAAGGTGAGGTTTTTTTGTCCACACAAAATGTTGATCCGAGATTGTTTGGACAGAAAGAAAGGCCACATCTCTCCATTCCTGTGGGCCCTGGCATTTCCAAGATTGCAGTCAGTGGGAGAGGAGTAGGAGTAGGAGGGACTCGAAAAACTCCTCCTTCGTGCCAAGGGTAAAAAGTGAAGAATAAAGTGGAGCAGTGCTAGGCAGAGGCTGTTTTACGTGGCCTGCTCTGTCCAAAGCAAGGCATTCCCATTCCACTCCAGAGGATGGCTGCCAGCAGCCATTTCCCTGGGTCCTTGGCGTGCCTCTGCACTAGATGGTGCCCGTTTGGAAAGCTTGGCACTGCCTGCTGCACAGCTGGAAGCTCACAGTCCCAGCTCTGGTGTCCCGAGTCTGGATTAATGAGCTGTTCTGAAAGGCAGAGGGGAGCTCATGCCACTCTTTGCTCAGGCCAGTGTGGGTATGCCCCCAAGGCCCCTGTGCCCATCAGACCTCTCTTTGTAGAGCAGCGTGGAAATTGGATGCATCTGTCTTTTCTTTGTCTGGCTACAATTCCTTGTGATCAGTCTGGAGAGAGTTTTACATGGAATCATAGAATGGTTTGGGTTGGAAGGGATCTTAAAGATCGTCTCCAAAGAAGGGCTTTTATGCTGAGAGCCTCTCTGTCTTTTTCAGCTGCATTAGCTGGGCTAATAAAAGGTACTATTTCTCCCAGCAGACCTTTCCTCACTGTCATTAAAATATGTGTTTGTTTGCTACGGAAAGTTGAGGTTGTTTTAGACATTCTTCTGGGGAAGGAGAAAAGGACATAGCTTTAAGAAAAAAAATGTTGTCAGCTTTCAGAAAAGGTCTAACCATTCATTAAATGAAAAAGTTCATTCTCCTTTTCAAAGAACACATTGTGGTCACAAAGATGACCGTGAAATCAAAGCGAGTTTGCTACAGAACTCATCTCTCACACAGAAAATTAAACTTTAATTTTTTTTTTCTCAGTTAGGAGGTGACTGAAGAAAAAAGAGGAAAGGTAGGGTTTTAAAAAGACATACTGTGGATTAATTCAGAGTTTCAGCCTTTATTCACATAGCGTATAATTTTTAAAAGTTTATCAGAATTCTCTATGAGTGAATCATGGGCCAAAACGGACCAAAATTTTGAAATAAGAAATGAGCTGTGAGGTTCTGATGGGAAGGTGCTGGTAGAACTGGAATAAGAGAACAGAATCTTTTTAATGTTTCAAAAGAGAGTCATGAAAAGAAAGTGCCCTACAGAAGAATCACAAAGCAGTGTGGCCTAAAACTGATGAAAATGAGTCCTTCCTGGGCAGCTGTATGAAGAGCAAGGCTGGGACTGTCCTTACCTGAGGAGTGCTCACCCACTGCAGAGATCTCAAGGTGCTTTAGAGAATTAAAGCCCGATGAATTAGAGCTCAGTACAAGCCAGAGAGACCCAAATGCATTTATTTCCACATTTTGTAGATGATTAGTGAATCACAGAGAGGACACGTTTAAAAGTCTTGCTTTAAGTTTGGAAATACAGTATTGTACATACTCTGACTGGAGGCTGTACATTGCCTGTGCCCTTGAAATAACCTTATTCATCTGCACCTGGAAGTTGTTCTCCATCCACAAAACCCAGTGGGGCTGTTTAAAGCCAATTCACAGGTGTCTGAAGTTTTACATATAGAGGTGTGAGACTATTTAAAACATATGTGCAGGTGTTTACATTGCAAAGTGCAGGAGCAAGGCTGTGCACATCCAATTTAGGTTTCATGTTGAAAGACAGGGCTACCTTAAAGGAAGTCCAGGAACAGGTGGCAAGGTTGGCATGTTCCCAGCTACGTGAGAAAGGAGATAAGCCACGCTATAAAGAGCTCATTTTTATGCTGCATAAAGTATATGCTTGTTGCTTGTTCAGTGTTACTTTCAAGTATCTAGGAGAATATTAGAGAGCATAAAAGCGCAGTAAAAACTACCCAGAGATGATGATGTGTCCAGCATTCTCTGCAGTGTTATGGTTATAGATCTTCTGCTGGAAGGCCTGATTCTCCAGAGCTCTGCTCCTGGCTCAGAGGCTTTACCCCGTGACTGATAAGGTCAGGATACTCAAAAAATACCTCACAAGTGGTGATGCAGTCCCTGCTGAGGAGGCGTTTGAGTACAGTCAGAATGCACAAAGGACTAAACTCTACACAGGCGTTGAAGTGATTTGCTCAGGGTCACCCAATTTGACTTGGCATGATACCAGTTGCAAGAACAACTCCTGGACCAGACATGAGTTGTTCAAAAGTGTCCTGGGGTGCCGATGGCTTCTGCTTTTCAGAAACATTGCTGCTAGTAGCTGTTTTGTCTAGCTGGACACGGGCAGTTTTATAAGCCAGTAACTTCTGGAAAGCTGTGTGGAGCAGAGAGCTGAAACTGGACATCTTGAAAGATGTCCAGGAGAAAAGTTAGGTCTTCCCTAAAGTTTGTGGTCTTGTCAAGTGCCAAGGCTGGCACCCCAAGGAAGCAGAAACATTCCTTTTTCCTGTTTCAGAACCGAAGTGGACAGGCCAGGTATTGAGATACAGCAAGTCCATGGCTGCAGGCAGCTCAAGTGCCTTTCCCCTCAAGGGACACAGAGGACCTAGGTGGGGAAGAGAGTGATTAGAGGGAGTTACAGCCCTATACACCTCCTTTATCCCAGTTCATCTCTCTAGGAGGTGAGAGAAGAAGTACAAATGCTCACTTGTCTTAAGCACCTGGAGTTTGCACACAGAAGAGACAGGAGTTGGAACAGAAGCTTTCTTTGGGTGTGGAAGTAGGTTTGCAATAGCCTCTGTCCCTGAAACAATTAGGGCAGGTCCCATCCAGGAGCGGAGGCTTCTCTCCCTCAGTTCAGTAGGAGCTGGGAGATCTCCTGTGGGTTGGTTCTGCCAAACCTCGCATGAACTGAGCAGCACCAGCAGCCAGGAGGAGCTCAGCATATTTTAAGAGGGGCTGCACAAGGGCTTGAAGTCACCCAGCACCTTCAGCACATGGACCCTGGATGCTCTCCAGAGCCAGGAGGTGCAGAGTCAACATGCAAAGGTAAAAATGAACCATTCAGGCCCTGGGAGGTTTGGTTGGGGTGTGGTCCAAGTTCTGCCTGTAGTTTTGGGTCCTTTCTTCTTGATTTACCCAAGTTGCTCTGGCCCATGCTTGGCCTCGGACTCCTCATTCCGAACGCCTAGAACAGGACTCAGCAGCACCTCGTGTGACACAGCTGCTGTGCCTGGTGCTTTTTGGAGAGGTGGTATCTGGGAGCATCGGGGCTCCAAGGACAGTGATACGAGGCATAAACAACTTGAAAAACAAAATAAGCTCTTGCTATCAGAGTCACAAGGCAAGCTGTCCAACACAACATTGGACTCTGATTTTATATTTAATTTTAGAAGCCGAAACGAAATGTTTTAATTTTATATTATTCTCAACATAATGCTAATTTGCTCCAGATGTCCACTCCGAGCTGAACGCTGCCATTTTGCATAGAAAGCATGTGCGTCAGTGATTTATTCCAAATAGCTTCTATTTTACTGCATTTCATTTTATTCTGAATGAAGTACTTAACAACATGTTTCTCTTTAAGAATCTTACTTAATCATATGGATATAATTTCTTCAATTTACGTTTTCAGTTCTTTAGTGTGGTGGCCACAGGGTGTTTCTTAACCTAGGAAGATTAAATGCACATGTTGAAAGCTGCTTATATTTGATTTTGAGGCACTTTCATTTCAAAGTCCTTCACGTAAGGTACAGAAGTGATTGTGGTTTCCTGCTAGATTCTGGGATAGAGGGATAACTCTCAGGAAAACCTTGCAGATACCTTCTAATAATCATCCATGACAATAACATAATTTCATTTCTTTCAAAACTGTGGTCTACCGAGAGTGTTTAAGAGTTTTTTTATTGGGGTTCAGGAGAAAAAGAGATTTAATTTTCTTGTCGTTTCTGGGCTACAGTTCAACATTTCAAGTTAAAACCTATTTCCGTTGAGCTCCTTTCCGAGTTTTCCCTCAAAATATTATCTTAGAAAATGTCTTTTATTCAGTTATTTTTTTATTTATTTAGCAACATACTAAAAATTATGCGAGACAGCTCAGTATGAAACCTTTGTTATTTGAGCCTGGCTCACTCAGCCATTCCTGTACATGGGCTGCTATTGGTCAAGTATGTCAGGAATGTCCTTTGGCAGCGGCCTGGGAGCTGCGTCATGTGTGTGAAGCAGCTCCTATGAGCTGCTCGCCGTGGATGGGAGGCTGCTCTGAACCTTGGAACAAAGTCCAGGGAAGATTTTTATTCTTCTTTCATTTTAAAGCTGACCCGAGGTATGTAGTTTGTAGTAAGATGTGATGCTTCTGCAGTGGTCACACAAAATATAATACACCAGATTCCTCAGACAGCAAAACCGACTCTTCTTCCCTTTTAAAAATTATTTTACTCATATAATCCCTTTTCCTCTTAGGCTTTTAGACTGCAACCTATGCCGTGGGATATAAATTCCATGAGGTCGCATCATTTGCAAGGAAGGTCATTCCCACCTGAAATAATGTTCATCTGTATTCATTCATGTCTTTTTGCATTTCTTTTTCAATCCTAGCTTTTAATTTTCAGAACTAACCTTGCTATTATTCTACAATTGTATTAGTTTATTACACTGAATTGTTGACACAGCTGGTAGGGAGCTAAGTGCTGTGGTTTCACACAATAAAATTTCAGACAATGTGTGTAGCACTTCTTTTTCATACATATCATTTGAAAGCCATATGATTCACCAATATGTGTTATTGTTATCCACCCATGTGGGATACAATCTATTTTAAATTAGTGAAGTGACTTGCTAAACTCCCTGTAAACAATAAGACTGTGGGAAAACATTAAGTGCTATTCAGAAAAGAACATTGCTATACAGCCTTTTATCCAGAGGATCCCACAGTGCTGTAGAGAATGGAGGGACCTGGCACTGTTCTTCAGCAGAGCTCATCTTCACAGCAGGCTTTAGGAGGCAGCTCCAGCACTTGAAAGTGGAGCAGGGTTTGGTGGAGAGTGTAAATGCCCACACCAGTTCAGTGGGTGCGATAAAACCCTGAGTGAAGAGTAGCAACGGGGTGTTTGTTAGCAAAATCTTGATTTAACATCTCCTTTGTAGAGAAAACTGACTTCCTTTAAAGCAGGTGAGGTCTTGAAGCCATTTTCCTAGGAATAAATCTCTCAGATTTTCCTTCATATAATGAACGTGGCCAAGCAAGACAAAATGCAAACACTGGCAGACTAAAATTAATGACTTAGGGTAAAGTGAGGATGAGTTCCTTATTTGTAGGGGAGAGAGAGCCAGTTCTCTCAGAAGGAGAAGATTGTCCTTCTCCATGTGTTGCCCTCCAGCACTGTGGGATTCTGCTGCAGTGTGATGAGCAGGTCTGTGGGTGAAGGAGAGAGCTGTGTCTCTTGGGGTTCCGCTCCACAACCAGGGCACGAGGGAGAGCAGAATGAGGTAACCAACCCTGCAGTGCTCACAAGCTCCCACCACATCTCACAGCCTCCCAGTGGTTCACCAGCACCTCTTGTAGGGCTCTTTGCCAGAGCTCAGCTGTACATGTGAGGAAGCGTCAGGTCATTGTAGCAGATCCCTTGCCTGCCTTGGATTACAGGTTGGACCTCAGCCGTCACTTACAGATTATCAGGTTGGCCCAGCATGGCACAGAAAGAGCAGGAGCCTATCTGAGCACTGCAAGTCCCACTGACTTCTCTACTCCTCTGCCAAGAACAACCTCGGAGACAATTGTATGTTCTCCTCATTGCTTTGTGCAAAGATTAACCCAGTGTTGGCAAGTTGATGCAGTTTGTCAATTTGCAGGGAAACTTTACTCTTCTGAGCTGATCTTCACAAATAACAACATGAGATAAAAGCTCCATCACGTGCTTGTGGAAATGAGCACAGGTAGAGTATGAGAAGGACAGTAGGTTTTAAGATTAAAAAAAATCCGCCCTAACTAAAATGGGAGAAAACCCCAGCAATAAAAGTACAGACTTTGTGAAACAGATTTAGTGAGGAAAATGAATGAGCTGTGTTGAACCAGTACAAAAAGTTGTATTTGCAACAAAAAACCCACGTAGATGGGCAAAGAGTTACCTTGCTGCTATTTTTCATCTTTCCTAAGAGAATTTGGTTGTGCTGGACTCGTTTAGTCAGCTGTAGCCAGAAATTTCCCACTGTAGATCAGATTTCATCCACAGGATCCTCCTCTGTTTGATCTGCCAAGGACAGGAGCCACTTTGTAAGCTGTGATGACGTGTGACAAGCTATGACTGTAAAACATATTTGTTTATTGGTCTTGACAAAGGTAGGAGCTGGGTTTTCCAGGGTTATAAAAAAATAAGAGTCCAGGGGGGATGAGTGGGAAGTTAGGATGGACACTCACTGTTGCTAGATGACACCGTGTTTGTGACACACAGGCTTGTCACACGCTGGTCTCAAATCTTCTGTGCCTGGAGACAGAGCACAGACCTAACCTGGGATGCACTGGAAACCCGTCCTGTTCCTAGACACACTCTTGGCATGTTACGAAGCCGGACTGGACCATGTGAGGATCTTTTTGTTCCTTTACTGGTTCATTAAAAAGAAAGGAAAATATGAAATAAAGAGGGAAGTTTTTCATTTTGCTTTTTCCATGTGTTTGTTAGTGAATACATTCAGAGTATTTCAATAGTGGCTGATGCCAGTATAACTGCTTAAGATTGATTGCTTAATTCCTGAATGTGCACATTGTTTTTAGCAAACATTATTAATTTATGTTTGTCCTGCCTCTCTTCCAATCTCCCATTGGATTCAGAATGTAAACCAGGACAGGCAGCTTCTCTGCCATCCTCTTTGCAGATGTCTCTCCCAGACCCAGGAGTGAGAAGTGCCCTGTGCTGGGCACAGAAGGGTTGCTGAGTTCCCCAGCGTGCACGAATGTCCTATGCTGAAAGAGAGCGCTCAGCACATTTCAGGAACAGCTTACAGAAGCAGGGTGTGTAATTTTTAATAACTGGGATAAAAACCCTCAGTGACATCTTTAAAATATAAATGCCTTTTCTTGTTTCTTTTAGTTCTTTGCCCCCCCCTTATTTTGCCTTTTCATCTCTTCTCCTTTCAATTCCATTAAGCTTCATTGTACAATAATGTATCACACTGGACTTTTTTCAATTATGTTTTTGATTTTTTCCTCCTTGTTACTATAAAACTCCAGATGTTTTGAGACTTCATGGTTCTCTGGATTATTTTTTCCTTTATTTTAATCTTCTTTTGTAACATGCCACACATGTGGTATTTTGGCCTTTTAAGATGCTATGCTATGCTAATCAACCATAAGTTTTGGGGTAAGATTTTTTTTTTCTTTTTATAATTACTTTTTTCCCCCTTCTTGCTGCTGTTGTCTCTTTAATTATTTTCTTTTTTCTATTTGTTTTATTTTTTGTTACCCCAACTGTTTAGTCCACATCAATCATAATGGATTCTCCTTTTGCTCTGAGGCTGCATTCTTTATGTTAAGCAAATTAATTCTTCACTCCAAACTTTCAAGCTCTCATACCTGTGAGTAGATTATGAGCACCTTTTTCACCTTGCTTGTCAGCACAGAACTGTTTGCAGTGTAACTGGCCCCCCAGACCAAGAGCACAGACTGTTCTGTAAAGATTGAGATGAGCACAAATAGATGATACTTCAGATGCAGACTGGAATGGAAATGTCGCCTTGGAAATTAAGACAATGAATTACTGATCCAGAGAAACAAGTTTTTGAAGTACATGTAGGAAACTATACTTTTTATTAAAAAGATCTAAAAGTACTGGAGGGAAGCATTTTAGTTTATTTGTGGTTCTTTGCTGGCATGGATGGGAGAGGGTTTTTAATTTATTTTGTTCAATCTTAATTTTGTCCCCAAAACAAACAGATATTAGAACAGCAAATCTTGGATTGTGTGCTGTCTTTTAATTCAAATAGCTTGTAAGCTATTCAAAAAATCCCAAATAAAGAATAGTTTCCGAATTACATCTGAGGAAATAAAGGGGCTGACATGGGGTGTCTTCTTTGCTTATTACATGACCCTATGAATTTTGCATTTTGTTCTTTAAAATGTTGCCTCATGTAATGTTATTTTTGCCTGCAAGCCATAATACTGCATTCAGTCCAACTGTAATGAGGTTTCAGAAAATTGTTTGCTTTCCAAATGACATATTTAGCAAAACCTTATGGCAAAGTCTGTGGCTGTCAAGCTGCTGATAGTAAAATATTCCCAACTTTCCTGGTTCATTCTCATATGTTGTAGCAAACAAATGCAACTACCCCTGTTTTGACAAATGTTTATACTTCTGCTTGATTAAAGAAGGATTACTAAAAAGAGTTTTAACCAGCAATTGGGTCTTGTGGAAAGGATAGGATAGTTTCCCAGATACTTTGGGTTTGCTGGAAAACGTATGGAAAGCTCTGTTTGCTCACTGAAGTGCCTGACCTACTGGCACTAGAAGAAATAAATGTACAAATATTCCAGTGCTTGCAGCAGCGTTTGCCCCGTGCAGGGGATGTTGGTTGGCAGGCAGGTGGCTGCTCCTGCAATCTTTGTGTGTGGGAATCACCTCATGGGCGAATCAGACCTGGTCACTCTTGAAACCTCGTGACTTAAATGAGTCCTGCATGGGCCAGGTCTGCATTCCTGGTGCATCCATCACTCCTGGTACTGCCCGAGGGGGTTCAGGAATGCGGGCTTAGGGGCTTATAAAATTCATAAAATTGAAATAAAAGAGACAGCCCAAAGTCTTGTTTAATTCAGTGATGATCAAACATCTCCTCCAGGATTTTCAGTGTATTTGTATTTCCCAGTTTCATGGCAATTAGGGAATACACAACCTGTCTAACAGCATGAAGAAAAATGAACTACTGGTGGACAGTGTGTGGATGTCAAATGGTTGGCCACAACTACCCTAAACCCCAGCAATGTGAAGGATGTATTGCATTTATACTGTGGCTTACTTTTCTAGGTTTTTCTTCTTCCTGTTCTGAACCTTTCAAGCTTTTCTTCTCTTAAACACCAGCAGCTGTACAACATTCTGGCTAAAGCCCTAAATGCTTTTTTTAAAGACAAATAATAAAAAGTAAAAGCATTTTTGCCCAGGACTCAAATGAAATAGCATGTAGTGTCACTTTGTAAACATAAATTGTTCAGGCTTCAGAAATAAAACCAAACCCAGAAACTGGCAGGTCTTTTTATGTTACAGTTACCTTCCACTTTATTGTAATCACAAAGGGAAAAAAACCCCTAACAATTTAAACTTCTAACAGTTAAAGCTTCTAACAGTTTAAATCTGTAAGTTTGAATCTGGCTAAATAAATTGGGATTCTTTAGGATGTTAAAATCTCATTCCTATGGGTGATCTTTTATGTACTCAAATAATTCTGTTGAGTTTAATAGAACTCCTTGCATGAGCCACATTACTCAGGTGCAACTATTTGCAGGATCAGAGCTTTACATTGTAGCTGCAATAGCAAATTAAACATTAATCTAATCAGGAGTTAGCTGGGAAAAACAAAGCACCAAAACAGATACTTTGATTGTCCTGTGGGGTGGAACAACTCATGTGTTTTAAGTTCCTGAGGTTCGTAACAGTTCGGAGCCCCTTGTGCTTCCAGCCATGGCCCCGACATTGGCCTCAGTGTGCTGTACAACATTGATGCTATTTAAAGAGTGGTGTGGCTGTTTCCTCCCCTCCAGAAGGGATACGCAGCCTCACAGGATCCTTTTTCTCATAACATGTTTTTCAATAAAATTTTCCCAATTTTGTAATCGGTTGGGAAGAAAGAACATTTCACAATGTTCATAAGGCTTGTGGATGTTTTGACCAGACATCAGATTTCCTAGTGATAGCATTAAATGCTTTGGAATGAAATGTTTTGGGTTTTCCATCTGTAGGCTGTCTGAGATGTCAGCAGCCAATATGACCTGCTCTTTCCCTTTTAGGTCTATAAATAAAAGGCAGCTTGTTTAACTGATCTTGCAGCAGAGAGCAGAGGTGTATATTAATGAGCTCGTTCTAATGGCACACTGGAGCTATTTAGCACTACGACTGTGAAGGCTTCTTTTTTTCAGTCATAACTCATTTCCTCAGAAAATGTCAGTTATTGCTTCGCCCTATGGTCTGAGCTGGTTAGTTTATAGTTTATTTCTTCTGATCTGTACCACTGACAGATATTCTAGACATGACTGTGATTAAATACGCTTATGAAAATGGTAAACATTTGATAATATAAACCCTCTTGGGAACATGCTGTTATTTCTGCGTGGCAACATTCTCAGGTGCATTCAAAGTATAATCTGGAAGCAAAAAAAAAAACATTTTAAGCAATTAAAGTTATTAGATTAAATTGTTTTGTTGGGAAAATTGTGATGTGTTTAGATCACTGTGAGATAATTCAGTGTTTTTATAAATATGGCTTTTGAATGCGTGATATTGCAGTAGTGACACTGCAGTGAGATTCTAGTGTGAAATAAAGATAACATATGTATTTCCATATGGTAATGAACTAGTTTAGACCCATAAATTTCTACAAGGTGTCTTTTCCTGGTAGAAGCCCTGTTCTAAAAGCAGCAGTAGTTAGAAAACCCAGTAACTGCATTGTGTTCTTGCTGTAATCATGTGGCATTGTTTTGTGTCTGTGCTTGGGTGTGTGCATTAACGATCTCACAGCAAAGACAAAAGTAGTAATTGCAATATAATTTTTATTTTTATTGATGAAACTTGTTTAAGAGCTCTGTTGACATTTACAGACTTTGAGGATCATGCAGCATTTGTTACAGTTATCCTAGGCATCAAACGTCCACAAAATGTTTAGGATTGTAGGATTCAGCAGTGACAGATTGGGGCCAGATGTCTGGGAGATCCCATAAGTGGCCTTCTCAGTTGATAAAATAGCTCTCACCATCCCGAAACCCTTTTGAAACTGAACATTAGTTCTTTGTAGTTGAAGCTGAGACACTTGTGGGTTGGCTGGATCTTCCTGGAGGTTATTTAAAAAGGAGAATGAGCACCCCATTTCTCCAAGAGGAGCTTTATTTAGTGTATATTTAAATGTAAATACACTCCAAGTAGCAAGAGTAGGTGGAAGGGTTAAAAGAGTTGGCGAGTAGCAGTTAAACCCAAGAATTACCTTACAAAGTTCTCTTAACAACAGCAACCTGGTGGAAATTACCATAGCCCTCCTCTTCAGGGAGTTTCCATATGTGCACTTCCACAGGGACAAACTGTGAGGGACACAGCAGATCCAGCAAGAAGTAAGAGAGTTGAAAAAGGTGGCCTTCAAAGTGCAGCTCTATCTGCAGCTCTGAGTGGATTCTCAGCCACGCCCTGCTCAGCTCTTCGTACCAACTCCTTTCCTCCCTCCCTTTCACACCTTTCATCTTCACCTTCCCCTCTTCTCATCACTTGCTGACAAAGTTCTTGCCCCTACTCGCTTGCCATTGATTTTTTTCCTGTTTCACCAACCCAGCCTTTGCCAGCTTGAAAATCTGAGTACTGCAGTCACGTCATTCTCTTTGCTGGTGCATTGTTCCCCCTCACATGTTTATCCTGAGTTTATCACTGCACTGGGACCGTCCCGCTGCCTGTTACCCAGTTTAGTAGAGCTGGGTAATACAAATAATGTGAATTAGGAAATAATAACATAAATAAGAAAAGGTCTGCATGTCCAAGCATATGTAGTGATGGAGGAACCTTACTACTGAAGGCATTGGACATATTTACCCAGAAAAGGCAGCTGACCACAGTAGAAGGGTCTGTAAATAAGCCCATATTTGTTTGAGTGGTGCTGCCTACACTGTAGCTCTGAGCTTTTCTGGTAGGGCCTGCTCCTTCTCTTCCTGAAGTGTCGATCCAGCAAACTCTTAAACATATGTGCTTTCATGTGTTTTAAATTAGGCTTGTGTTTAGATGTTTTAGGACATTTGCTGTTGGAATTTTTGCTACTGACATCAATGAGAGTGGAGTTGGACCTTTAATGAGTTTGGATTATTCTGCATACCTTCCTACTTTGCATTAGGCTCTAGATATGGAACTGAAGACTGGTAATCCATTAGAAAAACATTCAGACGGTCAAGAGCCTTCTCTCTAAACTGGAGAGAGATGGATTTGATGGCTGGAGTGCTCAGGGAATGAGGAATGATGGTCACATCCAGAGGGTAGTGGTGAATGACTCAATATTCAGATTGGATGTCGGTGCCAGGTGGTGTCCCTTGGGGGTCCATACTGGGACCAAGTGCAGTCTCAGCAGATGTGCAGGTGACACCAAGCTGCGTGGTGCAGCTGACACTCCTGAGGGACGGGATGCCATCCGGAGGGACCTGGCCAAGCTCCACAAGTGGCCCATGGGAATCTCATGGATTTCAACAAGGCCAAGTCCAGGGTACTGCAGCTGGTTCACGGCAACCCCTGGTATCAACACAGGCTGGGGCATGAAGTAGCACAAAAATGCTCCAAGGGATGGAACACCTCTTCTGAGAAGAAAGGCTGGGAGAGTTGGGCTTGTTCAGCCTGGAGAAGGCCCCGAGGAGACTTAGAGCAGCCTCTCAGTGCTTGAAGGGGACCTGCAATAGAGATGAAAGGGATAATAATAATAATAATAATAGTTCAAAGGGATGCCACACTATGGACACACTAATCAAAGGAGGCTGGAAAGGAGGAAGATTAGGAACAAAAAGGAAAAAAGTGATCTTTAGGACGTCAGAACATTCACTCAGCTTTATGGAATGTCCTGTGAGAACTATGAATTTGCTGAACTCTGCTCTGTTTTTCATAGACTTCAGCATTTTTGCACATTTCAAATTGCTCCATTCTGAATCTCTGTCAGCTTTTTAGTGATGATTGTGAAGAAAGTTTGTTTCTTTTGAAGCCTTGGTGGCTTTGGTCACTTCCAACCCCCCCCACCTCCTTGCACCAGCTCAAGTGTTCAGAGGTGGGTTGTGGCCAAACAAAGCTTCTGAACTCATAAACTGCATGTCTCCAGGTGATTTTGTGGATCTGTCACAATAGCTGTGATGGGTAAAGATGGAAATACATACCCATGAGATAGTTGTCTGTACAAATAGACCCAGCATGCCATTTAGATGGGTTAATACCTGCCCAGGGCAGTAAAATATTTATGGCCATAGAGGCCACATTGATCCTTTGATGTGTGAGTGGCTGGGACAGACAGAGAAGTGCCAGAAACCCCTCTGCCTGCAGTGTGCAGAGCGGATCTGCATCCAGTGCCAGGACACAGCCTGCAACATGAAGTGTTGGCTCCAGAATCACTTTGGTCACTGTGTTGAGGTATTTACAAAACGCACTGGGCTGAGCAGAATGTTGTGGGCCTTTCTGCATCAGTGATTTAAT
Organism: Gymnorhina tibicen; assembly: GCA_013399875.1. NCBI lineage: Eukaryota > Metazoa > Chordata > Aves > Passeriformes > Artamidae > Gymnorhina > Gymnorhina tibicen. The sequence continues at coordinate 387,843 of VXAZ01007995.1, forward strand.
TTGCATTTGGCAGGCCCTGGGAGATCAGGTGCCTCCAGGGTACAGCATCTTCAAGGCTCCTGCATCTGCTCTCCCTTCCCATCCCTCCCCCTGCACTGCTGGATGTAACAGCCAAGTCAGCAGTTTGCATGCGCTGATGTGTGTGAGGTGTGAGTGACAAACAGGATTGGCAAGGCGATTTCTGTGATGCCATCTCAGGAGCCACAGGTTCCTGGAAAGCTGCTGAACAAAATCCTGACTCAGCAAAAGGAAGTGACAAAGCACTTGCTGATTTTTGAGAGTCAGGATTTCATTGTTTATGAGCACAAATCATGCAAAAATCTGTGGCTTCTAGAAACAGTGGTTGGGACAGGTTGCTCAGAGAAGCTGTGGCTGTCCCATCCCTGGAATTGCTCAAGGCCAGGTTGGACAGGGCTTGCAGCAATCTGGGATAGTGGAAGATGTCCCTGCCCTTGGCAGGGCTTGGAACAAGGTGACCCCTAAGGTCCCTTCCAACACAAACCATTCTATGAAGATACACTCACATTATTTCAGAATTGCTGTTAATGTTGATATGAAGGTGAATTGGGTTGTGTTTCTCAAATACATTCCTTGAGATCACAAATCCTTGAGGAACCAGGTTTTTATCTGTGTAGAGGCATAAGAAGATCTGCAGTGCCATGAAACAGCAATATATGCAGAGTGGGCAAAGAATATGCATTCCATCACTTGAGTATTTGCATGCAAGTATTTGAACATGTGTGAGTGAGTGCATTCTATGGGTGTGCAGGTGCACAAACGTGCACACACGAGTATGGGAGAGTTCACCTGGGAGAGTTCCCAAAGCACATCCTACAGACAGTGCCTCCACTGCCTGTTGTCTGTAACACTGACACTTAGCAGTGAGCAATGCAAAACATCCTTCCCTTGGCCTAGTAGCTGGAAATTTTACTTATTTATTTATTCAGATTTAATTTGAAACAGTGACTTCTGTTCTGAATGCTATGCAGTGTTTTATTGCTGAGCTCCCTAATGAAACGGGTGCTTAAGAAGTCAGAATTGCTCAGGTTACTGGTCATATAAATGCTGAGAGCAGCTCTGAATGATACAGCTAGTAAAGAAAAGGGTGCAGAATAACAGCAGAGTTCCTTTGGATTGATCTTCAAATGGATCAGGTCTTCCTGTAATAGTCCGTGCTCATCTGCTCCAGTGTATAATATTTCAGACACCTGAAACCAGGTTCTAACCTGCCACAAACAGCTTCTCTTGCTCTCTGTCTGTAGCAGCTAATTGTTATTGCCCACAGTGGTTCCTGTGCCAGTTAACATCTCTTAGGACTCAGAACACTTGTTCTTTCTTTAAATTTTCTGTTCTGACACCGTGTCTTTAAGTGTTCAGTACTTCAGACAGAATGTGTGAGATATTTATAACCCTTGTATTATTACTGAGCTGCACACCGTGCCTTCGGTGACAGATTAAATGAACAGCACAATATGTTGTGTTTCATCCATAAATTTCAACAGATGTTTGAATGTTGGTTGATTTATTGCACGTCCGACTTGGTTCTTACACTGTTCTCATTGTGGCTGCACATGGTTTATTTAATAGAACCTTACAGCGATTTTTTTAATGATGTTTTTCAGTTTGAAGGATGCAACAAGGCATTTTCTAGACTTGAGAACCTCAAGATTCACCTCCGGAGTCATACTGGGGAGAAGCCATACCTGTGTCAGCATCCTGGCTGCCAGAAAGCTTTCAGCAACTCCAGCGACCGGGCAAAGCATCAGCGGACACACCTGGATACCGTAAGCATGATTTCATACTGGGAGCTGCACTGAGTTTTCCAGTGGTCCTGGTACACAATCAGTTCTGTTACTGCAGGGGGACTTGGCCTTTTCATGAGAAGAGTCTTGGAAAACTCAGCTATGAGCAAGTGTATTTGGTTTTGAACTGTATGTGCTTTGAGAAATGAAAAAGCCTTGATCGTAGAGAGGCACGTAGTTGGTGTTACTCATGCTGAGGAGTAAGTTACGAAGGAGTAAGTTACTCAGCAAACTCTCCCATTGTTCCTGTTCCAGTAAGAGGAGGCAGCAGCACAATAAGGTGTAGCTGAGTCAGTGCTGCTGCACCAAGTGTGTGTCATTGTCTCACTTCCTGTCCCCTTCAGTGAGTGTTCTGAGTGAATGCAAAAGCTGTTCAGACCTCTCAGTGCAAGGTAAATGCACCTCGGTTTTGGGCAGTAATTTTGTAAAAGTGAAAATAAATCTGTCTCATAACTCTGTGGAATTGCCTAAGCACCCTCCATCAGAATTAACTGTGAGAAACACACTCTTTAATTCTCTACAGTTGGTAGATTTGGCTTGACTCTGCAACTCTTCTCACTTGTCTCACAGAGGAGATGGGAGCCTGTCAAGCATTTTGGGCTCTGAGATGAAATCACCAGATCATGGGGAAAGCAAGCAGTGAGACAGCTCTGCAGACCAGTCATGTCCTCAGCTTAAAGCTTGTAAAGAATAACAGGCAGAGTTGTTCCTTTGTCCTTTTCAAAGAAGTGAATATATGGTTTAGTTTGGCCAAGTGTTTATGGGGCAGAACTTTTGAGTTTAATTGATATTTACTTTTTAAGCAGTTACACATTTCAGACAGTGCAGCATTAAGGAATGTCTAATGTACATTATGCCTTGCAAAAACAAACAAGTAAGAGAAGCAAGTCAGTCACATTTTCCAAACCAAAGCACACTTACAATAACAATGTTTTATTTATTTGAAAGTCAACCTGAGATATTTGAATTTTTAATTTGCATCTCTTTTGAAAGTGGATATACTAAATTGCGTGCAGTTTTTAAATTTAATTGCATGAATCTAGTAGATATATTTTTATTATCCAAACTCAAAAATGGAATGCCATCTATTAGTTTTAAGAGAGAGCTTAAATGGTTACTTAAATGAGCACAAATTCTTTGTGTGTTGTCTGTGCAATATTGAAAACAAATGTCTTAACTTTCTATTTTCTTCTCTTCTCCCTTTATCTCTGTCTTTATTATCTGAAATGCTCATAAATCAGGAAAAAGGTACAGTAATCATTTTCTACTAACTTCCTTAAATATCTAAAAACATCCTCCATGCTATTCCATTGCAGGTTCTCTACAACTGTTTCTGTAGTCGTGCACACAGTAACTGAGTTCCACTTACCTGGGTTAATTGAAGCCCTGTGGTTTAAGCTCAGTGAATTGTGTGCTTATGTGAATGTGAAAAATAGCAGAGCTACAGGATGGTGCTGCTGCACCAAACAACTGCCTGGAATGTCAGAGCAAATAGCCATGAACCTTTGTAAGGGCAGTCAGATTTTCATCTAGTTTCCATATCACTGAGTTGAATCATTTTATCACTAATTTGAATGACATCAGTGATTTGAAAAATACTCTGCTAGTTTTTCTGCCAAGGGATTTGTTAAAGTTTTCCATAGCTTTTCCTCAGGTGTCAGTTCTCTGTGTTCCAGACACTCTCAATAAATCTCCTTTGCCCTGTAACTTTCTGGGTAGGTGCTGTGTTAGCCTGTAAGGTCATGAATTGGTGAATGATTCTATTATTCCTGCAGAAATTTCCTGCTGGCTGGACAGAGTAGCAATACTTATCCTCTGGAGGTACTTACAAAGAAAGGGGGTTTATATGGGCTGCTTATTCCTTATTGAGTGCATTTGGAATTGGTTTTAAAGCTTCTCAGTCCAGGTCACTCCATCATTTATCTCCAAAAGGGGAATCTGTAAATCATTTCACTTACTGGTGTATGCTGGTTTGATCGAATCCCTACTAAATCATCTGGAAGTAGATCCTTCTCCTAGGTAGGAGCAGAACAAAGGGAACCTGTCAGCACTCCTCCAGGAGCAGAGCAACTGGCTTAGAGGACCTCACAGTCACTTCTCCCAAAACTAGTGGGATTTTTTCCCTTCTGTGTGTCCTCCTTCTGAAACCAAGGGGATTAAAGAATGTGACACCGAGGTCATGGCAAACCAGTTTTCTACCTTTGAGAAGACACCAAAAGGATTTGCTAGTCCTAGTGAGGAGGCTGAGGTAATGTTGATAGATGAGGCAAGAAAACAGAGGGCAAAAGAATGTTCCATTTAGCTTTAAAGCTTTGTGAGCTGTGCCATGCAGCACTATTTTGCTGGTAGTTAAGTCAGTGGTTACTTTAAAAAAGTGCCTTTGCTCATTTTGGCAATTGCACCTTCATTTGGAGTTTGTTCTGTAATGCAGAGATAGTGTTCCATTTGTTGGGAGTAGGCATCACCAAGAGGAGAATTCGGTGAGGATTTCAGTTTCTGGGAGTCCAGAATCAGCATTTAAATTAGAGCATCTCATTTATTTATTTGCCTATGAGAAGAGAATACTGGAATTCCCTCCCAGACTCAGATGGTTTTCCCAGGAGGTGCCCCAAAATCTGCTTTGCTGCATATCATAGAGTCACAGAATTGTTAAGGTTGGAAAAGATCCTTAAGATCCAACCGTTACCCCACCACTAATCTGTGTGCCCAGGTGCCACATCCACACAGTTGTCCAACACTCCCACGGATGGTCATGCCATCACCTCCCTGGGCAGCCTGTTCCAATGGCTGACCACCCTCTGGGAAGAAATTGTTCTTAAAATCCAATCTAAACCTCCCCTGGTGCAACTTGAGACTATTTCCTCTTGTCCTGCCCCTTGTTCCCTGGGAGCAGAGCCCAACCCCCACCTGGCTGCACCCTCCTGTCAGGGAGTTGTAGAGAGCAAGAAAGTCCCCCCTGAGCCTCCTTTTCTGCAGGCTGAGCCTGCCCAGCTCCTTCCGCCACTCCTCGTTCTCCAGACTCTTCCCCAACTCCGTTGCCCTTCTCTAGACACGCTCCAGCCCCTCAATGTTTTTCTTGTCATGAGGGATCCAAGACTGCACCCAGGATTTGAGGTGGGGCCTCACCAGTGCCAAGCAATTGTGGTAAAAAATGTGTAAATCAGAACTGAAAGAAACCCAAAATGTCTGTCTTTACGCTGATAATTTTGTTTGCTGTAAAGGCTAGGGAAAAAAGAAAAGCTCTCCAAACCCATCCAGTCCCACCTCACTAGCATTTACCTCTGCATCATAATCCACATCCAGTGCGCCAGGGCAGAACCGGCTCTGTTTGCATCGTGCCCGGTTGGTGAGCTCAGAGGAGCCGCGGAGCCAGCAAAGAGAGCGAGCAGCTGAGGTTCAGCAGCGCGTGTCAGCGTCCTGAGCACTCCCTGTGCTGGCTGGGGCAGGCAGAGGGGTGTGACATGTCTCGCTTTGCTCCCGTTCCCAGAAGCCCTACGCCTGCCAGATTCCCGGCTGCTCCAAGCGCTACACCGACCCCAGCTCCCTGCGCAAGCACGTCAAGGCTCACTCGGCCAAAGAGCAGCAGGTGCGTAAGAAGGTAAGAGCAGGCAAAGAGTGACACGTCCCCAGAGCTCCTCAATACAGTCATTTTTAATTTACCTTTAATTCATGTATTTTCAGATCAGAGTTTTTCTGCAATATCACAGAAGAAAACTTAAGTGGAGCTGATTTTCCTGATGGTTTTTAATCACTCTTGTTAACCAGACCACCTTATACATTTGTACTTTAAAAGGCTGCCACCCTCTAATTTCAGTTTGCCCCACGCTTTCTGTCCAAGCATTTCTTTTCCTGTTCATCTTTCATACACAAGCCCAAATTGTGCTGTCATTCACATAAAATGTCCATGCATTGAGTCTCTCCAAGCAGCACTAGCAGATGGTATTTACTAAAGTACACGTTGGCAGATCATCTAAAACACAAATGGAACTAAGCCAGGATACAGTGGAAGTGTAGGAAAAGAGCTCTTGTAATAGAAGAGATGTACCCAGCACCATCCAGGTGTCCATGGAATCAAGTCTTTGCACATATTAGCTCTAGTCAGAAGTTCTGTCTAGCCTGGCCACTGCCTAGTTTCCATCCCAATTTTGTATTATCAGGCCTTGTGGTTTCCCTGCAGCTTTAGAAGGTTCCACAGGATGTGCTGTGCATGTGTGCCCCACACCACAGGTCACAAAATTCCCAGCACTTCCCTAGATTAACCTTTAGCTCGTAGTGAGAGTAAGAGTCAGAGTGCCATGGCAGTAATTTATTAATTCTATGTAATTAATTCTGTGTAATGAGAGTAAGAGTCTGAATGGCATAATGTAATTGATTAATTCTATGTAACTAATTCTATGTAATTAATTCTATTTAATGAGAGTAAGAGTCAGAAGGCCATAGCAGTAACTGGCCACAGAAAGAGGGTGACTGTGGCACCAGAGTCTTTTGCAATTGCAAGATCTTTGCAACAGGAAGGCTTTGTTACATGAAATTCTCAGCAGATTATGGAAGGCAATACTCTCTATTCCAAAGAAGAGAATTTCCCCATTTTTCCTTCCTGTGGTTGCTGGCATACTTCTGGGAAACAAGGAGGGAGTTATTTCCTAATACCAAACCTGGGTATCATTTGTTGAGCTCTGTGTACTGAGCTGAATGCATTACTGTGTCACCATTCTCTACATCTGGGGACAGTCCCCACTGTTACACCCCGTCACCTGCTGAGGCCTCGTTCCAGTTCTACAGAGCAAGGTGGGGAAAAAAACCCCAAATCCCAATTTTGTGTTAGAGGGCACAAAGTACTTCCCTGCATCAGCAGCAGGAGACCTGAAGCACAGAATCAATCCAGGACAAATTTGGTAACTCCAGCTGCAAACTCAGGCTGCTTGGATGAGCCAAGACATCAATATCCAGGGTTTCATATCACTTACTCCCCTGCCTTGAGGAGTTTTCCTGTGTGCATGTACATACCCTCATATAGACTTATCAAATCTATCTTAAAATAATGGTAGTAACTTGCCTCCCACACCTTATTTGGTAGACCAGTCTAAATCTGCACTCCTCCAGTGGTTTGAAATCCTCTTCAGATTTCCTGTCTCGTTTATCCATGATAACTTTATGAATACTTGATCCTGTGACTTTTTTTTTCTCAAACTTAAAAGGCACCTGAAAAAGCAGTGGATTTAAAGTGTGCTTTGGTCAGGCTCTCTTAATAAGGATCAAAGCAAACCTGGCTGATAAAGAAACAAGAACCCCCCAAAAATATTTCACTTAATTGTATTGAAAAACCCCAACACCTTTCACAACTGAGTAAACCTCAGTGTTACTGAACAGCCTACGCTGGATTTCAGATTTAGGAGAAAGAGGGAAAAGACTGTTTATACTCACTTGCTCGGTTTTGGTTCTAACTCAGCAAAGGCAGTTGTCCATTGGTATCAGCTTCCCAAGAATTCTGAGTGGAAACGACTTAGCCAAGAAAGAAAAATTAACAAGCTGTTCTGCCAACATGTCTTGGTTGAGATGTGCTACCAAAATGTGCCATCTCTGATACAAAACAAAATGCCTGAGCTTAGACTTGTATCAAAGGAATCCTGAGCACTTAGTTCATAGCTTAGAGGATTAGTGCAGCGGTGATATTTGGTTGTCCTGAAAGGCTTTACAGGAACAGAATAGGGGAAAGTTAGCTGTTAATTTAGTAGTAGTTTAATTGGCTGCAGATGCACTTGGTGATCCAAATGTCAGATGTTTATCTCGAACCCACAAATGGCTGTGGAGCAGAATTCTGAGAAGGTTTGCCTGGGTCCTTTATTTAGAATACCCAAGCCCAGGGGAGATGGGTATGTGAGGCTGTACCCATAAGGACAATAACTATTTATTAATGGCTGTAGAATATGATGGCTGTTTGTGTAATGCGAGCACTCTGTTATGACAAAAGCTTGGCAGCATCAGCATGTTTGAAAGAGAATTAGAAATGCTTTTCTTTCTTAATTCTCCTCTCCTGCTGTTTTTAATATGATCGACATTGTGGTTTTCAAGAGTTTGCTTCAAACCCTTTTGCCAGAGCTTTAATTTCCATGGAGCACAGCTGACACGTGGGTGATACCTCTTACACATCACCGACAGTGCCTTGCTCTGCCAATTCTAATCTGATAAGCACCAGCGCTTTTCTCTCCCTATCAAATGTCTTTCCAAGTGTCACAGTCACAGGGTGATGCAAACCTTTTGCCACAGAATCCAAGAAACTACAGAAAGCCTGAAAATGTGCAGTTCAATTAGTCAGGAAGGTTTGAAGAAACACAGGACACGTTATTTTCTGAAGCAAACTGGTTGTTGATGTAAGATTAGCACACTTGTGCACTTCAGAAAACTGAAGTTATCTCTAATTATAAGTACTACATACATCCTTAATTACACTGAGTTCCTAAGAACGGCATTTCTTCCTTCTATATATAATCCTTAAGGAGATAATGATGTTAATTATAAATAATTTGGTTTTACTATGTAACACAATGTTTGTTTTATCCTCCTCTTGTAGCTAAAGTCCTGTACTGATATTGAACAAGATGTACTAAGTGAATGCTTAGCTATACAACAGCTCCACACATCTTCACAGCACATCCTGGATGGGAAGTGTGGCAGATCTGTAGGTCCTCATGATTTAATTACAGGTAAGAATACTTCTAGTAAGTGTGCTGCTAAATATGTCATATAACAGAGGATTTAAACCAGAAAAGATTTGTCACTGTGGAAGGTGAAAAAACCTCCAAACCAACAAATAAGATGAAATAATTCTTGAGTTGTTCGCTAAGGCCTGGCTTTTTTTTTTTTTTTTTTTCCAGAATTAATCAGAGAAATCACTACTGTTAATTTCAAGTGAAAGGGGCAGCAGCCCTGCTGAAAGTCTGTCTGCATCCATTTGTTCTCCTTTCAAAGTGTGCCTTGGCCTGGGCAGAGTGCAGGTGCAGGAGCTGGGCTAAGTCCGGGCGGGTGCTCCGGCGCAGACTCGCAGCAGGAGGGTTTCATTCAGGAGCTGCAGGAAAGCTGATGAGGCTGAGTGTTATGATGCACTTTGGATCATAACAAATAATATGGGGATGCATGAATGGGGAGAAAACTTGAATTTGAAATGTCAAACATTCTTGCAATTATCTTTTCTAGTATTTACTCTTTCTTTCTGTATTTTCTTTCCTTCTTGTGGTTTGAACAAGAGCGAGCCCTTTTCAGGGACCTCAGACTCTTCTATACCTCTTACAGGAAGAGAAAAAGATGCTTCCATTCCCTTCTGTGGGAAATAAGATCTAGATTCACAGTTTTAGTACCCCAGCAGAGGATCCTGAATCAGGGATGTGCAATTTGACGTTCTGTGTTAGGCAGCAGAGAGAGGCACTCCCAAAGGCCGGCAGTGTCATTGTAATCTGCCTTCTGCAAGAATCTCCTGCTTTTTTTGTGATTACTCCAGATCTTCAAAACAACAAATGCGTTTTGCTTGATACCTCCTATCCTCTTTTCTGGTTCAAGTTGCATTAAAATGTTGGAATGTAACTGGTGAACAGAATGGAGTAGAAAGGGAAATACCCCATCATTGTGATGTGGTTCCCCTGGGAGTCTGCACTCAGGGTTTACATGGGGCTCCTCAAAAAGTGGGAGAAAGCTGGAGGGATTTGGGAGTTAATTTCCAGTCTCTGCCTGTGCCACCTGCACTGAGTAAGGTCTGTGAGGGCAGCACGTGGCCTCTGCTGTCCCCTTGACAGCCCCATGCAGCTGGAGCATGGCTTGGCCTTGCAGGCAGGGCAGGAAAGAGCAGTGACATTTTCCTCAGGCTGAACTTCAGAACCTCAGAAACTGCCTCAGATTTCAAGTGACAACAGTAAAACAGGAAAAGAGTTATTAGCTCACAGATAAACAGACCATCCCTAACCTCTCAGTGTCATTTCAGAGAACCTCTTGTGAAATGAAGGATTTTATCTGTCTGTAACTTTGGCTTTGTCTGAGATGATTTCTGTGCTGATTATATCAATCCATCACCAGGATGTTGTAAAAAACCTGTAAATCTTCCCTGATTCTTCCATCAGGTCGCTCCATATGAGACCCCATCAATGCACAGTATGAGTAAGTGCCAGGGAAAAATAAATCAAGATTTGAGAGACTGTTTTGCAGTGCAACAGAAGTTGCTTCATATTATGTGGAGTAAAATCCACAGGCAAAACTGTTCCTTTGTCATTATTTGGGGCATATAAGCCAAAGTGCTGAATCTTAGGGAATTAAAGCTTAAGGACATTCCTGCTGCCACCTATAGTCTGCAGTGATTACACATTTGCTCTTTCAAATAAGCTGAGGTGATATTTTTTGAGAAATCAGCTATAATACTGCATATAGACTGTGCATGGATAAATACAGTGTATGATGTCCTCATATTCCACTTGAAATATGAAAACATTCATGGTTTGGGCTTTTGAGTTTGGTTTTGGTGTTGTTTTTTTCAAAGAAACCACATTATTAATGTGCAGAGCTCTGGGCTTTAGGGATCACTTGGATTCCTGGAGAATTTCAGTTTTTGTCTTTCTCCAAGTTGAAGCACATTTTAAATATGTCAGGGATGAAAGCTCATCACAGAAAAAATGAAATATTAAAAAAGGCTCCATCCCTTGTGTCTGACTTCAAAGCAGGTAAGACAGTGAGCAGAGGAATGTTTCTGCAGTCAGAGGAACCCATTGTTTGCTGAAATCTTCCTCGTTTTTCCCTCCTCATAACTAAGATGCTTCATGGCTGCACACATTTAAGTCTGCCTGTGGACAAGAGCTTGTATCACTCTGGTCCCACTCAGGCATTTTCTCTGGGTTTTATTATTGTTTGCCTGGTCTCAGCATAAAGCTGAGGGGGAATAGGCTGCTGGTCGCAGATGCTCAGAGCACTGTTTTGGCCACAGATGTTAAGGTTAAAGGCCAAGCCATTTAAAATACTGATTGATGACTTATATTTACAATCTGAGATGGTCAATGTGTGAAGAGGCCCAAGGCACACAGGCCTGGCGTGGGCTGCACTTGCAGGAGTCATTCACAGCAGCTCCAAAGGCCTCTGTGTGACTTCAGGTACACGGAATATTAGTGGTCAGTGCTGGGGAAAAAAGGCAGAAAAACTGTGAGAGGAAAGAAATTTTGGAAGTACTAAAAATTATACTGAGCCTGGATTAGCAACTGCTCTTCCCCCTTTGACTTGTTCCTCCGTGGGGAGGGAGCTGGGGTGAGGCAGCGCGGGGCGCGGTGTGGATGGCGTGGGGGGATGTGGGGACAAGGGACACCTTGTGGCAAACTGGGCCTGAGTGGTGCTGCACAGAGATGCAGGGAGAGGAGAACTCACTGCTGACAAACCCTGCGAGCCTCAGCGCACACATGGGCCGAGCAGGGGCTTTCCCCTGAGAAAGCATGATCAGGAAGTCAAAAGATGGATCTGGGAGATGTCCCCAGGTAGAAACTCTTCAGGCCCAGCAGTGGGCACTGGGTGTCCACCCCCGCAGTTCCACAGATGGGTAAACTCCTCTGCAGAGTGGTTGGGGGTGGCAGAAACTGGGGGAGACAGGGATTCTGGTTTCATTTGGTGTTCTGATGGGGTGGGTTTGAGTGTACGGGATCATGCAGGACTCGGTTGCTGCACATACAGAGTTGTGGGGTGTTTTTTGAACATTTTCTTGCTCCTCTAGAGGGCTATGCTGATTGTAGATACTGATTGTACAGCTACTTTGTCTTTCTCATCACCTCAAGGAACAGGCCAGGAGAGAGACATCCTAAACATTCCTGAACTGTTCAGGGGTGGAATTGAAAGGTAAAACATTGAGTGTGTTTGCTGGCCACCACACTGCTAAGATGACTTTTTTCTGAGGGCTTTTGAGCTTTTTGCACAAGTTACTGCTGGGCCAGCAGTGTGGGAACCTTAGAGCATGAACAGCTTGGTTTAGGTTCTGCAGTTTCCTCCAGGCTGTGCTGTCATTATACCTGAACTGGTGGTGTAGGAAACAGAGCTGAAGTGCGAAACGACACTGAACAGTCAGGGTCAAATTTGGCTCATCTTTCAAGCCTGATAATGAAGGCATGAACAGTGAGGATCTGAGGGAAATGGAAACTGCTGTGTTATGAAATGGACTGAAGCCACCAGTGGAAAAGCACTTCTATAATGTAGCATCCTGACTACTGACTTACTGTTGCCAGAAGAGGCTTTAAATAAATCCTCACATCACCTGGGAACATCTGACTTCTTAAAGCCTGTCTGGTGTGCAGTGCAGAAAGCAAGTTGGTTTCACTGGCTGGTTGACAAATGTTCTGTCTAGCGGGAGACTGAGATGATGTGGTTCAGCTTTGTTGCTTTAGATCTGTCAGCAGCTGAGGACTCATTGTTCATGAGGGGTTTTTGACTCATCTGAAGCCCCTGACAAAGGTGGGTGGAATCTTGCCTCAGTGGTTCTGCTCTTCAGTCACACACAGAAACAGATGCTGACATTCAGATGTTGCTTCTCCACCCCGAGGGCGTCACACATTCCCCACAGCTCCAGATTTTCATGTTGCCTTCTGTTTGCTCCATGTCACCGGGAGGGTTTGGGAGGGGTGCAGTCCAGAGCCCTGCCAGTGACATGGGACAGGGCCAAGCACAGCTGGCACACGGCTCTGTCCTGGATGTGCAGCTCTGCACACGCTGAGTGGGAAGGGACAGATGAATGGTACAGGAGGAGAGATGGCAAAGAAAGGCCCCAGAGGGAGTGCGGGGTCTCTGGCTCTAGAGCTGGACACTGTGGGAGCTGGCAGACCTCACTTGCTGCTCACAGCCTTCAGATCACAGTGTGAGTGGCTGTTCTGGTCCTCATCCATGTGCACATTCCCTGGGAGGGTGGGACAGAACTGCGGCAGATGTGTTGTAGGCACAACTTGAAGAGGAAAAAGGCAGAAAAACTGGGAAGAGAAGGACTAGACTTCTCCCAGAATGGCATGACAAGGAGCCAGCCCTTTTCCCCTGCCACAGGGTAGCATTTGCACACTCCATGCTGGCACTCCTGTGATGTCTGTCACCACAGAGACCTGCCCTCAGTGCAGCCTTCATGCCAAAAGTCAGTGTGAGGGCCCTGAGCCCCGGTAATGCCTGTCTTGCTGCATGGTCACTCTTCAGAAGGGAAAAAAAAACTTAATCCCATCTTTATCCAAGAGTCCTGGACAAAGCTTCCTCAACAAAGGATGTGCTTGAGGGCATGGTAGGTACTTGGTTATTGGTACCTGACTGCCATGGTAGAGGAGAGTCCCCAAAAATGGCACACCCATACTCCTTCAGTAATTCTGTACTAATGAATCTGTTTTCATGATCTCATTAAAAATTTCTCCTTGCTCCTCTTTGCATTTAGTTTATTGGGGTTTCATTTGTATCAATAGGTGATATTTGTAAATGGTCTGGGATGTCCGGCAGCTTAGTAATGGAAAGTCAAATTAGAGAGTTTGAAATGAACAGCAAAACCCCAGGGTAGCATGGTCTGTTTTGCTGTGTGAGCTCCATCCCCTGAGCACTGCGGGTTCTCTCTCACAGGGATGGGAATGGCTGGGTGGGAGTCCTGCCAAGCCCTCCTGGCTGTCAGGAGGGTTCTACAGCTCTGTAGAGTCCAGGAACACCTGGACCACCTGGGAGGGTCAGAGAGGAGACACCCACATGTCAAAGTACCATGGCACAGCTCCGAGTGCTGCTCAGGCACAGGGGTTCACTGACACACAGGGGCTCTGCTGTGGGGTTGTGTCTCGGGGTTGGGTGGGGGATAGGGAAGGAGTTGGAGACTCTGCAGGACTTACTGATGCTTCCTCGCTTATTTTGTTCTGCCAACTGCTGTGTGTTCCCAGGCATGTACAGTGGATCCAGCACCAACCACAATGGCCCCTCCCCAGCTGTGCTGCCGCCTCCTCATGACATCCCTTCAAGGCACCTTCCCCTCGACTCTGCCCTGTCCAGCCCACATCACCACCAGTCGCCGCTGGAGAGTGCCAGGGAAGGGTACGTGTGTGCTGTGAAACGCGCCGGGCCTGCGTCTGGCGTGATAATGAATGATGAATTCTTTATTTTACTTTGCATGGGTGCTGTTCAAAAGAAAACCCTGGCCCAAATGAAGAAGTTTTGTTTGTTTTAGAATCACAGAATAACTTAGTTTTCAAGGGACCTCAGAAGGTCATGTCATCCGTGCCCTGTGCAAAGCAGGGTAAACTTGGACATCATTATCAGGTTGTTCAGGGTCTTGTCCTTGTCTTTGACAAAACACAATGGGATTTTTTCTTCATAGCATGCAGTTACACTTAGGTTTTGTTTTTTAATTCTTGCTGGATGACTTATCGTAGGTTTGGATAAGCACAGAGAACTTTTCTCGGCTAACATGAGAAACCTCTCAAAGGGTAAAACCCGAACTATGACTCACTCAGGAATCAGGCAGTGTTTGCCTTAGTAAGACTCACTCAGTGTCAGAGCCATGGGCTTTCTCACTTCCTTGCTCTCTGATAAGGTTTTCTGCAATGCACCTCTCAGCAGCAGGCTTTACCCAGCCAGATCCTAATCAGGGAAGAGTGTTTAATCCCACTGATTGTATGGATTGCACGGCTACAGCACAGATACAATTGCATGGCTACAGGGTGTGATATTTCTAAAGCACCATTTGCTCAAGGCTCTCATAACATCTTCTCAACAGTAAAGAATCTCTGCAAGCCACAAAACTCTGCTCTAACCTTTTTACTCAGATTCTTTTGGTGCCTGGCCTCATGCAAATTCAACTTCATACTTACAGTTTTACTTCCCAGCACTTTGGATGGGGAAAGGACTCTGATTTGGCTTTACTGACGGGAATTTAAAGATACAGAGAGATTAAGGGATTTTCTTTCCCTAGAAACATGTTGGTGTCCTTTAGCAAATACAGAAATTGAATGTAGAGTTTTCCCATCCCAGTCCAGTGACTGACCTTTCCCTTCTTTTATACAGGGCAAGGAAAGCCCAGAAGGATTTTAAGCAAAGGGCAGAAGGCAGAGTGTGTGTGGCATGGAAGGGACACAGTAAGGAAAATTACACCTGGGGTGGTTCGAGAACTATCTGATTGAGGAAATTCAATTAGGAGCAAACTACTCCTTTTTATTTTCCTAATTGGCGGATGAATTCTGCAGCAAGCTGAGCTTCTGTACCCTCTGCTCTTTCAGCCTTCTGACCTCAGCCAGTAGCAGGTACCAGTGTCCTCTCCCAGTATGATGGATAGACTTACCCTGTCCTTGTCCCATAAAATGCCTGTGCCCAGCCCTTCTCCTTCTCTACCCTGCCACATTCCCGACCTTGTATTTCCTGTTGGCAGATTCATTCCCAAGGCCGTGTCATGCCCTACAGGAGGCACTGGAAATTAGTCCAGAAAAATAGGAAATTTTCTGTAGCAGAGAAGGCAGCGAGAGCAAATAAGAGGAATGGAGACATTCCAAAGTGAAGGTCATCCATGAGCTGTTCTTTCCCTGCAGAAAGGGACTGCCTGAGTCTGGGGGAGTAGGATCCCTCCCTCTGACTGCTCCCAGTGTGCTGCTCAGCTGTTTCCTCTTGGAGTCGGTTCCTCGGGGAGTTAAGGCAAAAAATCCCAACCAAGAATGAAATAAAGTAAGGATATAATATTGGAAGGATTTATCAGGCTGTCAGGAAGGTGGATTTGTTTCTAAGGCACTTTGTGTTCTGATGCTGTTAATAAGAAATGAAAGCAAAGGCCTGACCAGGGTGAGGGCAACACACAAGTTTCCAGTTTGAGGGGTTGGAAGCTCGCAGATGAATTCTCATTCCTGCCCCTGGCGTCTCCATTCCAGAGCACAGCACTTCCCTTCCAGCAGGAACACCATGGTCAGTGGGCTCAGCCTCTCACTGAGCTCCTGCTGCAGACACACCAGAGTTTCCATCAGAATTGTCCCTGCTGATTCCAGCTTTAGTGCAGTGCAGATTCCTTCTCGGAGGAGACAGCAGTTTCTTATCTTAGTGCTCATGTACCTAAGTAAAGTCTTTGCCCAAACATCCTATGACAAAATGTGGTAGTGAGGTAACAGATTCCTAACCATGAGCCAAACATCAGGGAATGGAGACTGGAATGTATTTCTGAATAGTTATTTTAAAACAGGGCATCTAGTTTCATGACATAGTTACTTGGAATTTTTCAGCATCTCAAATACCATTTTCTAAACTCAAAATAATCTTCATTCAGTGTTGTCATTCCCAGTCCAAGATCCTTCTGCTGTATTTAATGCTTTATGCTTACATTATTCATGACTGCTGAAATGCAGCCCGGACATGACATCTTAATTGCAAGTGCAGAAACTTAGTGTTTAATAGTCCTTCAGTTTCATTTAGCACAGTTTTGTTTAAATCTTCCATCCATTTAACTGGGCAAAATCACTTCATACTCCCACGCTTGGAGCCCCTGGATTACAGGGCTGTTCCCCCTTTGCTGGCTCGTGGCAGTGCCACCCCTCCTGGAACGTGCACGAGGTGTGCAGCGGGAAGGGAACCCCTGCCACTGCCTCCCTCCATGGCACTGCTGCAGCTCTCTGGCACACGCAGAGTGTCTGGCCTCGTTTGTCAGCTGTCCCAGCACTCGGGTCCGAGCGCACGCAGAGAATTCCTGCTCTGTGGATCGGGACCACGACAAGACGGGATCACATTGTGGAGTCTGTGGCAAGAACCAAGTGATGACTATCAAAAAATCTAATTACTGAGTCATCAAATGTGCAAGATGCCAAAAACTACATGAGGCAGAGTACAAATAGTCTACTCAAGTTTGACATGAGATTCAGAATTTGATTTAAAGGCTTTTTCTTTTTTTTTAGCAAAAAAGCCCTATGTTACACCATCCTTTGCCAAAGTCAATACCAAGTGCAGCAGTCAATTTTCCCAAATGGTTTGCTGAGACATTTAAATAGTTTGACAAAATTATCTAATTCACTTGAAAATGTTCTAACAAAATCTGACTTCATTACCAAATGTATTTATACTGGCTTTATTCAGTATGGAGCACATTTCTTCAAATTCTGGAATGAAGTGTATGCTACACCAAAAAAATCTACTTATATTGATATTAATTTAGCTAAAAGTGGTTGACTGAGAAATACTTCGGCATGCAGAAAGTGGGCTTGGCATGATCCAGGTTAAAATGTATATTTATTTTTTATTTCAGGTAGCAAGGGTTTATTTTAGCATTTCTTGTAGCATTTGCCATGTATAATGTCAAACTGGGTTTCGTTCTGCCCATTGCAAAAATAGTCTATTTTGATTTGTAGCAGAGTGAGGACAGAAAAACAGCTTTTAATACTAACCTTGGGTGAATGTTGCACTTGGCTTGCTTTCTACTATTTTTTTAGCTGTTATTATCCAAGTCATCTAAAAATGTACTTAGTTTCGTTTGTAGACTATCTCTGTAAATTGCAGTTTAGAATATTCAGTGTGATAAATTATTGGCTTAAATGAAATTTATCTGACTGAAGTTAAGTGAGTTTGAGTGGTGGCACCAAGTTTGGGATTTGCACCAATTTAGTGCAATGGCCCAACAAGGTCACTTTGTGGGACCTGAACACGATCCCTCTGTGTGTGACTGAGGCTCTCTGTCACTTGTGCTGCTGTGACAAACAGCACTTCTGTTCCTAACAGGAGCTGGGGCACTGACAAATAATGACTTGATTGGGAGGGTGATGTGTCTCCAAGGGAAAGGAAAGTGAAACCATTTTTTAATATTCCTGTGGTAATTTAGGTCATTTCTGCTCTGTAAACACAACAGTAAATGAAGAAGTAGTGGGATTAAGACATCTGTGATGTGCAGAGGTGGTGATTAATGAGGACTCTGAGCCCAGTCTGGTGAGCCTTTAATATAAAGAATGAGGTCTAAGCAAGGTTCGAGGGAAGGGCACATGACTCCCTTTGCCAGCCAATTGCAACCAGCTCAAACCAGGGGCCAGACCCCCCTGAAGTGACACTGACCCACACAGAAAATCACAAACGGGATTTAAAAACTACCAAGTGAAAAGAGACATTTTAATCAGGGTGCTTAAACTTTAGAGTTTTTGTTTGCTTGCTTCTTAGCACCTGTTATTTCAAATACCACAGGAATACTTCAGTGTAAAGAGTTCTCTGTTACAAACTTAGTCCTTCACTTCTTTTTACGTGAAGTAACACGAGGTACACAGAGCCTCCCTTCTGCTCAACCAGGGAACACCAGATTTGAAATCCCTGATATTTTTAAGCTTGAAACTAAAAATGCAGGATAAAATCTTGTGAGTTACATGGGGGAGATTGTTTCCTGTGCAAGCTCCTTGAGTTGCCAGGATCCAGGCCAGGCAGGAAAATACATTTGTGCTCCTAATTCTCATTACTTCAAGAGACAATTAGGTGTCTTAGCTACTTTTGGCTAATTTTTATTAATCTTGTTTATAGATTAATCTTTTAAATTAATTAAAGTTCGTGAACTCATATAAATCAGCGGACTAGGAACTGACCAGTTGTTAGAATCTTTGTAGGAAAAAAACTCTTACTCTCTAGAAGTACTTTGGAGAACTAAATACCTGCATAGATTTTCTAACAGACCAAGGAGATACATCCCTCATTCTCTGTGGATTCCATTGGAGAATACTCTTCATTTATAACAGAATACACAAGTCAGTGGTTTAGTCTTCCCTTCAAAAGCACTAAAACCAGTAACAAGAAACAGATATCTCTGACAGCTGAAAACATTTTCAGTGGAGGAAGCCAAGAACCCATCATAATTTATCTCAGTGTTAGGGATCTGAGCACGCAAAAGGGGCATCAGTACATCTGTCCAGCAAGAACAATGTACAGGTGCGGCGCTGAGCCCCAGGAAACAAAGAAAATCAGTAATTAAAAGCATCTGGTTTCAAATCCCAACTCATTTATCTTATTGTAGAAAATGTGATCAGAATTCATTTATAATCATGTCCAGATAGGTTTATATAGGTTCCCCCCTTCCCTTAAAGCAAAATTAGCATTAGCTTAGGCTTACTTCAACAATTACGTGCTTAAGGATAACCTGGTGCTGGATCCTGGGTAAATATTGTTTGTCCATCAGCAGAAATAGGTGGGCAAGTGTTTCATTTGTGTTTCTGAAAGGGCTGGACTGCCACTCAGGAGAGAGCCTTCACAGTGCCTCTCAAAGTAAGGGCTGTGGTGCCTGCCCAGAGGAGACACTGTAAAGAAAACTGTCTCTGAGTGAGAAATCAGAGAGTTACAGGAGAAGGTGGGAGGTTAAAGGAGATGGTCAGAGTAACTCAAAGCATTTAAGATGGATTCAGCCAGAGCTCTTCTGCATTACATTAATGATTTTAGCCATTACTGGGTTTATCTGCAGTTAAATTTACGCTTAACATCTGTAAAGCTTTTTTCCGTTTATTTTTTCGAAATTCTGGGGCTTTTTTAAGCAAAACTGCTTAAAACTATTTGATGTAAACCATATACACCAAACGCAGTAGTTTGTCATGGTATACCAAATAATGAAGCTATTTTGACATCTCCCACTGTTGGGTAGTGTGTTCTACCTGGCAAACCTGAAGAGAGCAGACATCAGTACCTGTCCAGAATCCACCTGCACTGGGAAGGGTCTTGCTGCCTGTTTGCCGGAGAATAATGACCTTAAATGACTGAAATAAGATAGATAAGTCAAGCATGCAGCACATGCCAGCTAATCTGGAGTAGACAGTCTCTGTGTTTGATTACACGTCTTTGTAATGGACTTCCTGGCAATCACTTGAATCTAAGGCACTGTTCTTTATTTAAGTATGTTTTGATATTTCTTTGACTATATTAATAAGGATTTTCTTTCACTCCAAAATATCTTTTCCTGCTAGATTGTTAGCAAGAATAATTTTTCAAATCTCCCTCGTGTGTAGCAGCTTCCATTGTAGCGATTTATCAGCTTCATTTCACAGGTTATTGAACAAACCCTTATAAATACAAACATCCCTTGGAGTGGCACAGTTCTCATAATGATCCCTATGAGGAACTGCTCTGCAGAAATTGCACGTCTCAGGTCAGAACACTTCTAGAGATATTCATTTGACATAGAAGAAGTGTGTGTGTGTGTTTTGTCAGCTAGCCCAGATGATGAAATGCATGACAAACATGGAGTTATGTTCTGTGCCCCAAGCAGACTTGCACATGTGTTTGTTAGAGCAGACAGGGAGCGTTTCAGTATTTCAGGAAGCCCCTCTGGGCCCAAGAGAAGGCCCACACAGAAAACTCCTGAGTGTACCAGGAGTGGACTCTTAGGAAGGTTCCTCTGTGATTCTGAACATGAAATTGCTTTCATATCACTGTCATTGGTATCATTAAAAATATTCTAAAGCAATTAAATGAGTTGAGAGTTCTTCAGTCACATGAAGGTTCCTGTGGATAGTGTTCTCCATCATGTTAAGCCCCTCTTACTCCTTTGAGCTGAGCAGCTCCTGCACTTGTGGACTTGGCTCGTAGTGTGAGTGAGTGAAGGTGCAGAACTGGATCCAGGTAATTCAAGGCAGCATTCTGAGTGAAAATTAGTATTTTGTATTTGTCTAAAAGCCAGAAAAAGGCTGCCATTGCCTCAGCTCCACTTCAGGATGTCACACACAGGTGTGTCACAGGCTGCAGCAGCAGCAGAGCAGGGATAGAGCCCAAGTCTCCCCAAGCTGGCCACGAGCATGGCCAGAGGAGGGAAAACCAGAGACACGGTGTCGTATCTTGGAGTCGCAGGGTGCTCATTGTTTATAAGAAAAGGTAAGAAATGCAGTGATGCCCAGCAAGGTGATCTGTGTTGAAGGATTTGTTATATATCAGGGAGGGGGGGGGAAGAGGAGAAAGGAAGAAAGAGGGAGAGAAGGAAAAGATTCCTTGCATTCCAGAAACGTAGCCAGAGGCACCTGGCAGTGATTAGTGCAAAGGTTCACCAAACTTCAGATAGAGTCTGTCTTACAAAAAGTCCAAAAGAGTGAACGGTGTAACTGTTTCCTGAGCATGTGCTGACAGAAATTCCCGTAGGGCAAGACCCAGAACAGAAACACGTGGCCAGAGATTGGGCTCTATCCAGGGACCTGATTAGCAGAGCTTTACACATCATTTTTAATATTATGGGAAGAGATGAAAATCCGTGTTAACTTTTTTTTCCATTAAAAAAAATAATCTCCTGGTCCTGGAACTGAATTGGACTTTCTCACAATATCAGTGACTATAGTGCTTGGGGGAGGGATTTTATGAATGAACTGGTTGGTGTGCTGGGTTTTATGGGAGAACCTCATCTCATGGAAACTCTCAGTTCCTGTAAGTGGCTGCAGTGCTGCACTTCAGATAAAATGTGGAGCTGCTTTGGTTTGTGCTTCTTACTCTGGTGCTTTATTAGCTATTTTTCTTCATGTTAATCTGAGTTAAAACATAATTCTCAAAAGTCGAGATTGTTCGATCTGGCAATACTGCTGTGCATGGAACTGTTACAGAATGGTCTTATAACCCAAAATATACAAAACATGATTTGACATAAAGGACAGATGTTTTGCAGTCTGGATTTGGTCCCGTTTCCACTGAACTCAATGGGATATGGGTTGAGGTTCTTTGTCTAGCTGAGGAATCTGCCAATCAAGCCATCACACCATTAAAGAAAAAACAAACCCAGACAGTTTTTATATTGGAAACATCCCTGTCTTACATATTTCCATTTGCAGTTATACTTCATTCCTATTTATAATTCAAAAATCTTAGTTTGAATTTATTTTCATTATTTTTCCATTTTCAGTTTCACTCAGTATTTACTGAGTATACTGTGTGTAATGTTTGGCAGTCAAGGTCTAGTCAAGCTCTTTCATCTTGAAAGGAGATATAATTTCTCCTTTAATTTCTTATTCTGTTATATTATAATATAATAATTTATAATTTCATATTCTGTTAATTTGTCCTGGAACTGGTATTGAACAAAGACTAAAGCAGAGGGCAGATCTGTTTCTTCCTCAGACCAAGCACTGTGGGTGAATATAGAAAACACCCATCCAGACATTGTAATGGAAATCTCAGAACAATCCATGTCCATCTGTATTTAGTTTTTGGTTCTTTATGTTGCACTGATATCGGAACAGGACATTTGGTGTGCATTGTGAGAATGCAGAGATCCTTAAACACCCCTGCCTGCTTGGGGAGGCTGAGAGTGCAGACAGGATCAATAATTCTAAAGCAAAGTCATGGTACTTGTAGCCTTTGGGTGTGTTTTCTGTAGGTCACTGATAGCTCATGGCACACACAGGTAGCCCCCTCACACAGGCCTTACTTACAATTTAATATAAACTTCCACCATCCAAAATATATTGTTAAAGCATGATCACAAGAAAGTTTATATAAAAAGTTTTACTGTAATTTCTGTTTGAGATTCCTGAAGATGTGCACTTAGAAAGTGAGAGGAAGATCAGTCTTTTCTATGTTTTGACTTTTAATTTTCCTTTTTAAAAAGTCCTTCTGTTAGGACCAAGATTTCTGAGCATTCCCATTGATGTGAGTGACAAATGCTTTCCAGTAGAGCTGAGGAACTGGTTTTGTTGGCCATGACTGACACTTGCTTTCATGATTCTTTGTGGGTTGAATCCCACCTGACTGCAGGAGTTCCTGTGGGAAGGGCTGTGGAGCTGGGTATTTTCAGGCAGTATTGGTGCAGAAATGTGCCCAGTGCCACAGACAAGGTGGTTACTGAGTTAGGCTCAGTAATTCCCAAAGTTTTCTTTTGGTTGTGAGTATAAATCACGTAAGATTTTTCTGAGTAGTCCTTTTCCTTGATTGCCTGCTGATGCCTCCTCAGAGGAACCGTTGGCCCTGCAATCCCACCTGAAATCAGACAGGAATTCCGTCTCCAGCACCATTCTACAGTGGGGTTTCGGGGGAACTGGAAAAGCCTCCCAGTGCGTGGTCAGTCACCCTGAGCTGTGTGGTGAGTGAAGAGAGCAGAATTCCTCTCTGCCTCCATGGGCGATCACTTTACATCCTGAAGCACAAGATGTGATTACCCCTTGCTTAGCATGGAAATGTTGGTCTTGGCCATTAAATTATTCAGTTCCTTTGTAAAAAAATAGGTATTTTGTTTGATTCTATGGCTCCTGTGGCTGTGAATGGCACAGGCCAGGGCATGCTGTGTGAGCAAAATGTTCCTTTTGTTTCCAGCCAAGCTCCTTCTCTCTGTGGTGCGTGTCCTGTTGCTCCTGTGTCTTGGACAGGGTGGAGAGGAGGCTGGCTCCCCCATCACACCCTCGTATGGCCCTGAACAGAAATATTCCATAGAGCCAGGAGCCCTCAAATGTAATGAATTAAGGAAGGATAAGGATTTTTTTTCATGCCCGTGAGAGTATTTATATCTCTTTATATATAGCTATATATAGGCACAGATATATATTAAAAGGCCCCAAAGGACCTGCAAATTTACTGAATTATGCAAGTTACAATTAAGGTAAAATATATGGTATATATTTATTATTACTATCCAAAGCAAAGCAAACTGTGGTTGTAGTACAGTATTAACAGGAAATGTGCAGGCTATTAGTTATTGAAACACACATGCCTGAGCTACTGCCTGGGAATTTTAGTGTATCCCACTGAGTTCCTGCTGTAAGTCATTCAGTGTTTCATCTTCCACACAGAAGGCATCACCTTGTAGGCTCTAATGCATTATCTGTTTACTTTGTATCAAGAATGATTCCCCCTCTCTTTTAACAACCTGAGTATCACAGCAACCTAATTAGTTGGCAGATACTCAGGAGAGAATTAAAAACACAGCACTGGGGACTGGACAGTTCTGCTGATGAAAATCTCCCCTTGAGCGTGCCAGAGCACATTCACACATGCACACACACATACAAGGTAATATATTAGGGACCAGCTTGAGCTGTAGGGATTGTGATGAATATTTTAAGGACACAGATCCCCATGTTGGCCACTTGTGCTAACACAGCCAGATCTTTCTGCTGAGCAAAGTTATTTCCTAGCCGAAAACTGTGCCTTAACTTACAAGAAACATATTCAATTCCCCGTTTGGGGGAGATGGAGCAGAATGTAGCGGATTTTTACAGTGAACTGCTCAACTTTGTGGAACTGTCTTGGATGCAAAGGAGGCAGCGATGCTCGTTACCCGGAGCTGTCAGGGTTTCAGCTCAGGTTCCTGCTCCTAGGATACTGCTGCCCACAGCCAGCAATGTTTGCTGAGCTCCAGCATCGGGGCAGCTGTGCCCAGTGGGAGCAGCGAGCTGGCAGCTCCACACACTGCTCAGCATTCCCAGCTGGGGCAGGGCCTGCACCCCTCTGGCCTTGCAGGGAACCTCACCACCCTTATCCACTCATCTCAAAGATTTTCGAGGCACAAACCCAGTCACAACTGTTGAGCTCGCACACAGGAAAAAGAGGAATGCAAGAGTGTGAGTGGGGACAAGCACTGCTTTAAAAATAACAATAAAAGCTTAAAATTCTTCTCCCATGGTTAAGAGTTAAGTAGCCTCTGGGAGTAGTTAAACTGGGTAGGGAAGCTGGGATTTTCAGTATTCCCTCAGCTGGATACCTGAGTGTACCATTTTTGTTTGACAAGCAACATGATTGCATAGAATTTAGAAGCACGATGGCCCATCCTAACAAAGCACTTGGAGCAGCCCGGCAGGTCTCTACGGGGTGCTGCGTTTCCCAGCAGTAGCCAGGACAAGACATTCCAAGAGCAGGCAGAGGAAACCCAACACAGGCAGTTGCAGAGGACTCGCTCCCCAGAAGCATTTCCCTCCCCTATTCAGAGTGGTTTCTGGCTCATCCCGGCATTGGAGGTTTTAGTACGTCTTTTGTTTCTCTTTTAAATGTGTGTGTGGTCATTACCCATATAAATGTCACTATCATGAGCTCTTGTAGCTATTATCTTTCCAACGAAAACAACTGCAATCTTTTTAATCTCCTTTCCGATAGAAGCATTTCCAGGCTTCTAAGAGCGTTGCTGGCGCGTGGAGGACGATGTCTCTGTCCCTGTGTGCCGGAGGAGGGGCCGGTGGCCGGGCTGCCGTCCCCGCTCGTGGCTGTGGTGCAGTCCCTGCTCATGGCCGGGCTGTGCCGCGGCCTCGGCAGAGCCGGAGCGAGGGCTCCCGTGGGGGTCCCGCAGCTCCCAGCCGTGGCAGCCCTGGCTGGGAGCAGCCGTTCGGCACAGACGGGCCCGCAGAGCGCCCGCAGGGAACGCGGCTCACGACAGCTCCCTGAGCCCAACCGCGGCCCCACGGAGCCCTTTGAGGAAAAGCTGCGGCCCCAGGGGAGCTGCCCCTGGCGTTTGGCTGCTGCTGAGCAAATAAACTCCGTGTTTTCCCCTGCATCTGCTCCTCAGCAGCGCGGGCTCCAGAGAGCATTTGGTCCCTGACCTGAAGGGAGCACAGGTGGCCCCAGCACCCCTCGGTCCCTTTTTGGCACCTCTGCAGCCCCAGGCCTTTTCCAAAACAGAACAAATAAGATCTTTTTCTCTTTACATGTTGGCTCTTAGAATTCGACTTTAATCCTCTTTATTTTACATGTGACTGGTCAGCACTTCCTGGGTGGGGGCATCTTTCTGAGAAAAAAAAATTGTTTTCCAGTTCTTGTGTATTTGAGTCGAAAATACCTTTGCCTTCACCCATCCAGCAATACTGGTTTAATTTCTCAGTTTACTTTGGGGCTATTCAGTCTCTGTGGTTTGCATTATAGGTCTTCTTTTGGGAGATGGAATTATTTCGGCTTAGGATGGGCTTGGATTGGTTGATTTAAACCCCTTTTAATATTTAGAGCATCACTGTGACAGATTTTGGCAGTGTTCCTCTGCCTCTCATGTTAAATTTGGTTAAGCTGTTGTCACCATTAATTCACAGTTCCCCTCTGTTTACCTCTTGCACGCTCCCATGTAGTGCTTAGTCCTCACTGGAGCACAGCCTCGCTCCCAAGGTCAATCCAACTGCTCCAAGAAGCAGTCGTGTGAAATGATGGTTTATGGTGTTTGAACAGCTTGTGCAGGGGTAGAGGAAGACACAAGTGAGAGACTGAAGTTTTTATTTAGTTAATTCTTTGTCTGCCTCCAACAGTTTGTGCTCGGTATTTTTTTCCAGCTCGCTGACATCTATTACAACCTGCAGAGGTTGTTTTATTTCTCTGCCTTGGGGCCTTGTAGCTGGGAAGTTTCCGCAGGGTGGCTCTCAGACAGTGAGGTGGATTTTGCAGCATCTGAAGGTTCTGGTGCTGCTCAAAGAGATGCTTCTTAGGTTTAGCAACAGCTCCAGAGGCAGCAGAGTGTACTGAGAACTCCCCATGCTGCCTGTGCTGTTTGACCGGGCACCACTGGGCTGTGGAGCACAGGGCCCCTTGTCACAGCTGTAAGAGAACCATTCTTTGCTCATCTTCAGAGTGAAACTAAGGCTTTCCTTTGTCTTGGCTGCAGCTTGACCCTGTTACAGCTTTACCCCATTAGAGCTATGAAGGCACTTAAACAATTTACTTGCATTTACTCATTCTAGCTACATCTTCCAGTTCTGTTTCTGGACGTGCATCTCAGCTCACAAAATTCTAAATTAAACTGAGCTGTGTTTAGGTTTCTCACTGAGGAGTGGTGTCATTCTGATCCTGTCATTATGGTGAGTACAGGAAGTCAGTGTAAAGGAACAGAATTCCTTGTCAAACTCTCCGTAGCAAATATCTGAAGATAGCACTGCACTGTTGTCCTTTTTTTTTTTGCAGTATAATTTGTACCTGCAAAACAGACTTCTCTATAATTTGGCCATTATGGAAAATAGTTCATTCAAGTATTTCATTTTCCCATATTGTGATGTGATATGTGAAGTTTTTCTGTTTTTTCTTTTTTTAGGCTTGCTCCCAACATAATCTCTCCACTTGTCAGCCCCCTGAAAGCTTTAGTTCCACCCTCCCTCTTGCAGAAACACGGCTCTCCATCGTCCCACAGCCAGTCACCCAACGGGCAGCAGTTTTCTGGGATACCAAATACACCATACGCCCCATTTCCCAACCAGTCTGTACAGCAGGGATCTCAAGGTAACTCTTCCCTCTTCTTGTTTTTTGCAACTTTTCTAATTCCTAGCTGGAGAGAAAGAATTTATTTTGGTTTTTCGTATTTGGCTAATACTAATTTCAGTGGGAACTCCAGGTTTTAAACTGGATTGAGGTACATATAGATGGAAATTTTCAGACAGGTCCATGCTGTGATATGTCATCATAATGGGGAAAGCTGTCCCAACAGCAGATTATTGCATTTATGCAGGTTCTTCAGCAGAAGGCTGCCAGCCATGCACCTCTCCTGACTGGTCATCCAGCCTGGAGAGTGACTCTGCAAGAGCCATCCAGTCCCAAAATACATGGGCTGAGGCAGTGTCCTGCTCAGTCCACTCATAGTGATGCACAAGACATAGAATTAGCCAAAGGAAAAAAACATTTCCATTTATTATTTGGAAGTTTGGCTTGTGTTAGGTTATG
This sequence comes from Gymnorhina tibicen, assembly GCA_013399875.1. Taxonomy (NCBI): domain Eukaryota; kingdom Metazoa; phylum Chordata; class Aves; order Passeriformes; family Artamidae; genus Gymnorhina; species Gymnorhina tibicen. Next base: position 415,169 of record VXAZ01007995.1, read on the forward strand.
CAATAATATGTAAATGCACTCTGTACAACTGTAGAATGCCTGTGGGATTTGAGGACAGGAATGGGAGCAGTAAGGAGCTGTCCCACAGCTTAATTTAAAACATTTTTTGTTCTGATTTGCTCAGCCTTTTTAATTGGGAGCTTACATACCTATTCTGGAGTTCTGATGTGGGAACTAATTAATGTTCCTGAAATTTTTGAGGCACAAATTAGCAAGAGATATTATTATCACAGATTCTTCCAGTAACAGGAGCTTGGATATTTCAGAAATCTGTTATGCAATCCAGATGGTGAGCTGCTAAAGTGTGGTAAATATTCCCAATAAAGAAGTGTGCAGGACATCTGTGTGCTTGCAAGAGCTGAGCACAAACCCGTGAGCAGCTCCCAGCTGGGATGGGGTTGGGTATCCCAACAGTTCCCTCTGCCCCTCGTTCTCTGAGCAGTGCTTTTGCTCTTTGGTTGGACAGGCTTAGTCTGAGAAGTTAAAGCGTATTATATTTAATGATTTGTGCTGAAGGAAAAACTAACTCAACCTGATGCTCAACAGATTATTCAATTTAAAAAGATTAACTCTGTAAGGGAAAAGTGGCAGATTTATGATAGCATATAATGATATATGATTATGTTGCTATAATGAGCTAAATAACTACAAGCCACAAGAGGAAAGTTTAGCAGCTCATTACTATGGCAGAAACAAATGCATAGACAGAACAAGTTTTGAACCACTTAAATAAATTGACTTTATTCCTTAAGAAAACCACATTTCCTTTTGAATGAATTGTTGCTTTCTAAGTGTTATGTCATGTGGTTTTGAAAAAGCAATAATTTTCCACTTTGGCCAAATGTTGAAGTATTATTATAAATTCATTATGGAAATGGTCATTCCAAAATCAGTTTTGATTAGCAGCCTTTGAAACCAATTATCTGTAACCTGTACTTAGCTGTACTTGCGCTACATTTTTTTTTTTTGCCTCGCAGTTCATTAATAGCACATTTTTCTAATGGAATCTGTAATAATCTGGGAGTTTTGAATATTTGCCAAAAAAAGGTACACCACATAAGCCTAGCGTAGAACCAGGCATCTGTACAGAAGCACATAAACATTGTGGATATGGGATTTTTAGGAGATGGCAGCTTTGTCAGGCTGGTAGCAGAAATACTGATAATGAAAGAACAAGCTGACATTATTTATATGTTTAAACCTAGCTGTAGTAAGATCACATGGAAATTATTACATGCTGAAAGAATTTGGCAGGCAATGGAATCCTGTAGTTACTTATACCTGACATGATTTCTTGTCAGAAATTTTATGGAATTTGAAAAGCTGAGATTTATTTGCAAATACATGTAAATGACATGACATAACAAGATGGCATTTAATAGGCATATTCCAATTATTTGCTCATTACATCATTCATTTAAAAGCTGCTTGAAGTTTTCTAGGCTGTGCCTTAGAGAAGCAGAGGCAGCCAGTGCACTGTGTGAAGTGGCTAAGTGCAGCTTTTCTGCCACAAATTATTTCAAAGCAAAATTTAACTAAATGTTATGTTTGGAACTCAGTTTATTCCTTTATGAACTGTTATATTTCTACATCTACTTTACCTAAAACATTTAACAGTGATCATTTAAACTGACAGGGCATTTAGTAAATTCTTCACTTGAAAATAACCTCAGAAAATTTTTGCTTTAAATCAAAACTGAAGGAAAACCTGAAATCCATGTGGCAAAAAAAATATTGGTGAAACACTTACTGCCAAGTTGGTACTACAGATTTGCACTCTAGAAGGAGCAGGGATGTCTGCACTGGACCAGCCTCCTTGCTTACTTTGTATTTTAACCCCTGAAGGGAGTCTTTTTTAAGAACTTGTAAAAAATGCTCCCTGTTTAGTTCACTCTAATCGACCGTATGTGCTTGTTAACTGAATGCTTGGTTATGGGATTTTAATCATATTTTAATTCCCCATATTTTCTCTGTGAAGCATTTTAAGAAATCTAAAGGAACCACAACTAAATGCCATGAACCCAAAGGGTCAGAAATCCCATTTTAGTGTCGTGATTTGTTTTACCTGACCTGTGTTCCCACTGCACCCTTTCCCTTCCTCACACCATGTTTTTTCTTTAGTTTCCTACCTGCATTTATCCACCTGCAGGCACGTTAGAACAGGGAAGGTGCATTTCTCTGTATTTTCTTTGGGAAGCACTTGGCAGAAATCAGGTCGCGGTGAACTCAGCAGTGCAGTAACACCAGGATTTTCCTACATCCATCTCTTCACTGGGTGGTTCCAGGAACACTTTTTCCTCTGCCTTCTCAGATTATCACACAGTGGTGCTGAGGGATAGATACTGCAATCCAAAAGAGGATTTCATCGCTTATGGCAGTCCTTTTCCAGACTCTGATTCTGAGGCAGTTCTCTGCTTCAGGTATTTCCAGACAGTGTAACTTAAAACACTTCAAAATAACCTTTCCCCACAGGTCTTGGGAAAACCCTGGATCCGACTAGTTTCAATCCAGTTCTGTCACGCTTGGCTGCGCTCTGCTTTTCTAAGCCACTGTGCCAGCCCTGTAGATCATGAAGATATTTAATTGATCTAACAAAGACAAGCCTGGGAGGACAAGGGAAGGACAGCAGTTACAGGGAGAGAGAAAATACCCGTCATGCCTTCCCTAGGAGTGATGTTTGTAGCAGACATTCTGGAAAAGGTTCATTTTTTTTCTCCAGCAATGCATCTGAGTGCTCTCTGCACCAGTTGTGCCTCCTTTGAAGCCAAGTGTCTCTTTTTTCCACTGCTCATCTCAAAAGGATGTATTTTTAGAAGGCTTACAGCAAGGAGTTTGTGTTTTGTAAACAGGAAGTCAGGATAATTATCAAAGCCAATCAATAAAGCACTGTACCTAAAACCACATCAAAAGAGGGCTGTGCTACCTTTCATAAGAGCTCCTTGGTTCTTTGAGCCAGACTCTCCAGGCAGTAAATAGAGGTGGCTGTCTGTTTATTCCAAGGAAGGACATGCATCATTTAATGCTCAGCTTTCAAAATTTTTGGGCTGCCTTCTCCATAGCAGCAAATACGAGCAGCCATGGTACAGTACAGAGTGTGTAGTGTCTTTATCTAAGAGTCATCCGTTAGGACTTCACTAATCATGGACATCAGCAGTTCAGGTATTTTGTAGTGCATCATCGGTTCTCAAGAAATTAATCATCCAATCCTTGCAGATTCTGCCAAAGCACATATTAAACTGGGAAACTTCAGAGCAAATCTTTCACCACTCAGTGAGTTTATTGCATTTCTACTCAACAATTGCCTCACTTGGCCTTATTTATTGCCATGTTAGGAAATATGAATAAGTGACCAGACCCCAAGTTTTGCCTGGTACTTCTTGGTCAGACTTCAGTAGTAGAGGGAAAACGTAGAGAAGTATGGGAGATCTTACTGACAGGAGAGAGCTTGTACACGGCATGAATTGTAAGGGACACATTCCACCCCGTACAGCCCCAGGTGCTCTGGGGACAGGCACAGGGGTTTAATTGCTGAAGAAACAGACTGAAGAGCTGCACAAGCAGCCCAGCAGGGCGGGTGTCTGCTGTGAGTGGGGCCGAGCTGTCAGCTGGAAGCAGGAAATGCAGCTGTGACTGGGATTCACTGAACTGCCCCGAGCTTCTGCAGGAGTTCCTAAGGAAATGTTTCAGTCTGAGTAAGACTGAGGGAAGAAAGACAACAGCTCCGTATTTTTTCTGGCAATTAGAGGAAAATCCTGAAGCACATTCTGCTAGACTTTAAGCCTAATTTGGTTGACTTCAGTTGCATTTAAGGGGAGGAGCATCATTTCAGAGATGGTAGGAAAAGGGGTAGCTGATAGGAATGTGCAGTTAGTGTGCAATGCACCTGGAATCAGGAAGAGGTTATTGAGGCAGGAGGAAGGAAGAGAATTAAATCAGGTCATGGTTGGTTTAAATACTGTGACATACTTTGAGGTCATCCTTATGGGAACAAATTACAATTTATTTTAGGGTGGTAGCACAACTTATAATTTGTAAAATTCCTTCCTCAGCAATTCATATGTCCCTTACTGTTAAATACCTTCTTTTGTTGTCTACAGCTCTTTCACAGCTTTTGATGGCAAAACCGAAACCGATGGGTACTGATAATACAGTACTTGGGGAAAAAAAAGCAGGATCTAAGAAATGTTGGGTATGTGGGGGACAAAAGGCAAAAATGCCCCAAAAGCAGAATGACTGAGGCAAGCAGAGACCATACAGATCTATCTCAGCACTTTCCAGAAGCAGAAGAGCCTCTGGCTGAACTCAGTCTTCACCTGACATCCATCTGGAGTCAGTCCTGCACTTCTGGGTCAACTTCACCTGCACACTGTGGCCCCTGTGTCCAGTGAAAGGGGGTTCATTTGAATCAAGAGCAGTCTGAGAAAGAAGTTTGAGGAACCTGTGAAGGTATTTTGGATAAACAGTGCTGCCTCCAGCAGTGCAGAGCACACACTGGATGGGAAAAGACTACTCAACTGAAAACAAAGCAGTGCTATTCATTTAAATACTGCATTACTGTATTTAAATTAACAGTGATTCGTTACAGAGACATTCTCTTAGGAGCTGAGTATCCTGGACCTGATCCAGTGGAGGGCTTTCTACTTATCTTGGAACCAAGAGTGCTGTTCACTGTGTTCAGCTGATCTATTGCTTGAAATGAAGCCCATTCTTGAGGTTTTTGCTTGATGGGGATCACAGTCCACAGCACCTTGGGGGACCGAGTCTGATGCAGCTCTTCTGTTACTGCACTTTATAGAACAGCACGATCATTTTTCCAAAGTTAAAACTGAGGAACTAAACCCTCCCAACAGTAATGAAATGCTGTGACAGAAGTGGAGGTAATACCATTGCAGAAGGGTTAAATTGTGTGCAATATCTGCTTTCAGGTTACCAAGGCAGCTTTCACTCCATACAAAACTGTTTCCACTATGGAGATTGCTACAGAACAATGGACCAGTCTGTCAGCAGTGATGTGCTCACAGGGGAGTCCCATTGCTTCAGTCCTCTGAGGCAGAATGGCTATCACATACTCAATGCACCTTTAGCTTCAACAGGTAATTTATTCCACCTATAAAGAATTATCCATATGATATTTGTAGCAGGAGGGGGAAAGAACACATTTTATATTCAGTGTTATGACAAAAACATGTTTGTATAAAACCCCTGAAATACATCTGCATCTATAAAAACCCCAGGAAAGCCTTTTTTTTCTTTTAAATCCTGCAGTATTTGACTGATAGACAAAAGTCTCTTCCATTCTGCTGGATGCCATAGGCAACACCCACCTTCAGGACAGCTGACAAGGCACTTCCCACATTTTTTGTATGGTCTGTTCATTGCACATCTCAGGTGTGCTCAGGCAGGCTCTTTATAATCCAGTCAAAGTTATAATGGCTACATTACTATAGTACTGCAATATTTTAGTATTAATTTTTTTCCTACCTTTACAATGAAGAATTGACAGAATTGCTGAAATCAAACAAAACGTGAGTATTGTCAGAGCCGTGAAACACAACCATTTGCTGCAATCTTTACTTATATGTGTCCAAGAAAGTTCTCTTCATGTCTGCACTCAGGAGGGCACCTCAGTTAAGAACGATACTGAAAACATATGTTTAAGTGCTTTTTGAATTGGGGCCTGAGTCAGACCACAAAATTAGAGTTGACTTTCCTGTTTGTTTTGTATTAAAGGAGACTCTGTTCAGAGTGAGTGTGCACACATTTGTCTGCTGTTCCATTCTGGGAAGTGCATGCATCAGTAACCAACACAAGGGAAACGTTTAAGATGAAGTTTCAGCTTCAACTTTGAATTCTTTAGTGTTACTCATAAGTTTGATGTTACTAAAACATAGGCTTTTTTCATGTTAACATCAAATTTCAAGTTTAGATTGACAGCCTGCAATATTTAAAGAACAGACTAAATAAACTTTCCAAAAGAAATTGTAGCAGTAAAGAATAATACTGTGGCAAGACACCAACTTCAACAACAGTTGATTTTTCTGTCTGGGCCTAAACTATCATGAAATGTTTCTGTTTAGTATTTTTGTTTTTAGAGTGGTTATTGAGGCATGCAAATACTTAAAAGGCTGAAATATAAACATATATTAAATATATAAATCTCATCTCATCTTTTAGTGTGTAAAATAGAACCATTCAGGTTTGCAAGATTCATCAAGGCTATGCATTAATTTTTTTCAGGTTTTTATAGCACCATTAATATTAAATGAGATCTCATCTCGCAGGAATGCCAAATGTGACTGGCAAACAGCTGTTCCATGAATCACATTAACAGTCAATAAATTTTTATTTTCTGTTCAGGACTTTGGATAGTTTACTCTATCTGGAATCTAATAATGATTTCTGGGGTGTATGCTTATCTTGGGTTTTATCCATCTGTGGTTGTGTATCCACCCTGTATACAGGCTCGTCAAATAGAAATTAGCATAACATAAACACTCGCAAAACTTACCAAAATACTGGTCACTCCACTTGGCCCAACACAGATAAACACGCCGAGGTCGTCCTCCAGAACCTCTGGACATTCACTGTGTGCCAGATTTCTGCAGACAGCAGAATCTGACCTGTAAACCAACAGTAAATTAATAAGTCATAGGAAAATGCAGAAATGTAAATAAGTAGAGAATTTGATCTCAAATAATAAAAACATACCTAACAGTAGAATTGCCACAGTTAAGTGGACAGGTTTTCCTGCAGCCAGGACTGGCTGTGTAGGATGCAGGATCTGTCCCTGGCTGCTGGTGCGGTGCCACACAGCCCCAAGGTCCTCACGGAGCCTGGGCAGTGTTTGGCTCAGCCCTACCCAAGGCACACCTGCCTGCAGAGGCGTGGGCAGGTGGAAAAGACAAGGGGAAGGCTAAAGAGAAGGAATCGCCTCATTTTCCACCGAGGCACAGAAAAACAGTCATTTCCCAATGGCCCCACAGACCCCTCTGTGGAGCAGAGAATGGAGCCAGGTCCAGTGCTTTCAGCTGTGGTAGGTGGGCTTTGGGATCCCTGGGGGCTCAGTCCAAGGGTCAGAACATTGTGCTGAAGTTGACACAGATGCTTTTCTAAAGACAAAACCCAAATCAGGTGGTACAAGGGAGATCAGAATATGTATAAAGGATGAAGGTAAGGGGGTGAACACAGCAGAGGGGAAGTAAGGAGGAGCTGGACTGCAGCAAAATGAATATGTGCATGTGGGCCTTGACTGGCCAGTTGCAAAAGCTGGTTATAGTGGGTCATAATAGGAAATTTTCATGTCCTTTGGGGTAGGCAATAAACCTTTCTTTTAGACTCCAGCTGCCGTAGCATCTGGTAGCACAGCAAACCTGCTCCTTTCCACTGGGATGTGCAGCTCAGGAGGTTTGTAATAGCTGTGGAAGTTCGGCATTATGAAAGAAAGACAGAGAAATTCTTCCCCACCGCTGTGGCTTTCTGGTAGCCTGGCAAGCAGCAGCCAGCTTGGCCTGGGAAGGAGCTGGTGGCCTTTGGTGGGCTGAGGTTCACAGCTCCTTCTGTATGTCCTGTGAGCCTGACCTGCCCCAGCCATGCTTCCTCAGGCCTGCACTATGTGAAGAGCCAGTAAATGTAGGATCCAGATTTCTTCTGGGTCTCAAGAGCAGCTGGGAGACACATGGAATATTTTTTCGAAGTGCTATTAGAAGGAAAAACACAAACCAAGAGGACTGCATCACTTTTAGTGCACACTTAGTAGGATCGTTGCCCACTCATTGTTTTGACGTCCTATTCAGATAATGACTGTGAGTCCCAAGAGAGCCATGCTCTGATACTTGCACTTCACTTGCAAGTGCACAGCTTTCCACAGAAATGAATGGGAGCGCCAGCCACGATGACACAAACACCCACTGGAGTTGGTGCATCTCCTGGGCAAGGCTTTGATGCTGAACGCTATTGTCTTTCCTTAATGCTGTGCTGTCCTGTCCTGTGTGATCCCAGGCCCCAAGCTGTGCTGCCCTCCTCACATGCACCACTGCGCTAACTTGTGTCCATGCCCTTGTCACTCTTCCAGGCTATGAGGGGATCTCTGAAGCACAGTGTGTATCCGAAGACATGGTCTCCAGTGGAACGGATGAAAATGGATTCTTCCAGAACAGCGCCTTTGATCACTGCTTGAATCACATTCCTTCCATCTACACAGATACCTAAGAGCAGTGCTGGCCGTGTTTCCTTTATTGTACCTATAACTGCATATGTAGTAACAAAGGTGTTGTTCAAGTACTTTTATTTAGTCTGTATCCCTATATGTGCTCATTTAAATGAACACCTCACATTTACCAAACCATTTTATACATGAATAGTCTGTATAAGATAATATTGGAACCTGTTCCTTTGCTGTGGCACTTTGAAATTCATGCTTTAAGGGAATGAGGAGCATTTCAAGCAGCTTGTTTTGTAAGTTCTCTCAGTAAAGTGTAAATGTAAGTTATATAATAAACTTGTAAAGAAGAGGTTTTTCTTCTTGGAAAGTACATTTCAATTTGAGAATGTTGTTCCCTTTAATCAGTTTTCATTTAACTTGTTGGTTCGGTCTTCTCTTTTTTCTTTTTTTTTTTTTTTAACTAAAAGGATTTTTTTAATCACAGACCTCATGTATATAAAGATCTACATTTGCTCAGCTGGTTTTGTATTTTCGGTTTTACAAGAAAGCATTAAAAACTGGAAACAAGTGTACTGTCATTTCTTAACACCATTGGGCTCCCTGATACTGCATTCTTAACATGCCTGAGAGGGATTTCAACAAAGCAGTCACTGTGACATTAGAACAGTCCACGTGTATGTGAAGAAAACCAAGGGGCTTCCAGTGGAACAGGGGTCACCTGCAGTAGTTTGGTTCCTGTCACTGTGGCCTTGGCCCCACTGGGCTGCACTTCCCAGTGTAGTGATGATTCCTGGGAGAGACACATCCTGCAAGGGGCCAGGTGCTCCCAGTGTGTGCCAAGCAGGCCCGTTAGAGCTGAGCTCCTGAAATTGTCCCATGGCGCTCTGGGAGAACAGTAAGGAAAAACTGACTAAAAAAAAAGTTCTCATTTACAAACCATTGCAAGTTAGGCTTAATAAGGGCTGTCCAGACTATGCATCAGTCCACGTCTGTTCACTTACAGAGTTAGCCAGGCTGCCACAGGGCACCACGGAAGAGCCCAAACTGGGTTGAACCCGGTCTGTGGCTGAGGACAGTACTTTCCCTTTTTTCATCTCTTCTCTCCCCAGAAATGTGGGACACAGCTCAGGTCCAACAGAGCGCCTGTGTCCCAGGACCCTGCAGCTTTGCTGCTATGGGAGCATCAGGATCCCTGGTGCTCCTGTGCCTCTCCTCAGCCCCCGCAGCCTCTGCAAACACAGAAACCCTCCCCGCACCCAGGCTGATCAAGGGTAACCACCAAGCCTACACGGTGCCCTTGCTTCTCCAGGGCCTGGTTGCACCTTGTTAGTGCACTTGAAGGGGCCTCTGTATCCAATTTAGCTTTCTGTCCTCAAGAAATTTGAATGAAACTTAGACATTCAGGAAGTTTTAGTCACTACAGAACAAGGTTCATGGGGTTACATGACCCGACCCCCCCATTTTAGCAAGGGTTCCTCAAGCTCTCTGGCTCTCAAGTACAGCCAGTGCCAGCTGCAAACCCATTAATTGTGGCCGAGCCGCCTTGGCAGCACTGACTCATCATTCCTCTCCTAGAACTGAAATGCAGAAAGGCTCCAAATTGTGCTCTAAGCCTGCACACGTGGCTTTGCTTCTGATCACGGCAACATTTGGCTTTCTGTCCTGTTTATTTATTCTGATGCATCAGAGTTTGGGGTTTTTTTAGTCTCAGACATAAGTGGGCAGAACTCTCTCCCAGAACATTAAACAAGGAGGCAGGTAGCTTAACAACTGCCAAGCAGGAAAAACTAGGGCTTTTGAAGGAAGACTTAGAAAAATACCCAAAGCCCAACAAAGCTGTAATGTCTGAGACAAAAATCAAAATCATTCCTGTGCTGCAATTAGTTGGAAACACAAAAAGGAAATCATGACTTAAAAACAAGATTAATTCAATTTCCTAAAAATTAAATAAATTCTTCTAAAAACGACATTTTTTTAGTTAAAAATATAAACCAACCAATCCTAAACATATTTGATCAATTACAAAAATACTTATGTCACAACAACCAGGCTGTTCAAAACCACACAATGATTCACAAAGGTTTGGGAAACTTAAAGCATAGCAGCTGGGGTGATGATTTAATTCCACAATCTGTGTGAATCAGGTTTTCTGTAAATTAAAAGGATAGATTCAGAGAAATGCAAAGGCACTTGTTTGAGTCTGTATGGTTTGGAAAGTTATCCATAATAAAGCCATTAAAATACACAATAGCACAAGTTAATGGTTACTCGTGTGCTGTGTACCTCATTATTTCCTTTTATTACATGTAAGTAGGGAAGTATCTCATGTAAGCTTTTCCTAAAGACACAAAGAAACCTTTCAATGGAATTTATTGCTTTGCAAGTTTCTCATTGTGGTGCTGTAAAAACCCCAACAACTAATATGTATAATAACTGGAGTAAGGGTTTATATATAATAGTAGAAAATTATTACCCTGTGGAATTAAAATGGAACTGCTGGTTCCAGTTGACTGTCAGATACTTTTTCAATCTAAGCAACAGAATTCAACTAATAAATTACAACACTACTTTATAAATAGCTACAAATCATTTCCCTGGTGAATGCAAACCCCATTTACCCCTGTGCACGTACTCTGTGTATGCAGGATGCTTCAGGAACAACTGAAATAAGATGACCTTCAGTGGCTGATCAAGCTGGGAGAGAGAAAATAAATTTCAAGTTGACACTGAAGCAGCAAAGGCACTTCTCTGCACTCTCCACCAGCTGGGCTGGAAGCCAAACATTCAGCAGGACTTCGAAGCTTTTAATATAATCAAGCTCAGGCTTTTCATTGTATAGAAAACCATAATGCTTGTTCTGTTCCCGTCCTGCTGCAGCACCTCAAAAGCAACGGAAGTGATGGTCCTGCCATGCTCCAGAGGGGCCTTTGCAGGTGAGCTAATGAGACGTGCACACAGAATCACAGCATTGTTTAGGCTGGAGAACACCTCCGTGATCATCGAGTCCAATGTGTGGCATTTAATGACAAAATAACACTCCTGTAATGCCCTCATTCCGATGTGGCAACAGGGCACAGGAATGTTCAAGCCCAAAGGCTCAGGTCTGCAGCAGGAACGGCTACAGCCTGTGGCAGGGATTGGATGTGCTCCCAGGGAAAGGATACAGGCAGTGAGTACATTTTCAGATCATATTCTCTACTTACGTGCACACCCAACAGCAGGAACAGCTGCTGCTTATGGAAAGGCTCCCCTGTTTCTGAGACTGTCCTTTCAACTGGATACATTTTCTAAATGGTAAAAGTCCAAAAAGCCAAATTCCAGAGCACATTAAGAGCACCGGTTTGATACTGCAATAGCTCTAAGTTACGCAAGCAGTGCAAAAAAACCCCAGTGCTTAAAACAACAACCAAGTATGTGAAAATAAACAGTGACTGTAAATTAAATTTAAATTGCATAAGAGAAAAAGATTTCAATGGGTTTTGTTATGATCTTATTAAAACCTACATGATTTTAGTTCAGCTCTCCAGTAATGTATTTGTATTAAATTAGGTCAGTGCAACAGAAGATGAAAAAATAGCCATCCTATATAATTTAATTCACTGACAGCACAAAGCCATCGGAATATTCCCTCCTGAGATAAGCCCTTCTGAGATCTGCAGAGTTACAATAAAAGCTCCTCTCTGCTTAAATTTCAAAGCAAACTGCAAACTCCCTGAGGTGATTTGGAAGTCCATGGCCCAGAGTCAGCAGAAGGAGGGCTGTAGCCATAGATTGTCAGAGTCTTGTAAGGCTGCCTGTCTCGGCTCCATGGGCTGAAAACCACTCAACCATGACAGAATTTTTTTTAAACCATTGAAACTGTACAAAGTCCCAATATAGCTAAAGGCCTTACAAGACGTAGCTTTTTACTGGATTCCTACTGCGGTGAAATTTGCCCACTCCTTTGGCAAAAAGATTTTTGTAGTGGTGGTGAAGCCAGAAGAAAATAAAATAATTCTTCTGTGCAAATACAGATTTTGTGGCCAGAGCCAGTAACTCTCATTCAAAACCAAGTGACTCAACTTTGAAAGTGCATTTCTGGCCCTGTGTTATACAGAAGTTCTCTTCAATTCATCAAGGACACCAAGAAAAGGATGATGCTAATTTTCGAAACTTTTGCAAGTTTAGGCCTTCTTGATTTGAAGAAGTTTCTCCCTCCTTTCTGAGAGTCTGCACCTCTGAACCCTCTGAGTGTGCCTGTGTGGCAGACACTGGACTAGAATGAGCTGCTGGGCACAGGGACAATACAGAGACATGGCCTGTGGAAACACTAGCCTGGGACTGGGCTAGGAAGGGAGTGCACTACACTGCTTTACTGGAGGATTAGACCCATCTTCCCATGCTTTAAGGGTCCCTTCATTTCAGAAGGGCAGCAGGACATCCCCATCCCCAGGGCAATGGTAACCCAGAGAGCCCCAGAGCAGCTCTTCCCCTCCCAGCACCTGGGATCAGTGTGTGGGTCAGACAGCAGCTCCAGGGTTTTCAATAACTAAGGGAAGGCTTCCTTTCACCCTACTCCAGGTATCCATGAGTGGTCAGACCAGCACTTTGGCTTCCTCTCAGGTGCTCAGAAGGAAAAGATGCCTCCAAAGAGGGAGTCACCCTGTGCCAGGAAGGTGTTGAGGAGCCACTGTCTCCACTGATGGACATCAAAATGCAGACATAATAAATACCTCCCAGCACATCCCCTGTGATAAGGAAGGCTGAGCCTGGGCTGTGCCAGTATCCTATGTCCTTTCCAAAACAGCCAGTGCTCCTCTCTGAAACAGAGCATGCCCCACACAGCAATCTGAACAAAACTGCAGACCACCGGGACCAAAAGAAATCCCTCTGAATCAGAGTTTGCCCTGAATAAATGACATTGCTGAATTGCAATGGGCTGGGGAACAGGTTTTTAAAGGTGTCTGAATGTCTAAAAATTAAAAAAGAGGGACTAAGTGGTTTGGGTTTGTTTGCTTGTTTGTTTTTAACACAACTGCCTTAAATTGCTTTAATTTCATCTCCAGGGTTTTAGTTCCTTCTGAGAAATCCTCTTAGATGCTTATTTGCATCTTTAGGCATATTCTTCAAATCTGGGCTATATTGCATAATGAGTTTTCTTTCCTATCTCTTTGAATTGAGAATCACACATTTGCCTAAGGAATTCTCTGTGGAGCTGGAATCTGTTAGGATTATAAATACAGGCTGAGCTGGGAACAGGCACTGGAAACTGCCATGAAGACCATGTACAGAAAACAGTGATTCTAGTCACACAAGATACCTGATACAGTTGGCAGGAAGGCAAAGCTAAACAAATGCAGGTTTACATTTTACTATTTAAAGAATAAAATATTCAACTTGAGTTCCATTAACACCTGTCAGGACTTTGGTACATACTCAAATCCACATTTCTAATTTTACTGCTAAATAATCCCAAACTTGGCAGTTAGAAGGTAAAGCAAAATACCCAAGCTAAACATCTGAAGCAAATTGTAGCTCTCTGGAAGAGCCCTTCTGCTGTATAAATGAAGGTCATATGTATAAATGATTAGAAGCTTAAGGAAATATGTCTTCTGCTTTTCTAAATTGATAACATACATATTGCATTAATATTCCCACATCAATTATTGGACATGTTCCCTGCTGTAAGAAAAACGATTTTTTTTTTTTTAAATAATCCTGTGGAATAATATTCTTATACTAGCACAATTAACTCTTGCCACACAGAGGGAAAAGAGGTTGATTTAATAAACTACATCCCGGAAAACCATAGTGTCAGTCCCTGGAGGTGCCACCACCTGGGTGCACCCTGGGGACAGTCTACAAGATGCAAGAGTTGTTCTTTACCCAGTGAAAAAGGGACAGAGGTGACAGGACCTGGTGGGGATGGGGTGGGAAGAAGCAACCCAAATACTTTGGCTTTGGTGTTAAAGTCATGGCAGCTGCACCAATGGCAAACCCAGGAGCTCTGGTTATTTATCAACAGTAAAATAAATGCAACAAATGTTGTAGAAGACTCTTTAAACACGTGTTTTCTCTCTGTAAGGAGCAGCTCCTCCTTGGCAGTGGCCATGGGGCAAGGTGTGACCTCAGCAGGAAGGGGGGAGGACCCCCAGTTCCCAGGCTCTTGTGATGGATGGGCTGCCCAGGCCCTGCCACAGCTCTCCCCAATGAAGTCACGCTGCTGCTGGTGACTGTCACCCCTTTGGCTGCCACTAAATCACACCTGCCAGAAAGAACTTAATCCTAAGGCTCATAAAAATACTTCTGAAACACAGTTTTTCCCCTTTCAAGTGTACCAGATCTCACAAAATACCAAGTATTTTCCATAAATGTTCCCAAGTTAAAATACAGCTAAAGACATCTATAGGGTCTCCAATATCATTCTACTGGATAATGTATCCCATTATACCCTGAGCACCCACTACATGTCCAGAGACCCCCTTTCCCAAGGGAGATAGTCTTGGCATGGACACGAGGGAGCCCAGCTCCGGTGCTCCGTGCTGAGGATAGCAGCACAGTCACCAATTCATCACGGCTGACGCTGAGCGCAGCGAGCACAAAAATGCAAACAGTATTTATCACTTCTGACAGATTCCTTTATTTTCTGCTTTTTATTAGCCGACATAAAGTTAGGCTCTTTTTGCCAGAGACAAAAGTCACTGGGAGATGTGGAACTGGGGAATTATTTCCATTGAAAAATACTCCTGTATTTTTATCAAGCATCAGAACTCTGTGACAGATCGCAGCTAAGTACAAATTATGGTGCCACTTTCCAATTTTGCAGGCTGGTAGCTTCAAATCCCGTTTTCTTGTCCCAGTGGATGGAGGTGTGGTAAGAGAAGGGCTACCAGGAATTGCTTCCCTGCTGAACACCACCTTCACTGCACATTTCCAGTTGACAGTCCTGGACTTTTCTGATATTTCTCTTTCTCACAAGAGGGAGCTCTGGCTCTGGCATAAGGGTATGAAAATATCCTGCCCAGGCCCTGCTGCCTCCAGAAAAACACCCATCTCTTGTTCAAGGTCAGGCTTGCAGGGCTCCTTTGGCAGTTAAAAATCCATCAATAAGAGTTTGAAAATCAACATGAATTTCAATGATGAAAAAAGCTGCCATTGTTATAAATTTTCCAAGTGAATTTGATGGTTTTGAACAGTGCCAGAAAGAGTAGTGATTGTCTAACAACTTTTTTCCTCAAAAAACAGATGGGTGTTATGGCTGAGCAATGAAATTTCATCAGTCAGAAGTAATAAAATGGAGTTATAGAACAAGAATACCAATAATCCTTATAATGTCCATTTTAGTATTTTTTTGATGTAGAGACCTCACAGCAAACCCCAGCTCAAGTAACATTTTGCACAGTTTAGCTTAATCCCTCCCTCTAAGTCCAGTCCTGCCTCTTACCAGACTTATGGAGAGGTTTGTGGTCAGGCAAAGTGGTGCACCAGAGGGTCACGCTGACTCACCTTGGATTTCTGTGCTGATCTCGTTACTAATAATTTTAAGAAAAAGTCCTTTCCCAAAGAGATTCCTATTAGTAACACCTCTCCCTCTAAGCCCTCCTCCTTCCAGCACAACCCAGGTGGCCCCACACAGCCGCTACACAGTTTGGGGGCTTAAAAATAAGTTACTGCAACACTCAAAGGCAGAGAGTTTTTGTCAGGAACACTTCAGCACCCAGAAAACTGCACCGGTCCGAAATCCGCCGTTGAGACTACGTGTCCTTCGGCTCCCTCTGCTGATCCCAGGATTATTTACAGATCCAAACCCGTGAAGTGCACTGCCACCACAGTGATGTCTCGGGTACCTCCAGTACCACAGAAAGGTATTCCCAGGCTGGAACCAGGTGCATAGAGCTCCTCTGGGACAGGGAGAAGGCAGGTGTGCCGGAGGCTCCTACTTTTTAGGGAAACTGAACATGATAGGCCCTACACATGACCCAGGCAGGGGCCAGTGCCCCTCACAAACTGCAGACAGCAGTGACGGGGGAAGAAGGTCGTGCAGCCCAAGGCACGGTGCCCTCCTGCAGAACATGCTGGATCAGGCACCAGCAACTGGGTGTCCCACAGGAATTGTCAGGTAAAGCATGGACGGGCTGCAAATCCTTCTGATTTATTCTAAACAACAGATCTGTCTTGAAAATATAAGTCTGTTAGGATTTTCTGTGACTGGCAACCCAAAGAATTCCGTATTTGCCGAAGTCTGAGGTAAAGAAGGTGTAAGGGGGTCAGTTCAGGAATTGAAGAGCCATGTCCCCGTCCTGTGTTCACCACTGCACACGAGCCGAGTCATGGTAATTAAATGCAGCACAGATCTGTGACAGAGTGTGAACAGAAATATAAAAAAGATTAAAAGGCGACTGTGGAAAGCTAGCGTGCTCCTCACATAATTGAAACAAGTTGTTCAAAGGCTGCTGCTCGCCTACTAGCACAGAGGCTCGGGTAGGTTTGCAGGCTGGAGAGCAGTGCTAGGCTCGGCCGGAGGCAGCGCGGGCACCTGGGGCCAGAGCATCTCTGCCTTGTCCTTAGCACAGCCCCAGGGAATTGACAGTCTGGGCCTGCCTCAGTTTCCCTGCATGTAAGACATGTTAACATGCCCACTCCCGATTTTAGAAAATTATTTTATATCCATGGATTAAGGACTTCATATCCATGGATTAAGGGCCTAAAATTATCTCACTGCCTTCCTATTCAGCTTGTCTTTGTTTAATTAAGACTATGATTAACTGAGAGAGGGAATACAAATTTGGTGCTGGCTAAAGGCTTCTTCAGACAGTGATAAAGTCTGTCTTTAAAAATACCCATTTTGTTCACAGCCTATGGCAAATACAAATGCAACAGAGTCTATTTAATACAAAATGGGTTTTGAGTATTATTAGCACAACATAAAAGCTTTAGCCATGCAATAGAGTCCCTCTAATCCTATTTTATTTTTTCTAAACATTATATGCTATTTCTGTGGAACATTTATTATACAATAAATACAGAATATTACACTGCAGCAATATTTCCCAACTGGAATTTATATTACGCAGTATCAAACACTATAGTCAATATAAATACATTTTTCTATATTATGTAAGAAAAACATTCATTTAAAGGAACTTTAATTTTTTTTTTCTCTTTTTCCCAATAAAACTAATACCCTACTTCCTTTCTCAGATCCATTTTAAACACCCAGCAGATTCCAACAGTTACAAGTTAAACATTTGAAAAACTCCAAACGGCAGAATTCACCATCTCTCTAAACTTAAGAATATAAAAACCACATGTCGACATCTAAATAAAAACTGTCAAATGTCGAACTTTTTGCCAAAGTGGTTCTAGCAGTTATAGAAAATCAAAGTTTATAGAAAAGGGTAGAGCTCACTTTGGGGAAAAGAAAAAAAAAAAAAGGAAGTTCTGCAGCTCGTACTGAGTCACTTTATTCCTCTCCCAGTTTGAAATTTTAGGGAAAGGCTCAGCTGGCTGATTGCATGTGATGAAGCAGCTACCTGAATTCCAGTCAGCTCTGAGCTGAAGTTCCAGTGTATTTTAACCAGAAAAATCCCCTAGCTAAGAGACCTTTGTGTCCCTACCCCAGCAGTTTGCAGCGGTGCCCAGGCTGTATCTGAACTCACATCCCTGATCTGAGCTGGCCATTCCCAGCACTGCCTGTGCTCCCAGCACACTCTGATCCATGGAAACTGCCCAAGCAGCTGCAGGCCCAGGTAGAGCTGCAACATGGCCAAGCAAATTGCACCATTGTTTACTTAATGATGCAATGAAAATCAAAGGAAAACTGGCAAATCCAGAAGTGTTATGCTGGGAAATTGATTTGTTTCTAGTATGGCTGAAAGTACCTCAATTTTTATTTAGGGATTACATTGGTGAAAACAACTGCTCTCCAGGAGCAATCAGCAAACCTGCCTGACCACCTCTGTGGACTTTTTAAGTGGCAGAGACTGTTGTGTTGGGTCTCCATTTTTGCTTTTCCAGAGGTGGAAATTCATCTGCAGGGAATATCAACAGAAAAAGCTATCCCTTGAAACACAGCTACCACCTCTCTGTCATTAGAGCCCCTGGCCTTCATTTTTATAGCAAGAAGGAGAAAAGAGGCTGAAATGTGCAGGTAGGTGATGGATTTGCATGCTTTGCTTTAAGGACTAGATTTCTTCATGCTAACGCACAGTTTCCCATCTTGCAAGCTGGCTCGGACTTGACTGCACAATGAGTAACAGGAGGCAGCGCCAAGCATTTCCCTCCCAATTTCACCATCCTGTGACAGCAGCACTCAACATTTGCACTGGAATTCAGTATTACAGCAAGAATGGCAAAAACCTCATCAGGGAACAAATTAGCCTAACTGGAGAAATGTCCCTGACCCATTCACTGCACCAAAACAACACAACTTTCCCTCTGATCCTCTGCATACCCGGTCCTCCCATGGAATGTTTGAAAATCAGCCCAAGTGGGACACTGAAGGTTTGATGCTGATGTTTTGCCTTGGAATTGCCTAGCAAAGTAGTTGCTTTTCAGAAACTGGTGGAGCAGAGATGAAATCAAACACAGAGGAAAATTATTTTTAGTGAGAGAAGTAATTAAAATCATGAATGTACCTTACTGCACATGTGCACTTCTATATTTATGTTCCTTTTTGTAGCATCTAAAAATTATGCCCAACACATGTATCTTAAAATTAAATGCTGCATTATTTCTCCAAAAGAAACCATAATGGTCTTCTGTAAATAATTTTATCTACCGTTCAGCATTTTACTGGTCGTGCTATGTTATACTACAGCATTTATTGTTTTACAAGTGTTAGCGTTCTCTGGTGGGAAATGCTGTAAAATACATAGAAACTGAAATAATTTTTTTCATCTCCTGGATTTATAACAAACATGGGACTCAACAGACAGTTCCTCAAGCTGCAAGCCATTTGGTTTGTGTCAGGGGAAACACTGGGTAATCAGGACAGCCTGCTGCTCTGCACTGGCTAAACTAAGGGAAACATACACAAAGTTAAACCTCCTTCCCTCTGTACATGCGATTTTACAGCTAATGCAGCTTAGCAGATTGTCCAGTGCTCCCCCAAACCTCCTAGCTGAGCCTTTAGGGATCATGTCCCAGGAGAACAAGGGCAACATGCCTGGACAAAAGCAATTCTCAGCTCTGGGCATTTGCTCCCAAGGTCTCTGTGAACTGTTTGGAAGTCAGCCCTGCTCTGCCCCATCCTGCACTGGCTCTGCCACGGGATTTGTCAGGACTCTGTGACATCCCTCCCCTTGCCCAGGATGGCCGGAATGGCCCAGGTTGAACAGTTCACGGCACTGAACGAGCTCCTGGCACAAAATCCTGCTCCCAGTCTGATGGAGGTGGATGGCACTTGGTCACAGCTCAGTGTCAGCTAAATGAGCTTTCACTTTTTCATGCACTTTTAGAGTATTTCAGTCCTAGGCTTTTCTCTTTAAAAAGCAACAGATACTTGAATTCTTATATTTATGAACTGGGGTTCGTTTCCCTGGTATTTTTGGTGTTTCTGTATGCTGTACACAGTCACATGGCTTCCTACTGTTATTTCATCTTTTATTTTCTCATTTCCTCTGGGGTTTCGGGGATTTTTTTTTTTTGCCTTTTCCCTGCACCATGAAGCCACCTACAGGGCCCTAATACTGCTTCACCTTTTGGGCATTTTGTGCCCCTAAGGTGCTGGTGGTTTAAGCTGTAGATCAGCGCAAATGTTGCTGTCTGAATTGTTCACAGACTCTAACAAATGCCTTTAGCAGGAGCATGAGTTTTGTTACAAGCACTTTTAAGGTTCACTGTACCAGTCACAGCGAACAAAACTGAAAAATCTCACAGCCCATCTCTGCCAGAGTGAAGGATACCTGGAGATACCTGGACATCCCGCTTGGGGACACTCATTAACAACCAGAAAAGCACATTTTAATTCTGGAAGGCTTTTTTCCCCTACTGGATCTTGTAATGAATGCATTTGGTGAGACATCTGCCTTGCCTGGGGGCAAGGAACAGCAGACCAGGGGCCAGAAGAGGGCTCGTTCCCAAACCCAGGGCCCAGCATACCAAGACAAGCAAATGAGGGACAGGGATTCGGGTAGAGAGCCTGAGGCACAGCCCCAAGCTAGGATTCATTTTTAATCTGGCTCTTTGAAAATCACTTCTAGTCACTATGCTGCCACAGGGGGATACATCCCCCCTCTCTCAGCAGCACATATTTTCCAACATTTCATCAACTTCTTTCTGAAATAGAAACTGTCATTTTTATATGATTTCTCCCAGTATTGTTAATGAATTACCAACACTGATGTGGTATTTTACCGGTTATGGTGCTCATTACTAAAGATTTCAGATCTCATTTTCAACTGCCTGCTTATGTTTATTTAATTAAAAATATGATTGATTTCAGGGCAATACTTGTTAAATGTTATTTTCCAATTCACTTTTAGATATTTTGCTAATGAAAACCACATTACACTCATGGTGGCACTACAGCCTTTGCTTATCCCATACAATATACTACATTTACTTCATGTTCATTGTATTTAATCTTCATGTGGCCCCTACCTGAAGCAGAGGGAGCATTTTGGAAGGTTAAAAACTTGTAATGTGAGTAAGTCTCCTTCTCTACAGCAGCAGATTTGTGGGGGTTTTAGTGAGAAATGGGTAACACTGCAGAGATGGCTTTTCCACATACCATTATTATCAATATAGACAGTAACTATTAACATAATGAATCGCTTCAGATTACCTGGCCATGTCTTTAAACACCCACTTAAAAATAACACGTAAAGTCACTAATACCAAAAATAGCAAATTTTGAATGCTCATCTGAGAAGAGACAAGACTGGCACTGGGGGTAATGTAAGTGGCAATTAAAGGTAATGCAAGAAAGATGGAGGAAAAAAGGATTAGGGATATGTGTAAGAAAGCCAGGAACTGGTATGTGGGTGTTTATGCTGTCTAGCTAATAGCTTTCTTTAAGGAATATATTATTAGACAACATTTAAACACAACTTAATAGCTGTATGTCAGAAATTATCCTAAAATCAATTGATTCTGATGTAGTAAGTTAATATTAATTTAAGGCCAAAACAATGATGCCAGAGACGTGGAAAGAAAAACAATATTGCTGAAGACACCTTAGTGCTATGATACTTCTAAGTTTCTCCTCACTGGAGAGTCTTTGAAACAGTCAGAAATACAATATGACAGCTTAGAAATGCTGCTGTCAGACCGTGCTCCTTCAAATAGAAAGCAAAAGACACTTTAAAAAAGGTGACAGATGCATTTGATACTTGTGTCTGTTTTCACACTGGCTCCTCAAACTACCTCAGCAATAATTGCTAGATTAAGCACTGCCTTACAAGTGCTAAAACTGGAACGTATAGAAACCAAAAGGAAAGGGAAGACAGTTTATGTCCTCCAGGCAGAGTTAAATTCTGGCAGATTAAATTGGAGTGAAAACATCTTGTCAATTAATTAGTGCCTTTATTATTTTAACTGACGCTCTGCTGGCCCTGAAGGTTTGTAGCTTTTAAACACCAAAACTGAAAAGTGAAGCTCCTCCCTGAAAACCCAGTGGGCAAATTCAGAGGAGAAAATGTGCTCTGAGATAAAGCTGGAGAGGCTGCTGAGAACCAGTGACTGACTGGGAAAGGACGGCACAGTGCAGGATGTGGAGGGGCTGGCAGGAGTGGGATGTGCCAGAGGAGTTGTCCTAGTGAGGAGCTGCTCATCACAGGCAGGGGAAGCTCAAAGCAGCCATGCTGGTGCAGGAAGGCGAGTGGGAAAATAAACTGGAGCAACTCGAGGGAGCCAGAACAAGCAGAAAGGCAGGATCTGAATGTGAATTGCCCAAAACCTGAAGGTAACAGAATTAACACTGAGCCATATTGTGCATAATTGGAAGAACAAGAGCCAGTGTAGCAGCAAGAAAGATACTCCTACAAAGCAAGCATCTGAGGAACCATCCAGAATGACCCATTCCTGCCTCCCAGTCAGCCTGCAACAGAGGGCTGTGAGCTAAGACTAGGGCTTTTACAGTTTCTTTAGACACAAGCCAAGTTTTCTTAAGTTTATTCAGAATGTGCACAAAATGCACCCAACTCCGTAACACGCCAGAAAAGAAAAGGCAGGTTCTGCAGGCAGCTTTTCAGAATATGACACTCTCCTCCTATGTTTGTGTTGAACTAATTCCCAGTTTGGTGCTGGGGAAATTGAGCTGCTGGAAAGACAATCTTTCTTATAAGAAATACAACCAAAATCTTGACCATCTATTTTTCAGCAATTACGTCATGGTACTTTAAAAGAAAGTAAGAAAGATGAATTTTAATCTTACGGTCTTGGCCAGCTTGAAATTTCTTCCTCATCAGAAATTTCAACAGAAGTGATTCCTCATGGGCTGTTGGATGTGTCAGGAGGGGAGAGCAGCCAGATTCTGGCTGGCAGTGATGCTCCCCTACCCATGGCTGACGGCAATTTGCCCCATGCTCAGCAGTTTTGGGCCTCTAAAATGAAATTAATCAGCTGTAAAAGTGGTTTAATAAACTGGATAAACCAGGCTTAGGGCTGCACAGACACCAGCAGCTCCAGCAGAGTCATTAGGTGATGACAATGCTGGTAACAGGCTGAGAACTGAATGGGATGCAAAAAAAGAGAGGCAACTGAGAGCCAAAGAGAAAATGTAGGTTCTTTGCTGGCACCAGTTCTCCCTGGGATGAGTAATTTGGATGCAGCACTGGTGCTTGGAGTCAGGGAAAAGCAGGAACACAATCACAAGCTGCCCCAAATGGCTGCAGTGCTGTGAGAAGCTTGGGGGGAAAGGTGGGAAAAGAGATAGAGAAGCCTCACTGAGGGAAAAGACCAAGGGGTAAACCAAAATATAGGGAAATGCAGTATCAGTTCTCTGACCAAGGGTTGCAACAGGTTACTGTGTGCATGCTGCCAGAAGGAGCAAATGAACTGTTTTCCATTAAAAACAAACTGATGAACAACACTAAGGAAGCCTTAGCTCCTTCTTCCCAAAGCAGACTCCACAGAACTACATGCAGAACAAAGCCCAAGGTGATATCCAGGCTGGCAGTGAGCTGCCCTGGCTCTCAGCATCCTTCTCAGATTTGTGTCTGTTTCCAGTTCCTTTCTTCAGTCTTCTGCTGGTTTTGTTCATTTTGCCAATAGAATTTTTAGAGCAAAAGGATAGTGGTGTTGCAGCTGTGGCTTAACTGAGTCTTAGATTTGCTCTCAGTGCACACTCCTATAACACAAATAATAATCTATGATAATGACATGCAAGTGTCTTATGGATGATCCATTCCTGGCCACAGATGAGGTGCCCATCTCCATGTTCAGGCTTCCAGATTTCTTCATAGTATCTGGTAACACTGAGTGATGCAATTATCTTGCCTTCAGTATCCCAGAGGGACAATCTCTAGAAAGCCCACAACTAACTCCACTTTTTATCATCTGAAAGGGGTTTTGTTTTCTATTTTGTGGGGTTTTTACTGTACCTAATGGAGAGCTGGGCACATAAGCAGGATGTGCATAAAGGCTGGGCTGCACAGTGATATAAATGAAGTCAGAAGCTGAAAGACGCTTCAGTACATTCAATATCTGAGCCTGGGCTGGTTCAGTGTCTGGTACAGTTGTTACACAAGCAGACAGCCAAGTGTAAACATTAAGCTGTGAAGTGTCTCACTACTTGCCAGGTCTTCCCACTATGCACGAGTTTGCATTACAGAACATTTAATTACAGCGTTTTGAGTAGAACCAGCTTTTTCCTTTCAGCCAAGCAGAAAAGTAACAGAGTAATTAAAAAAGTAATGAAAACTCAGTAAAAATTCCTTAAACCAAGGACCCACATTCAGTTGTGATTTCAAAGAGCACATGTCAAGGAAGACTCCTGCTAACTGTCATTTAGCAGGTTGTTAAAAAGTTTCAAAAATGAAATAAAAGTTAATCCAAGTTATGAGGTTTATTCTTTTGTCTGAATTTTTAACTATCTTTCCTATATGGAGCACAAGTAGAAAGCATAAAACACAGTCAAACTAGTAACTTAGAGAATTTTATCCTGTGGCTCACAAAGTTACTTTATGCAAAAAGCCATGTTGGCTTCAGTGGAAGAATTGGCACAGCCAGTACATGTAGGTGGCAGAATTCAGGCCCAAAGCTTTGGAATATTGATTACACTTACAGGTAGCTGCTTTGCAGGAAAATCTTCCTAGGAAGTGTGGCTGATATTTCAGTATGCCAGACTCTGCATTGAAAAGCAGTGAAGAAAGCTTCCTTTCACGGCATCAGGAGGTGCTGAAAAGATGATGGTAACTTAAACCATCATGACAAAATGTATCCAGCCTTACGCAGATAGTCATGTGAATTTACTTTTCCTGTCAAAAGCTTGTTTTTAAAATAAGCCTTGACTTAGGATAGCATGTAAAATAACATTTTAGACTGTAACTTTTAGGCAATAATCGAAGTCCTATTCCTCATTTGCAGTCAAAGTCACAGTACTTCAAAACATTAATTTAGTCTAGTGTTTCTTTCTTTTATGAGAATTTATAAAATATTATATAGGAGAAACATAGCAGTCAGACTTAGCCCAGAATACAAGGGGCTTTTAGGTCCTCTAATGAGTTGTGTAAGAACAGTGTACTACAAAAAGGCCTGCATGTCATACATCTCTCCCTCATTGTAAAACATTGTTCTTAGCTTTTACTGCATCCAAAACAACTTCATCTTTTTAATTAAAAAAAAAAGGTATCCAATTTCACTATGCTTGTGCAGGACAGCTATGTTCTCAGTTCTGAAATCACACTGCAACACCGGTGAACTGAAAGAGTCAGGAGTGCAAGAGTATGGAAAGGACAGCATGAGCAAAGCCACTCTGGTGCTCACTGGTGCCAGCTGATGCTTTCTCACACATCACAAAGTCTCAAAATAAAATATTATGTAAAAAATACAAAATCTCACCTTTTCTGGAAAAGTAAGCACCATTCCATTCCCTTCCTCCCAGAGTTTCTGGAGGAGGGTGCTGTGTCCTCAGCATACAGCCCATGCCTGCCTTCCCGTGCCAGTGGTGAGCATCACTGGAGATGTGGAGCTGACTTTAGCCTTCAGGCATTATTAAAGCACAAAGAGAGCACAAAAAGTTACTTTGCTCTCTCAACACGGCAGAGCTTCCCAGCTTTAGGAAACAAAGCCACCTTAGGTGTCAAACCCTTCATGCTAAAGCTGTCTCAGCTATCTGGGACACAGGGCAGAGAAGTGGCATAAAATAAACACAATATGTTTAGGACTGTAAGACTCCAATTCCAGTAACCACCAAATAAAGAATAATTTTGGGTTTGCATGTTTTCTTAGAAAATGAGAATTTCTGCCCATTTTGTTGTGATTTGTTCTGTTTTGATTTTCTTAAGACTAAGTGATGCATACAGCAGGTCAGAGTCTGAAGATACCCACACACTATTCCAAGAATTCCAATGCTATTTCAGTTACTGCCTCGAACAGCCTTTCTAGCGGGGCTGGCTTCAAACACTGCATACTTGTAACAGGCTAAATCCCACCAATAAGAGGTTTAGTCCAGCTATGATTGTCAAAAGCTGTCAATCACAAAGTCTGTTTCTCCACCATTCAGAGAATTAACAATGAATATACTTTTTGACATGCTAAATGAGATTTTGGGACGCTTTACAAGACTTGGCTCAAAAGTGCTACCTCAAGAAATATAAAATGCCAGCTATGTTGACACTGTATGACAAATTATATGTTCCTTAATATACTGTGTCACTCCATTCAGTTTTATAATTGGCACTGACTGTAGCTGAAATCTGATTCAAAGTATACTGAATTAACTGGCATTTGTTTTGTCCCTCAGCATTTTCTAGGCCACAGATCTTTGTAAATATTTACTTAACAGGATGGCATACTAACTTTCCCCATAAATATACATGTCCATATTAGTGATATAATTATTTTTTTTCTGTCAGATGATGGGCTAGCTGTGTACAGCCAGAACAGACTGCAAGTGATGCCTATAGAGTACAAGGAAAGACAAATCTATATAATACAGATTTTTGTACCCTTTTACTTCTGCCCACTTCATTAAAAACACTGAAATTACAGAGGTTAATAGCCAGCCCATACTTGCCCAGCAGAAAGATTTTCAAGGAACCACTGTTCCAAGGAGAAGCATTGTCAGCATTAAGTCCAGGGTCACATCAATTAAACTCCTATTCAGTGCCCTGTTCTTGTGCCCTGGATATTGGTGTGTAACAGTTCTCATAGGCCTCTCCCTGTTATTTTGTCCAATTCCTACTGAAATCATTCATCTTTTTGGCCTTGGTAGCATCCTGCCACCTAACGCCATGTACCCTGGGGTCTCCTGACTTGTTGCAACTGAGTTTGTTTTGCATTTGCTGGCTCCCTGGTGATTAGGGTTCTGTAAGCCTACATCCATTCCCACACCTCTGAGGGCTCAAGTCCTAACCAGCTCAATACCTCCTAGCATGGAAACACCTCCATTACACTGCCTGCCTCTGCCCTCTCTCTGGGTCAGCCTCAAGGGGCTCAATCCCAGGAACTGCCCTAGCTCTCTCCATCTCCAGCTCCCTGTGCTTCAGGAAGAGTTGCAAGGCTGGGCAACAAAGTGCTGAAAATTCTCATGGATGTTGGGAGGACCTGAAGTCAGGACACCATCTCCTCACCCCACCCCCACTCCCCTCCCCCAAACAAATCCACATCTGGACACAAATGACTCACTAATCCTATTAGAAAACAGCATTTCAGACCTGTGCTGTAGTCCAGCCTCCATCTGCATTCACAGCAATGTAATTCAGGAGTGACCCAGATTTTGAATAGATAAAACAGTGATGTAATGCTAATATGAGCTAAGAATTATATCCTGATATGTATACATATATATACACACAAATAAATAAAATATATACATTTCTTAGAGAACATTGCAAACGCCTCCAATAGCCTCTCCGTAGCAAAATCAAAGCACGTGGTTCGCACTTTTCTGGAACATTAAAACACCATTTCCTTCTTAACAAAGAAACTCGGACTATGGTTGGCTTTATTTTCCCCAGAGCTGGTCAGAGTCATTGTGGAGATTTTCAGAAGTCTTGGAAGCACAGAGCTCTCCCTGGCACACCAACCTGGATCACTGCTCACAGGTTTGTATTTGGACATTACTTTTAGAACCATTTCCAAGGATTTTTTAACTGGGCCTAAGGATGTGCCAAACAAGTGAAACTTATTATAGACTCAAACTCCTAGCATGAGAATTATTTGAAAGGGAGAAAATCTGCACTGGTTTTAATTTACAAAGAACAGAAACAGCCCTTTGGTTTCATTTTGGTTGCAGATATTTTCAGGAATTAGAATTATTCATATATATATATATGAATATATACATATATATATATATATATATATATGACCTCTACATGATGCTGGTCTTGTCAATGCAAATGTTTCTTAAACATCATTTTCTAAGCCAATGCGTGCTTACTTCCTCAACTCTTTCCCATGCAGTTATTTGTGAGTTCACACTCTTTGGTGGTGCCAAATGCAGTAACATTTTGGGCAGCAGCACACAATGATCACCAGAAAAGCAGGGATTATTCAGGCTGGATTATGTGACACTCAGCACGTGCATCAAGCCACTTGCAGGACATCTACCCTGACATAAAAGAACCAGTGGAAGATTCCTGAGCCGTGCTGAATGCTCACCTCATTCCTACAGCCACACTATGCCATCACTACCTTTATTTATTTATTTTTTATCATAATCACTTGGGCCTCTGGGTAATTGGAACAATTAGGGTGATTAATTGCATGTTTGCAATAAAAACAGAAGACCAGGGAGGGTTACATTACAGGCTAAATATTTTCAGAAAACTCTATCAGCTGGTAGACATAACAAATGCGATCAGTTCAATGCAACATGAAGCTGAGCACACTGTGCAAACTGGTTTGCTCTGGAACTCGGATCTCCTCAAAAGAAGCCAAAGTGTTTAAAAAAATAAACGAAGTCAGAGTGCACAGGGGGAAAAGAAATATTGACATGTGAGGCTGCTGTACTTCTAACATAAAGAAACATTGTTTTCCCTTCGGTCCTTTTATTGTCTAAATAGAAAGTGCAAAGCACGGGGAAAGCGCACAACAAGGCAGAGTGCACAACTGAAGGTCAGGAGCTTGTGCTTGGAAGCAATGAGTTACACTGAAAGGAAAATTGAAAAAGCACCCAGCGGGGTACCTACAGAACCAACACATTCTTCACTGACAGCAAGAGGGCAAACTAATCTGCCTGCCACTACACTCAAACACCAAGGGTTTTGCAGAGGGAGGTTAAACCCAAGAACAGAAGATACTCCCACTGAAAGTTTCATTTGTTGAATCCTCTCTTACAAATCTGGGCTCTTCTCAACAAGATGCTACTGAAAGGCAACTTCAACCCATGCCTCTCTCTCTTTGCAACCACCTGGTCCCCAAAGATCCACTTGAACTAAATGGGGCGTGAATGCTTGCTTACACACACTTCCCAAAGGAGAAACAAAAGTCAAGAACAGGCATTGCCCATTCCTGCCATTAAAACTGTGCCAGTGTGTGGCAAAATGTCAAATTCCCTGTTCAGGAGGGGATCTCCCACAGCAATGCCAGACATGGCTCAGCTATCAAAACGTTGTTATCGTGGCCATCACGGTCCTGCCTGTCTCCTGAAGAATGTGACCACTGCCAGTGTTGTGCAGCTCAGGTGTGCCCTGCAGGAAGGTGCAGGCCTCGCAAGCCAGGGGATGGCTGCACACTGAGGCAGGCAGAACCCTGACAGCTCAGCAGCCACAGCTCTGCCCATCACCCGCAGAGAGATGTCCGCCCCATGCTTCCAACCAGTCTTGGACACCAGTGACTCTACAGGATCTGCTCCACGGTGCTCATCAGTTAAGAGTCTTATCTTTGGCTGAGCCTTCACCAGGCTCCTCTGTGAGGTGCACTATCAAATTTCTACAGAAATAAAAAGCCAGCTTCTTATATTGCCCACACTCCCACATACCTGCCTGGTTACATGGAGAAAGTGAATAGTGAAAGGTTTTATGTTCCACTTGTATGATTGGACACTTTGTGCTTTAACACAAGCACAGGGTCACAGGGCAGGAACAAGGTGTTTTCTTTCCAGTCAGCATGAACCTGACATTTATTACATGAGGGTTTTGTTCTATTTGTTTTAAGTCAATTACATTTTAACTCAGTTCAACAATGCTGGAAAACCTGACAAAATATTCCAGAGTGTTTAATCAGCAAGAATGGACAAATGTCCCAAAGTTAAAATAGGAGCATACTGCAGTTCGTTCTTTACACCCGTTCTAGTTCCAGTCCCTGACAAGCATTTGTGTCTCTGTCTTTGGGAAATCTGTCTTAAACATTTCTCTTTTGGTGGGAGAAGTCTTCTCAGAGAGATGCCAATGTTTCTTGTGATTAACTATTGAAGAAATTGGCTTTTATTTTCAATTTAACTGTGGAATTTTTGTCAGGCTCATTAAACTGCCAAGTCCTGACCTGTTTAAGAGAATAAGCCCCATGAATGTGTAAAAGGAAGTATTTCTGTACGTACCCTTGAGAAGGGGCCTGTATTTTCCACACGTGTTTTCAAGTATCATCACATTCAAGTCAAACAAACAAACAATGCAAAATTAAAGGACTGGCTTCTCTGCAGACAAATGTGCATCTACTATCAATCCCAAACAGGTTAAACTCCAAACTTCTGAATGCATTTTCTTGCATTCTCCCTGGGAGTCTCACTTCCTACACGGGGGTAAAGAGAGGTAAATGACATATTAAAGCTTCGAATTTACTTCTCTTAGCTACAGGTTGTTACTTTTCAACACAAATAAATTTGTAGATGGGAAGAAACATCCTTCTCCAGCTTAGACCAAACTTTGCATTCAAATAACCAGTTTGTTATGGGGATACTGACTTTGGTTTGCTCACTGCAGAAAAGGCAGAGAGTACCAAGAGAAAGGCTTAGTCCTTTAATGTTTCAGCACTTAATTCACAGTTACAGAGAAAAGTGTTCTGAAGGCCATGGAGCTCTGGCTTCATGTAAAACCAAGGTCCAGAAAAATTAATATAATCAACAAAACCAGTTCAGCCAGAACTTCTGCAAACATTAGAATCATTCATGAATATTTGACTAAAATGGTTATTTCTAAAAAATGCAAAGCCATTTCAATTCACTTCTCACTTATTATTCAGTACACTACTCCTAACACATTTTTATCTTGTAAAATGCTCCTCAGCAAGGAATAGAAAGATAGCTAAAAATTCTGCTTTTCTGACAAGACAGTTTTGTAAGTTGTAAAATATACAGTCACTCTGTTTAATGGGTAGCATTCTAAAATAGTGAATAATATTTGCTACTTGATGTTGCTCACATACACATGAAAAATTAACAACCTATTGGAAAAGATCTTATTTTCCCAATCAGGACTCTAAAACCAGCCTCTCAAACATGAGCTTGATTATGTAAATATACACAGTACCTATTCACACAGGTACTATTACCTGAGGATACATCACTTTGCGGAGAATTAAAAATTAACTTTTGATGATCCAAAAATTATCCTTAGAGAAGATACCAGCCTGGCCTCTTCATTTCAGTCATTGCTCAGGTTGAACAATTCTATCACCAGTCACTCAAAAACGTACAGATTATCCACATTAAACACAGTTCGATTATTCTACTTGCTCAGCAACCTGGTCTAATGGAAGATGTCTCTGCCCATGGCAGGGGGTTGGACTAGATGACCTTTAAAAGGTCCCTTCCAACCCAAACCATTCTGTGATTCTGTGACAAGATGCAGCTCACTTACCCAAAGTCAGACACTTCTGACTGCATCAGTTCTGCATGTGTTCTCCAAACAGTGACTCGTTCCTGTTCCTACTGAGAAACTGCCCCTCACCATCATCATGCACGAGCTGTTTCATGCTTTTAGCAAGGATTCTATTGAAAATGGTAAATTTTGCTTCGGAATTTTCATTTCAGAGTAACACTGCTGGGATATTCCAGCTAAACATCTGTTGTTTGCCAGAGATATTTACAGTTGTGCTTTCAGGATCAGATGTTGCTTTTCTCCCAGGGAACAAACATCTTGTACGGTCTGAGCCTGAGTTCTGATCATAGTTCAATGTATAGTTTTCCTTACATTTTTTGAGAGCTAGCCTATGTTTTTCTTGCCTCTTAACTGCACATCTCTCCAAAAGGCACTGAACTCACTGGATGAAACACTGGCCCTCCAACTGCAGTAACTTGCTTTGCAAGTTTCTGGTTTCTTCACCAAATTTATTTCTCTCACCTGCGGCTCTCATTTAGTCAAATGTAAAAGATTTGTATTTGAGGGGAGAAAGTCTTGTGTCTGGTATGGATGAAGTCAATCTTGTAGAACTGCCGTGCTTCAGTGTATCAGAAGACATAATGCAGGAAATCACACTTGAAATACATTAAGTTGAGGAGTGAACTGTGGCCAATACTAAATATATTTGTGTGACTGCTGCAAGGTCCCCATTAGCTCCTTGTAGACTCGGAGTCCTATTTTCTCTGGTTTTCCCTGCTGGAGATCCTACTACACTGTGATACATTCTAGCTCTGTTTCTGCAAAGATTCTTCATCTCCTCATTCTCTCACTCAGCTTTGACAACAGAATGCCTTTTTCTTGGAAGGGAGATTTACACTCTAGGAGAAAAAAAAAAAACTTTAAAACTGCATTTAATGACAACCTGCTGCTCTAGAACACTAGCACAAGGGACACCATGCACAACAAGTCTGTACACGGGCTGTGCTTCCACAGGTTTATATAATTTAAACAGCTCTCAGACATCATTTTTCTGCAAACATTTCAAGTCCAAAAAGGTTAAGACCATTGATCTGACAAAACCAGGACAAGAAGAGAATTAACTGCCTGACTTTACTCAGTAGGACTGAGGTCAGGTATTGAACAAAGCCTTCCTGACTCAGCTTCAACTACTACAGCACCCTGCCTCATGAATCACCCACTAAGAGCTAGTTTATTTAACATCTACTTAGAATCTGTATGATTTAAACACTGTAATAATCACTAATCAATTTGACAAGCTTGAGCTTAGAGGGGGAAAGCCTGAAACCTGGTATAAAAATATCTTTGACCAATTCTTTTCCTACAGTTACACAAAGAAGGTAATTTCTTTATATTGCTATATAAATATATGTAACTCTCATGCAGAGAAGTCCTCAAAAACTGAAGGTTTGAAGGTTGAACTGAAGGTAACACAATCATACTGAAACAGACAGTCCTGAAGGCACAGCACTCTCCTGCTTACAGTGCCCTTTCTTATTAGCACTGGGTCCTTTCAGCAGGCAGATTGAAAATTGCTTACCCCAGAAGGCAAGTGCCTTCCTGAGGCTCCAGTCCTTTCTGTAGCTCCAAGAACAGTTTGGATTATCTACTGCATGAAACACACATTTCACCTCAATTTCTTCAACAGAACCCATCTGCATGTTTTCTAGAGAAACTTACTTACTTGGTTTAGACTTAGAGAAATGGAACATTCACACCACCCTGCTGGCAATCTGCTCCCCTGGTTAACTCTCTTCCTCTAAAATTTTACTTTTGAACTTGGAAACTGGTGTCAACAAACCAAATTAGTTTAGCCAGTATGAAGCACTGTAAAGACATAAATTGGTCTGAAAGAGTCAGATTTCATTAGACCTTGAATCTTAGACTGAAGTTCAACATGAATCAGTACAAGTCTCATTAGGGCTAAATATCCATTATAGCTAAGTTTAGGTCCAAGGAATCCAAAGCCACAAATAATTGTGTTGACTTACTTAAAAAATAAAGGTATTCTAGGTTAAGTCTTAAATGTTTTCCTTTCCTGTTTTTATGCTACAGGTTTGGTGGTTTTTGTATTTAGACTTCTCAAATTGTAATAATAGTCTGAAGGCAAGAAGTTTTTAAATGGGCGTCAAATGCAAAGCTGTATCAAGAATGGGTAATGTCTTTTGGGCTTGATTTATACTGTGAAAGCCAATACCATAAATGCCTTCCAAAACTTGGTTTTAACTGTAGTTATCATTCACTGCCATCCTGCCACCAGCACTGGCTTGGCCTGGGTGCACTGTTTGCTCTGCTCTGGTTAACAAACACCAAGGTACCACGGGATAACCTTCTCCATGGAAATATTCCCCTCAGCACCGCCAAGGCTGTAGAATCACAGAATTTTCCGAGTTGGAAGGGGCCCACAAGAACCATGGAGTCCAGCTCTGAAGGGACTGGCCCATGCGGGGACGGACCCCCCAGCTTTGGCGCTGGCAGCACCCCACTCTAAGCGGCGGAGCTGACAGCAGGGCAGGTGCTTGCCCAGCTACGAACCAGCAGCTCCATCCCAGCACGAAGCCATCGCTGCGCTCTACCCGAACCTCTGCCCACACTGAGGAATTCCGCACCATGACTGACTACCGCGGCAGCAAAACTCCATGGGACTTACGACTCAACCCCCGAGCCTGTACCTGTTTGCCCAGTGACGTGAATGAACACTCCATTGCCGCAGAGCAGAGGCCGGAGCCCGACACCAACAGATAGCACGGGCAGGACCCGGGGAGGGGCCGTTCTCTCATGAGGCGAGAGCGCCATGGCCGCGGCCTCGCCAACGCCCCCTAGCGGAGAGCCGGCCTTTTTCCCTCTCCGCCATGAATGGTCCCCAAACTCCAAGGAAACGAGTCGGTATTTTGATTTTCAATCTCCCTCCGCAGCGTTCCCTTGGAGTACGCCAGGTGATTTGCGTCTTAAGGTGAATATTGTTATTCCTCTTAATTTTTTTTTTTTTGAGGTTTGGCTCTCTGATTCATTTGTTGCACCGGCCATGAAAAAATACCGTGAGGTGTTTTGAGGGCAAACAAAGTGCAGCTGCTGGCTTGGACTGCAAGGAGGGTGACCCAGGCTGGTGTGGCTCTGCACATCCCTGCAAAGCTCCGGGCACTGAGGCCTCCAGCCTTGTGCGTGCCTTTGGAGACGGGCAGGAAGGATTTGTAATCCCAGGACTGAGGAACATCGGGAAGCAAAGAGCCATTTCACAACACGAGGCGCTCCGTGAGGAAGGGGATGTAACAAACCAGCCATCTGCAGGTACACGAGGCTTTTGAATTTCTGGAATTTAAGTGTATATTTACTGTTGGAAGAGCATGAGAAACAGTCGATTTGCACCTTGATCAAAAGAATACATTTCTTAATGAAAAACAAGAGACTTTTGTGAAAAAAATGGGAAGGTTCTCCCAGGGAACTATGTATATGACTGTTATTTAAACCACGTTTTCTGGAAAAAAGAAAAATTTCATAAACATTTTTTTGTATTTGCTGTAGCTTATGTGGCTTGGGCACTTTTGAATACCTTGTACCAGTAAGGTTATAAGACCCTGACAGTAATAGTAAATGAAACCAGAAATGCCTTCACTGAAGGCGGTTGTATAAAATAAAAAACCCCAAAAAACTGTGTGAAATCACAACCAGATCCATAGGGAATCACCCTATGGAATCGGCAGCAAGGTCACCACTCATGTTGCCTGGCTAAAGACAATATCCAAAGACCCAGCAAGAAGAAACAAGAAAAATGTTACCCATTGTAAATAAAAGTAATACCAAACTAAATCTGTTTTTTGTGGGGCCTCTTTCAGAATTGTTGAAGCCGAGCTTACATGTGTATGATAAGATGTACCTGTAAGGATATAGAAGAGTCAAATGCACAGGGTGGGTGTGTGGACACGTCACTGCCTGGGCATCTGGGGTGGATCTGGAGCTCTCTCTGGGCTGCAGTAAAACAGGCAGTCAGTCCCTCTCTGATTTCAGGAATAGTTTCCACAAGGTTTCTCTTTACGTTTGGATTTCTCCCTTACATTCTGGCAAGCTAAGCAGAGACGTAACTCTGTGACTAATGCTAATGTTGCAGTAGTAAAATATTGGGCAAAAAATGGGAAAAGCAGACCCACTTGCCTATAAGAATGATTTAATTAAAGTTTTCACTCCTCTAAAATAGTTATGTTTCACATCATAAAGAATTTTTCTGTCATGAAAACTTTTAAGGGGAAGGAGGTTTTTCTTTGCAGCAAGCTGACTTTATTGGTAAGCAATTAAATATTTCTTTGGCTTGCAGTTCAAAATTAATTACTCATTAATGTGGAAAAACCAGCTATAGTCTTGCTGTGGATTCAGAGGTTTCCAACTGGGTGCATCTAATTCCAAGAAGAAAAAAAAAACCTAGAAGGAGTATTATAATTACTGTCATAGGAAAACCTGCTTCAGTCCAGATGTAGAAGCCGATAGCCCAAGAGTGTTAACACTGAGCAGTCTGCTGCAGGGAAATGACAGCTGAATCCTACATATGTTTGCAGAATGGACATATTATACTATCCTGGTGGAATATCTTGGGTTTGTTTTCATTTTTCAGAAGCTCCTACAAAAAAATAGGCAGATCTACAGTAATCTGAGGGTTTTGAGTGTCACAGACACCTCTGTATAAAATCTGGATCCTTGACTTGCATACCTAACCAATGCTGTCCACTGTCTACCCTCACAAGGAATTCCACTGAAAGTAATGAAATTAATGGTGGGAGTAAACGTTGAAGAGCTGGCTCCTAATTCTAGGTTTTCTCCTTCAAGGAACAAACAAGAGCTGTGACTCTGTGATGACCCCGGGACTTGCAGTAAGGACAGAGAAATGACAGAAGGGTCAGGTGTTAGGAATCACATCTGCAGAAGTTCAGCTCAAGGGAGTAAATCCTTAGAAATCTGAAAATAGTAATGATGACAACTGCATATATGCAGATTTCCTACTGCAACCAGTAGCAGCTTGCATGTAGAAAGACTTCAGAAGCAAAAGGAATCCTTTCCTTTTCCTTCACAAATTTTATTAAATCAACCAAAGTCTGTGTGGCTTCAGCCTTAATAAAAACCAATAAAATTCTGGGATGATTTAGGCTGGAACAACCTCTGAGTGACTTGTCTAATCCAAATCATTCCATTTCAATCCAAACTGATTTCATTATCCCTAAGTCATTTATTTAAATAAATGGAGTCTGAAGACATCACAGAGTTTAATTATTGGAAACACTGGTTGGCACTAAGTTTGGAATTAAAATTACTCACTTTGAAGTCCTTAAGTGCACAGTATGACAACACCAGTTGTCAAGGAATGTTTTTTTCCTTGGTTAAAAACAACAAGCTGAGCACAAAGTGGAAGAATGAAACCTTGAATTACCCACATAAGATAGTTCATCCTGTTAGCTGGAGAGTTACCCACTTTCAATTCTCTTAGCAAGTCATTTACTTCTCTAGGCAGGGATAGGGGCAAGAACCCGGGGACAAGTTTTCTGAAATGCACAAGTCTGAAATGACACCACACAGTTTGACTGATGATATGATTAAAGCATATTAAGCAGGATTTGCTTCACTGTAGGATTTCCTACAGCTGTAGGAAAACCAGTTGACCCTTGCCCCTGGTCACCTCCTTGTCCTTCAGGTGTATAAAGTAGCAAGGCTTGGTAATGGTTTTACAGCTGCTCTGCCACACCTGACGCATTCTAAACAGTCTCTTCCCCAGACTGAAGACTCTACTTTTAGACTCCCCCAGTAATCTCCATCTTCTTTCTCAGTTTAGTTACCTTACTCTGGCTCTTCCTTAAAACTTGCTGCATCCCTCTGGAGATGCCCATTTATCAGCAGCAATACAGGGAGAGAGGCCCTCCATTCTCCGAGTGCCAGACCATCCTTCGAACAGCCAAAGTAAAAGCTTTGGTTCACTTGATGATTCAGAAAGATGGAAGAAAAGGAAAATAAGGGGTTTGGCTTGGCAACCTCGGAGCAGTCACTGGCCCACTAAAACAGAGAGCAAAGAGTGCTGTTTGTGCAGTATATCTACAGTGACTGTGCATTACAGTCAGTGAAATAAATACGCTGGAATCCACCTTGCTTTGAGATTTAAGGAGTAGCACAACACTGAATATGACTTCAGAAAAATATCTGGGAAGGAGCTGCTTCAAGTATTCATCCTGACATTACTATTTTCTTAAATCATTGTTATAAAAACCAAACCCTCCATCCAAAGAGGAACCTGCTTTGTGGGCACTGCTGGTATTTCTATTTGTAGATTATTTTATTTTGAAAAGAAAGAGGTATCCAGAGTTTTCCAAGCAGACAGCAGTTCTGGGACACTCCTGGGAGCAAAGATCCTACTGTAAATCTAATGTATAACAAGTTATACATCAGATTCTTTGCTATAGATAAATGTTTTTTTCTGGTTTTTTCTCTTGGCAGTTCTAAATTTGCCACTTTCACTTTTGCCCCAAAACACTGCTGCAAAGCAGTCTAGCAGATCATCTACTACTTTAAACAAAAGATAAAGTTCAGCTTAGCAGAACTTCTTTACTTCTTGCATTGAGCAACAGATTATTAATACAAATATCAGAAAAGAAGTCTGTTTATTTTACTGCGCTCACCTCTACAGAAGCAGACAGATGTAGAAAAAAATATTGAGGCCTAAATCTCTCTCCAGACAAGTCTGTTACCCAGAGCTGTTCAGGGCAACATCTGACATTTGGCTAGAAAAATTACATGCAGACACACATCAAACCATAACAACAGTTTAATGTATCTTTTTTAATTATACAAAAGTCCTGCTCCAATTATTCAAACATTAACAACTGATCCACTTGATACAAAACCAATTCATCCAGGCAAAACAGTAGAGGAATGTACCATTCATTTTTAATTAAAGATTATCATTGAATCATAGTATGGATGGATTTGACTAATTATTATTCTAACTGGTGTTTTGTCCTGGGCAAATCTCTCCACACCTTGGCTACGCCACAGTGCACTTCCAGTACACACGTGTAAAGCTGTCTACAGGAGCCCTTTAGAAACAAACAGTACTGCTTAGTTTCAGCTGTCACGAGTTAAACAACATTGAAATCGTATATAAATCATCAAGGACATTCAAAATGTCAGATGTGAAGCCTGTGTGACAAGAGATGATTCCAAATAACTTTGTCCCCAACCTACACAGAAGGTGCCTTGAAGGACCCAGAAAACAATGCGGAGGCACCAGGCCTTTCCCCAAGTTCCTGCCATGCCCTTCCAGACCAGCACCTAGCCTTCCCTCCCCCTGCTGCATCACCTTCTTAGGCAACCAAGTGCATCAGCAACCCAGGCTGTCTCACATCCTCTCTCCCTCAGTCTTCAGGCTCCACATCACTTAACTCTTCTTTAACATTCAGAACTAGATTTCCTTTACAGCAAACTGATACAAACAACATCTTTCTGACTATTGTCATGAACATGAAAATACTGCAGAATGCACCTGGCTCAGAGACCATGGTCTGGGAGCCAGGTAACCTCAGCAGAGGAACAAATTCGGAGTCATAATCATTTGTTGCTTTTTTTCCATTGGAAAACCTTTTAGGAACATGGGCTTTGTAGTGCTGGGGAGGCAGAGCTGTGAGCCTGGTAGTTCAAACATTGATCATAAAGTAAGGCAGAGGACTAATCCCCTTCTAGCTGTTGTGACTGCTCAGTGATTAAGTGTCACTTTACCCTCATTAACTAACACTCAGAAATGAAAACAGTGCTGCCTGCTCTCAGCTCTTCCCCAGCCCATTTATTATGTATAATATACAGATTTCTTGTTTATTCTGGGGCAGAAGGAGGTTGGCCACGTTCATGAACCAACCCTGAATCCTCACTGTCAGCTTCAGTAGCTAAAATGAAGAATAGAAAAATGTCAGAGTTAAACACAAAGAAGTCAAAACCCCAAACCCTGTTTCAGTTCTTGTTACACCTGGAATCAATCACATTTCCACATTTGAAGCTGCACTGGAATAGAAGTATGAGGCAGACACTTCTGCTCACTTACCCATAGTGAACCTGTGCCATGCCTTTTTAACACTCCTGTGAATTCTCAAAGGCCTTGAAGGACTGATTCATAATCCCTTTTTCAAATCCAACTAGGGATTTTCATTTTATGAAGTATTTACTTGCGAATTTACATTAAAAGCTCCCTCATCTCCTCACAGGCAGCTTCGGTTTTGGTTTTCTGTGGCTTGCTCTTTTAGAAAGGCAATCATTTGCAATTGGAGTCTACCATCAGATGCTTTACTGGCTGTTTTACTGGACAAACCCTGTGTTTATTTTGTCAAATCTCCGTAACATGACCGGTCAATACTGCATGAAATTGTGTAACAACATGGTCTATACTTCACACCACCCCTGGCCTCATATTAACTCAAATCCTTCTGGAAGCAGCTTCTAGCCTAGGAGCATCATTTTCAGGCAAGCCTTTGGGGTTTTTTTCTATTTGTCTTCATCTGAGATTTCCCTTCAGGCAGAGATCACAGACACTTCTCCTCACCAGCTGTCCCCCTGTTAGGGCTTTCTATATCCATTTTCCTGCAAGAGTTTTCCAGAAAGCCCATTTCACCTCAGTTCTGGAGGTTTCCGGAGAAAGGATGTTCCCAACTTTAACTGCAGGTTGGAGTCAGTTCCATTTTGGAAAAAAAAGACATTATGCAATCCTAGCACATCCTTATGCACTACACATTACAGCTTTTCTCTTTTTTCAAGTATCTTGAGTTCCAGAAAGAATTTATTTGTTTCACTCTTCCCTTTACATCTGTATCTTCTGCTGCCAGGCTGTTTTGTATGACCTCATGCAGAATCATCCCCCCTCACTGGGTTACAATTGCAAATTCCTACATATCCTGGAGCACAAATGCTATGCAGTAGAATTAATTTCTACTTTCTCCATAGCACTAAGGAAACTGGATTGTTCTCTGAGCAACACAATCCATGATGCATTGTTTCCTATGGCACTGTGCCTGGGCTGTGATTTCCATGGTGTGTGTTAAGGGCTGAGGTCATTAGATGGCATTTTGCTCCCTGGGGGAGGCTGCTCTCCTGGTGTTTCTTCTCTATCCAGTTGCCTGTTGTCATCATTTTTTGGCCAGTACAACTTCACTCTACCAACTCAGGACTGGATTTCCTCTGTTTCCCTCATGCAGTACTGTAACTTCACTCCAGCTTAATTTTTTATTCTCATGTTCAAGAAGTGAAAGAAAGTTGTATTTATTTATCTGCATTTTTAAAAAATTTAAAATAAAAAAGAAATTTAAAATGAAACTGGCTATTTGCACATCCAGTATTGGTGGTTAATTCTCTGAGCAGCTCTACCCTCTTGTGGTCACAGCTTAGCTGCAGCCAAATGAAAAACTTGCGAATATAATCACAAATATGTCCACATGTAGGCATAGTACATAACACAGACCTAAAATAGAGGGGCACAAGGACTTAATCTATGCCCAAAATTTAAAATCCTATGGGAATTAAGAGATTTTGAAGATTCAATCCCTCTTTTCCAGCAGTTAAAATCTAGGATTTTCAGATGAGCAAGAAATTTCATATTAATTATGGTGTTAGTCCGCATTATTTTTTAACGATTTGTCTAAATTGAAATACAGCCAAATAATTTTTAATATATGTCCTGCAAACTAGCTATGTAGAAAAAGAATTTCTTTTTGAGAACATCAACAGATCATTTTCTGGAATAGCTCTGTATCCTGGGGCTTTCAACATCTGCCTGAGATTGATGTGCTGTCAGCTGGAAAACTCAAGCATGCCAAGCTGCTTCCCCTAGGTCAGCCCTTCCCAGAGCTGTACAATCTGTCCCAGGATTCAGGACTTCAGGCCTGGCTTCATCACAGAGGTCAAAACTAGCTAGGATCAGGGTCTCTTGGGTTTCCATCTCTGTGGTTAGATACTGAAACCAGGTTAACAGTGAATCTCTCGGCTTATCTCATATTTCCTTACCATGTACTTCCTTGGTTGTTTCAGCCAGGATGTTCAGTGAAACCGGAGCTGGAATGTAATGAATCCCTGTCAGAAAACTTGGTGGGATGAACTGACGCAGAGGAGTGTAGTATCCTTGGTGGAAATCTCCAGCTCCATCTGGAACCTGTGGAAACACATGAAGCAGATCACCTTCCATCTAAAGACTCTCTCCAGGATACATCTGCGTTATCAGACCATTTGTGGGTTTTTGTCCATATGCTGCCATGTCAATGCACATACTGGCACATGGAAAGCCTGTCCACAGGGTACCATGCTGCAACTGAGGAGCAAGGACTTCTAAGACCATGTCACAGCAAAACTGACATTTTAAGTCCTTGTAGCCTGGCATCTCATTGGAGTAGTTGGTTTAAACCAGGAGCAGCTATCCTCTTTCTCAGCCAGGGAATTTCTATACAAGCAGAATAAATCTATTATTTATCGTCTTGAGGCAGATCACTCTACCTTAACACCAACTGATGAATTGTACTGAAAGGAGGTCAGATTATTAACATCATCATTTGCTGATGTTTTCTTCAGTGTAATGTATCAAAGTGCTGTGAAGTAACTGATAAGCAGGATGACTCTTCATGGTTACTTCAACAGAGAGAAGGCAGCTAAAATAAAGCAGTATTAGCACTGGTAATTAACAGCGTGCTACTCACCGATACAGTGGTTGCATTCCCTGGCACATAGTTGCTAGGAATGTGTCGGAATCCTCTCTGAAGTGATATCCCTGGGGGTGATGGTGCTTCCCCACTGCTTGACTCATTGATGGCAAATCCCAGAGAGAATGGGTGGTAAGGATATACCCCAGAACACCCAGGGTACACTTTTGGGATTTCTCTCTCCAGGTATTCTGGGTTGACATTGTATTCTGGAGGAAAAGCAGGGTGAGCTAGGAAACAATGAGAAAAGAACAAATAAAAATATCCATGTAATTTTATGGAGTTATGTAGAAGTAGCTGCAAGAGCAAATTCCACTCTGACAAGAAAATCAGGTCCTTTGGTTTCATGTTTAGCTCCCCATGAATTTATTTTGTGATTTTTTCAGGAACTAAGGAAAAGTACAGCAGATGACACTGTAATGCAGTTGTTCTGCATTCTCTTCTGCCTTGTGCACTGTAAAATTTGTCCTTAGTAAAGCAGTGTCTGCAGAATCTTCTTCTTTCAGTACATCAGCAGGAGCAAAACAACCTACCTTAACTTTTGACTCTAGTGGCACTTAAAACAAAATTCCATAGAAACAGCAGAGTTCTAACTTTTGCGTTCTAGTAATGGAGTCCTATCTGTCACTTCTTACAGCACACTCAGCTTTAGGGTCATACACAGGCAACTTCAGAAGCAGAAATCAGTTCACTTTTTATCTTGCATCTTGAATCTTATATGGCCTCTCCGAAGTCTTACAAAAAGACGTAGAGTGGCTATTTGAATGTAAATAGGGTCCTTCTTGTCTGCCTGTCCTCCAATTGGTAGAGAAGGCAAAGAATTTCCTCTGAAAGTAGGTTTATTTCTGGAGTACTGTAATTTGTGCCTAATCTTTTTTTGAAGTTGGTCAGTAGGTTAAGAATCTTAAGGGAAGGACTGACGGACATCTGTATAGCTACTGTCATCTATAAACATAATTTTATTCCAAAACAAAGCTAAAAAAAGGGAAGTTGTTGACAGTAATCTGTGGGGACTACAGATGTCCAAAACAAGTCTTTCCTCACAGCTTCTCAGGATAACATTTTGTCCTGCAGGCTGCCAGCTCTCCAGAGGCTCAGATTCATGACTAGTGCAATCAGCAAGGATTTCTGTAGCATTATTATAAAAATAGAATGGAGTTACTCTAATACATAGTAATAAACTAGACAAGTCACATGGAAGACTCTATTAAAGGAAGCAATTTAAGAGATGACAGACCATACAACTGCTCCACCTGCAAAATCTACGCCTTGCTCTTAAATACCAAATGCACTTTTACATCAAGTCATCCTAGCCAAATTTAGTTTTTGCTACAGGTATGAATTAAGGCCAAAAGGTCTTTTTCTTTTACAGTGCTACCATAAAATGCTTGCTTCAGACAGCTGCAACAATACCTTCCCCATTTATCTACCATCGCTGAGTTTTTCAGCATTTTTGCTGCTGGAATCTTGTGCCTGTGAGTGTATAAACAGTGCGACAGCACTCAGAGAAACATGCGGAGCAGACCCAGTTTGGTTGCACTCCCCGACTAATTTCTCTCTCAGTGAAAAGCCACTCGCTTAAGCTTCGAGCTCGCAAGGGGCGGCGAGGCCGAGCGCTGCGCAGCTGCCAAGGGACGTGATAATCCAACGTGCCAGGCCAGTGCCCTCTGGGGAAGGAAAGCGGGACAGAGGAGCGGCTCTCCGGGCAGCCGGAGCCTGAGGAATCAGAGAAGTGCACAAGTGGCAGCGTTTGACAAGGGAAAGAGGAGAACACAGGAAGATCCTGGGAAGAGGCATTGGGGACAGGTCCTTACCGTCGTCCCTAAAGGGAGGTGGCGGCGGCCCCCAGCATGCCATGCCTTTGCCGCCGCTGTCGGGTT
The DNA here is from genome assembly GCA_013399875.1 of Gymnorhina tibicen. Classification (NCBI taxonomy): domain Eukaryota; kingdom Metazoa; phylum Chordata; class Aves; order Passeriformes; family Artamidae; genus Gymnorhina; species Gymnorhina tibicen. Next base: position 458,796 of record VXAZ01007995.1, read on the forward strand.
GGGCGCCCTTCTTCCTCTCGTGGCTGCAGTGCTCGGGGGCACCGTCCTCCCGGCCTGCCGCCCCACGACCTTCGCCCGACGGAAGGGGCTCTGCGCCTGCCCTGGCCGGCGATTCGGTCTCCTGCTGCCTCAGCGCCTTCTGGGCTGCCATGATCTTCTGCCGCTCGGTGATGAGCGAGCACTTCTCGCACAGGCACAGCTTCCAGCGGCAGTGCCCGGCGTGGCCTTTGACGGGCACCACGAAGCCGTGGTTGCGGCAGCGGGAGCACTTGGGTGCCCGCAGTGCCTTCGCCGTGGCCTCGGCCGCCTCCATGGCACCGCAGCACCCGCTCGGACCCCCCGGCCACGCTCTCCCAGTCTCCTCTGGGCACGGCGCTTCCCTACATGTAACAACCCGGGCCGGCGGGTGGGAAAGCCCACGGCAGCGGGTGGGGATCGCCCTGCCTCCCTGCCCTGCGCCGGGCACGGCTCCCCCAGGCACCCCCTGCGGCCCTTTGGTGCGGGCGGGAGCCGAGCCCCAGCCACAGGGGACTGAGCCTGCAGGAGCCTCGGGGGGTCGGGCTCCACGGGCGGGTACATTGCCATGTGCTGGTGCTCGCAAGAATGGGGGCTCGGATGGGCCCGGCGTCCAGGGGCGGGAATGCGCTGTCCCTTACAGTAGTGCCCTAAAAGATGGTTTTCCCTTTCGGTACTTTAACATCTGCACCCACTTTCATACCCTTCATGCATTCGCTTTTAATATGCACAGGACTTCAGTCCCTTTTTGTTTCCAATTTGCAGCATGCTTCTCTTGATCAGTAGGAGTGACTGCCTCAGCAGAAAAAGAACACTTTCATCATTCTGTTTTTCAGAAGAAGATACTAAGACGAAGGTGGAAAGCATATGTCATTCCAAAGACCTGTCTCCTTTTCTCAAAATTCCTTATTCTCTGGAAACAAAGACAGACTTACAATTAGAAATACAGGAATGCTCCAGTTCTAGTATTGCTTTGAAAGCACTTGTTATTTGTTAGTGCTGGTAGCTGCAAACCCGTGGTTTACACAGTAGCCCATTTCAGGAGAAAACTCCCTGCTTTGCAACGTAAGGCACAACACTGCTGAATTTTCTCACCTATACAATAGCTGTTTTAAAATCTTAAGCAGCATATAAGAAGCAATAGCTTCTTCTGTGTTAAAGAGAACGCCATAAAAATTAATCACCAAATAGTAGTGAAGCTTTCTACTAAGTTTCAAGAGAAGCAGGTAACATCTATCTGCTTGCTCTGAAACAATTCTAACTGCAATGGAATTTGTTTCACAGAATCTGGCAAAGGCCCTTCAAGCAAATAATCCTGCAAAACCTGGGTGCACCCTTCAACACCTTGGGGGATGGGGCCCCAGCAGAGCAGGCCCGTTAGGGATTTGGCAACAGTGTGGTGTGGCAACAGTCTTGTTTGCAGTGAGCAGCCAGCCCCTGTACCCACCAAAGCTCAGCCGAGATTTCAGGCTTCTTGCTTTGCAAAAGACCCAGTAGGGCTTTGCACCCCAATCCTGCAGGTTTCCGGTGGGATTTTGCCTCCCCGGGAGATGTTTTGTAAGTGCAATACCAGCATAGGAACCCGGACTTGCACTTGAAAGCAATTCAGACCCAAATCCTCAAATGTACTCAATCCCTCAACCACTCAGCACCAATCCCAGCCTGCAGATTTCGCTATTCCAGTCACAGACTGAGTCCTCGGCAGCTGTTCTTTGGGAGGGCTCTCAGCTGTGCCTTTGCACTACTGCAGTCAGGGATCCTGTGCCACTTTCATGGGAGTGCCAGCAGCTCCTTGTACCCACTTGCAGCCGGTTTTCCTGAGATGGCTTCCAAAGCTTGGTGTGGACAGCCAGCTTCATGTGCACTGGCATGTGTGTGTTACCATTTCTTCCCAGTTCAGAAAGGCACTTGCTTGATGTGCCTTCAATAGAAGCTGCTCTTCAATGCAGTCTTGAAGTGCTGCTCGCCTGCGCCAAGGCCTTGATCTTCCCATACTCATTCTAAACACTGACTCTGTATTAAATATAGACAGATAAAATATTCCTAATTTTATGCTCCATATTTTTACTGTATGCTGGGGATGTGCTAATTTAGCTGTAGAATGAAAGAGGATGGATGACACATTTAAAAAAACTGTAATTATATCTTTTCATAGATACCCAATCTGTGTTCATTTGGATACTTGAGCAGAGGGGGAGAAAGGTAGGCTACATGTATTTTCCCCAGTAATTTTCTGTTCTGAATCACATAATACTATTCTTCAAGACATTTACTCAAATACACAGAAATTTATCTCTTCTCTTTCAAAAATGGTATACCAGCCATGGGCTGTACCAGTTTCTCCACTAATTAAACCATCTCTTTCAAAGTCACGTGGATTTTTCTTTTGAACAACTTTCACCAAAACATTCAGGATTTATTATAATCTCCCTATAGTTTGTTTCAAACATAACTAAACTTGCTTTTTGTAGAAAAGTGAACATTTTACTTTTCTTGTGAGGTAAATCCTTATTTCTGCAGGCAGTTCAAAGAATTCTGTTACTACAATGCTGTTATGTGTTTGTATATACATTTGATACACACTGTAAGAAGACCATAACAGAGAGAAGACAGAACAATTTCAAAATACATTTTTGGAATGAGGTGTAGACTTCTATGTGGATGCAGCTTCATGTCTATTATAATTTTCTTCTTTGTTCATATTTGAAAGAAAATGAGGCACAATATAGACTCTTCTCTTTAAAACTTAGTTTTCTCTAGCATTTTATGTAGCATATGGTGGGAGCGGAACATAAAGTGTGTAAAGAGTTGTGTATTAAAGTAGCATTTATAAGAATTATTATCTTGCCAAAATGAAAGGAAGGCAACCTGCTGACTTTATGTTACTGAAATCAATAGCAATAATATCTCTACTCCTTTCCAAATTCTGAATAATATAAAATGTGTGGTTTTGGAATGCAGTTTTTTTTCTACATGAAACAGTGAGGAAAAACAATGACTTAGCTAAAAGGGAACAAATCAAAAGACTGCCATAAAAGTGAATAGCAGAAAATTGGGGTTTGGGTTTTTTTCCCTCCTTCTCAGACTTTCCAGCTAATATTCATACAGTAAATGGTTTTTGGCAAGAAAATTGTTCTGACATTTCATAGAGCAACAGCGACTTCATCAAGAAATTTGTTCAGTCTGAGATCTCCATGTTCGAAATACATTTTCTTATACATAAAAATCAAGAGTATCTTTCAAATTTTTAAGACATCACATATAAAGATAAAATCCTCTATTCAAAAATTATCTTTTTATCTTTGTAGTTTGGAAGTGTCCATTATGTACCATCATAAGTCATTATATAAAAATTGATATAGCAGTGGTATTATCAACTCTTCTCCATTATAACCGTGTAGAACTGTGTTTACAGCTCAGTCAGGGCAGAATCGACATGTGGAGATTTAGCTGCAGAGGCAGAACTGCCCAAGAAGGACTCTCACCTTCACCTGTCCCAGAATATCATTTTAAGAAGTAGCATATTTAGCGTCCTCATATTTAGAAACTCCTTATAAAAAATATGAAAGCATTTCAAACATCCGCTTGCTGACCTGCAGTACCAAATCCCCCTCTCACTGCTGAGCTCACAGCAGCACACGTCCATCAGTGCTGCCACAGAACTGCAGGGCTCAACTCTCTGCTGACAAGCTCACGAGGTTGTCTGATCCTGCCCAAAGCAAGCCTACATGACAATGAATAAACTTCAAGCCATTTCTGTACACTGTATTTTCCACTTTTCTAATCAGTGTGAAATTGTACTGTAGTAAACATTTCTTTTTTAATGTGAGGAAAAGTGCAGTATAGAAACAGTGCAATGTGATTATACTGTATCTACCTTAAAATTTGAAATGGCTGAAATGTGTTTGGGTTACACCTTTTTTAAACCTGGTCACAGTTAAGGTTTAAATTGAAATAAACAGATTTAGCTTTTCAATTTCAGCATCAATTCCTTTATTTTAAAATGTTGTCTTCTGTAATGCAAGCACGAATCCCACTGAGGTGGGGTTTTGTTGTTGTTGTTGTTGTTGTATTTAAAACAGTTTTAACCAGAGCACAATTAGATGTTGACTTTCATCTGCTGTATCAAAAAGGTGAAACTCTATGCTGTGATCAGAGAAAATTGGATGGAGTTTATACATATTTTAAAGACTTAAAATGTATCAAAGTTATATAAGCACTTCTGGTTTCTTTAACAAACACAAATAAAGCTTGAGTACTTAAAATTGAGTATCTTTTTAATATATAACAGTTCTTAAATATTAACAGCAGAGACTTTATTAGTAACACTGCTGTTTGTTTATTGTAACAAGATCTTTATTTAAGAGAAAAGAAATAGTGATTAAACTGGAAACTCTGTGATCTGGTTATTTCATGAGTTCCAGAAGGGTGGGGTGGACCTGGAGAGAAATGAACCCCAGCAAGGAAACCAAGCACGTAGCAGTTCTTATTCTGTATCAATACACCTCTCATATAAGCAGGAAATAAAATGCATTAAGGGGAAAAGAGTGAGACAGACATAAATACACACACACTGATGCTTTCCCCAAATAAGTGATAGAGTGTTTAAAGATCCCTATCTAGAAAAAAGAGATCCATGGTAAAAAACTCCTGTGGGAGATGTTGAGTCAGTTTGCAATAAATAAGGATCAATCATTGAAGTCTGTTTGCTTATATTTCCATGTTTAAGAAAATAATTATGCCTTCAGAAGAAATCTTTTGTTTCTTTAGAAGGTCACCTTTGTAGGCATTAATAGAAAAACAAGAAACTGAAAACCCAAAGAATAGTCCACTCTGGTAGTGCTATGGCAGCTGCAGGGCTGCCTTAGTTACAGCACCATTTTACTTCAGTAAGCTCCCAAATTTAGTGAGTTTTATCCTGGATACCACTAGGCTTGTCAATCAGTCTTCTGCCTAGAGAAATAAACACATTTCTAATCCAGAGTCCTCATTCTCCTTCCCCTCAGCTAAAGTTCTTGTCATATTTTCTTAGACACAAAGAACAGAAAATCACATTTGAATTCTCCCAAACAGCAAAAAAAGGATTTCATGCAGAAACAGTCACGCTCTCCACAGTAAGTAGGTGGCCCCTTTAGAGTCATCTTTGCTTAGCACCTATTTTGTGCTGAAATCGTCGTATTACGTTGTCAGCAAGCCTAAAGCAATGCTAATAGATGGAAAAGGCAGGAGACAGCTGAAAGACCACTACAAACATCAAGTGTGCTTGCTGTGGGCAGGATTCCATTTGTGATTGTCAACACTGGTACATATCCCACATTTTGTAAATGTATTTCTCCACCTCACATCTGAATTAGATTTCAGAATATCTGAAGTAACTTAAACAATGCAAAATAAAGCAAGCCATCTGTTTGCCATAATTTCTTCCTCTTCAGCCTGGACCCTTTGCAGATACTTCAGTGAAGCCAATAAAAATGAAATGACCAAATAGTCATTACTTACCAGCATAGAATGAGAGACTATCATCAAAATGTTTACCTTGGAGAGAGAACAGACAAGAGTAGTGATGATTAATCTCTGGCATGCGTGCTAGAATTGGTTTCTGGTTTCACACCAATAGAACATCATCTGGTCTTTGGGGATGATTCTGGGAATTGATAGACTCCCAGTGAGATGATAAAGCTTCTTGCTGGCTCCTTAACCCTGTATGTCAGAGAGAAACTGTGGTTTGTAGTGGGGAAGAGAATACAAGCACCAACAGTGACGAATTTGCATTAGCTCATTCCAGCCAGGTATACTGAAGGATGCTGTTTAAGAAGCATTCCTTCTCTTTATTTCCATACTTTTTTCCTATGGACAATGACAAGATAATCTTTCCAATTTAGTAGAACCTTCTAGATTATATATACAATATATGTCCATGTATTTGAGGTGTATTTTCACAGGAGAGGACTTCTGCAAACATGAACATAAGAAGATAAGTTGAAAGGATGCCTGCCTGTCTCCAGACTGAGGGAGTAAAGCTCTTCTGCCCTACAGACTTACGTCCTTGCTGTGTTAAGACAACTTGCACTTCTCTCTTGCCAGCGTGAAATGTGTTGGTGAGCTACCTCAGCTGGCTCCTGGAACTTCAAAGTCCATTAACACAATGTAGAAAGTAAACTGTGGAATAGAAAATAAAATCAATGCATTGATAGGACATCATCCTCTTTTCTACCTCCTTGATGCAGCAAATTAAAAAAGAAGTCCACTTATTCAGCAGTGGACAGCAAACCACCTGTGGCAGCAGAGATTATGGACAAAGAAGACATGAAAGTAGCAGACAGCTGACCAGCAGCTGTGACAGATATAATGATATGCATGCACTGGTGTGAAGCCATAGTAAAGTATTTTCATTGCAGAAACAAGACGGAAACCGAAGAGGCACATTTTCTTGGCATTTCATACTTTGTGATCATGAAATCAGACTGTCCTTCATCACAATAAATGTAAGTATTTGGATGATTGGTTATTATGAAGCACAGAAATAACAGAATCACACAATAGGTTAGCAGTATTTCCTTTGAATCTAAACCAAAACTGATTCTAAGTCAGGAAAGTTTAGTTTGATCAACTCCAGAAAACAAATTCAAAAAGACACCAAATCATTTCTTCGATTTCCCTGGAGCTGTGGGACCCAACTGTCACAAAAGGTTGCCTGTAGCTGCAGGGTTGTGCTGTTGGAAAGATCGACCTCCACAGCAGTGGCTGCTGCAGGCAGTCCCTTGTTTAGCTCTTTCCTGGGCAGCAGCCTGTTCCCCTGGGCGGCTGCTCCGCTCCCAGCCCCGGCCCCTCCAGAGCACCGTGCTTGGGGCAGCCGTGGCAGCCCAGAGCAGCAGGAGGGGGGGAAAGGGCGGCCGAGGCCCCGCAGCAGAGCACGCGGCCTTTCCCATCCAGAGCACCGCTGTGAGGAACCTCTCGGACTTCTGCTTCCCCAGCCTCTCCCGTGCACGAGAAATAATAGGAAATACAGGGTCAGCAGTAGTGCGGTCATGGTACCTGATGGTTGATGGTGAGCAATGATCCCTCTTAAGGATTTCTAGTTTTGGCTGAACAGCAGCAGTTGTCTCTACATGTGTATTGTCATCTTTAAAATAACAGTGCCAGCGAACACACACGTTTTTATTTGAAATGAAATACTGGAGGGTTGAAGTCTTATCAAAATCATGTATTTAAGCTGAGGACAGGAGCTGCATTTCTGGCAGGAGGAGTGGTACACCTGCTTTGACGTTCCAATGCAATAACCCCAGGACAGGGAGTGGATTTCATGCACAGTGCCCCATCCCTTGGGTGCACTGAGCTCTGCCTCAGCCATCCTTGGCCTCTGCCACCAGAAATGTCCTTATTCCTGAAGGAGAGTTTGCTTTCAAAGCAGATTGAGCCCACAAATTTCACACTGTAATCAGTTTGCACCCAACAGGACTGTTGTCTTAGGGTTTATTAGGATTCCAGTCCCTTAACATATAATGCCTGTTTTCCTTGGATAACAAATCTGAAAATGTTGACCTGGAACACACTGTTTCTCAATACTATAGTAAACTTCCTCACATATTTAATATAAGACTTATCTTTCAGTTTTTAAAGGAATGAAAGCACTAACTTTATTATTTCATAATAAAGTGAATTAATGCAGTCACATAAAGATGAGTGTTCCTGACTAAAGTGTGTATCTACAAAGTTTATTGAAATCACATATTTACATTATTTGTATTTTATTTTAGCATTCTTTACTTCATAACTCATACAAAACCAAACAAGTTTGGTATTTTTGAGCACACTGTATTCTTAAGGTTGAAGTGTTAATGATAGTGACTCTTACTTGCAGAAATGTTCACAGAATATTTACTGGCAGGCATCCAAAGATTTCCTGCTCTATGATAGAAAATCTATACATGTCTGTACTGTACAAATCTGTACTGTATTTTAAATTATTAACCAGACATAGAAGAGTAGATGTAATATATGCACCAATTAGACACAATATCTATCTTTTACAAAAAGTACAAGTTAAAAAAAAAATTGTCTTTAATAAAGGAATAAGACAACATCATAACTAAAATAAAATATTTATGTCTATTCTTAATTTAGACAAGTCTCAGTCAGTGCACAGATCTTAATCTTCACTTTTCCCAACTGTTATTTGTTAAGTGTTACCCTTTTAAAAACAAATAGTTAAAAAACAAAATAAAAACATCATTATCTGTAGGAAATATTATCTAAATGAGTTTCCCTTACTGTAAAAAACAGAGATTATCTTGAATATTTGTGTTGAGGTAGTAAATAGAGAGTGATGTGGATCTTTAAGGGTGATTACACAGGGCCAATAATTAGGCAGCCATCCTCGCAAAATTACATATTTTAGTGTTGATTTATTGGCCACATTATCATGACATTGATCTATCCAGCAGTCTTGTGATTCAAAATGGTGAACTGGTGAATATTATAGATTTTTAATGCCTTGATAATAAGTCTGGGGAAAGAAGATGAACTATCTTCGTTATCGCAGTAAGACAAGCTTTCCCATTTTTATAGCACTCTTCCACCTGTCCTAGCACTCAGACATGGAGAATAAAAAGAAATATTTGACACAAAATTTCAGAAACGTCTTGTGCAGTTGTATTAATATTTTCATATATCTATTAGCAACACCAAACCTAAAATATTTTAGGGTTGTGTTTGGCTTTGCCACAGATGTCTTCACAGCAGTGACTCACAGGTATCCTATGTTCAGCTAATGGATCTTTTCTGCGTTAGGTTTGCATGTGCCAAGCTCCTGCTGTTGGTTTTTCATACATACATTATATGCTGTTAAATTTCATTCCATTTCTGTTATTCCAGTTGCCACAGTATCTATTTCTTTCCTGCTTGAGCCTTTAATCCTCTTCTGTGTTAGTAATATCTCTCAGTGTTTGCTTTCAGCAGAATTTCATTAGCATACTCTTTTTGTGTCAGTCATTACTGCAAATATTAAATAAGGCAGATTCCAGTATTGATCCTTTAAGAATTACAATATCTTCCCTTGAGACAACAATTCCTCTTCCAGCACAACCAAGGGGTTTTCCTGCTTTAGCATTTTATTCACAACTTCCTTTGCAGAAGCCTGATAGATCTTATCTGCATCACTTTCTACTGATTAAAGCAGTGGTTTTAATCAACAGAGACACGTTCACTCAACCTGCTTCACCTTTGGTAAATTTAGCTTGCATTTTGTCCCATTTTCCATTTTTTTTCTACTTACGTGGATATTTTTCTTAAAGAAAAAACCTTCTAGATTCTTGAATATTGTTGAGGTCACTCTAATGTTTTCAGGTTATCCTTTTTTCCCCTTTCTGAAATCCTGGTTTGCTTTTCAGCAGTGCTCTGCTACCAGTCAGCAGCTTTATTAAAAATTCTTGCTGCTGGACATGCAATTTCATGTACCAGTTCTTTCAGAACCCAGGGACAGAGATTATCCTGTCCCTCCAATTTCAGTGCTTTAAGCTCTTTTTTTTTTACCTCATATATGATAATTTCCATTTCGATACCCACATTCCATTTACATGTTAAATTTTTTTTGTGGGTAGTTTTATCTTTAATTGCAAAGTCCCTGACAAAGCAATTCTTATTAGGATTTATTTTCATAACAAAGGTGCTTTGATAAATCACAGTTCTACGTGAATTAGGGCTTTGCCAAAATAAATTAAACCCCATATTTTTAGGGTTTGCGGGGTTTTTTTATAACCAATTTTATATAAATAAAGTTTACTGTGAAAAAAACCAGTTACACATCCATGCATGTAATAGTTCTGTGGCAATGTCAGTACTATCAGACCATGCCCTGTTTAGAATACAAATACATCTGGAAGTAACTTGATTTGTGAAGTGCAAATGGCAGAACTGAACAGGAAACACTGCAATGAAATGACTTGCAGGATTAGGGATTTCAGCCTGTTATCAGAGTATTTAATTCAGGAGCCCACACTGCATCCTCTAAGCTCCACAGGACAGAGTAAGGTTTTTTGGGAATTACAAAACTTCATAGATGTATGAAGTTTACGTACTCTATACTTCATAACGAGGAAATAAGGAAAAATTGCAAGACTGTGTACCTGGCAGAAAATGACACCACAGGTTTCAAAGTTATTATTTATTTTCTCAGTTTGAACTCTGGGCAATTGTAGATGAAAAATGATGAAGCAAAGGGTTTTTTTTACACTGGTTTCCATGATGACAGTGGGGTTTACAGGGAGAAAAGCATGAGAACAAAATGATGAAGAACAGAGTATGTGGTGAAGGAAGACAGACTAGAAATGGAGTAAATGAGGAATAATTTAGAAAGAAAAAGTGCATCTGAGAAAAAAGTGAGAAAGAGGGCAGAAAAAATACTGGAGGCTATTTACAGAATGAAGGGAAAATGAGAGATTTTGTGCTCAGGGTTTTCAGCCTGATTTAGATCAGTACTACAGTAGATGATTAATAAAAAAATAAAATTTATGTGGGGACCTGCAGGAGGAGGGAATTTATATTTTTAATTTCTTTATGCTCATAGGAAGACTTCCAGAATACAAGAATATATTGTTAATTAAATACATAAAAATAAATTTAAAAAGGAAACAATAGACTTGTTGCTTAGAAAGAGCTCCCTTCTCTAGCTGGCAATCAGCAATGGAATACTGAATAACAGTTCTGGTGCTGTGGATATGCAGTTTAGGCAGTGTTAAACCAGAAGAAAGGAGAAACTGGTTGATATTCATCTCTTCTCAGTAAAGACTATTGAAAACAAAAAGGATTGAAGACAAAATCAGACCTTATGTATGATCATTTTAGACTGACATAATGCAGAAGAGTCAGCTCTGACTTTGCAGTAGACTAGAAAAAAAGCTCTACTGAATTTAATGAAATTGCACTAAATTGAGAGAAAAAAAACAACCAGCCAAAAAAAAACCTCATGAAAGAATCATACCAGTGTGCATTTCCAGCAGGGCAGAATCTGGCTCACAGATGTTCACGTGCAGGCAGATGGTGTTTGTATGTAATACATGTACAGACAGATACTCAGGCATAAATAGTGACTGCTAAAAGCATAATTTCCGAGAAGACTTAAAAGGAGAGTTTCACTACACACTTGGTTATTTTTTTTCTAATAATTCTGGTGCTCCACTAAATCTTTTCATGTACCAGAGTGACTTGACTGCAAAGACAAGAAACATCTTTAACTGTGGCATTTTCCGAAAGAAAAAAAGTTTCTGTGTAAACCTGGAAGTGGGGCACAGATTATGTGGAAATTTTAGTCAAAATACTGTGAAGGAAACCACCAGGGCAGTTCAGTCCTCGAATTCAGCCCCTCAAACTCACCAGGGGAAAGCAGAGCTCCTGCTGTTCGTGTTGCAGCTTTGCAGCCTGGGTGCCCTCGCTATTCACTGTTCTCTGTGTCTTCACAATGAAAGCCTGGATTAAACAATTGAGGGAGTTCCATTTAAAGAACGCGGCAGTGCAGCAGTGGAAAGCTCTGCCTTGGCCTCCCTCACGGTGCCCTTGGCCTCCCTCACGCTGCCCCTTCCCGCCCTGCAGCGCAGCCGCCATTTTGCCGTGCGGACGGAGGTGTGAGGGCAGAGCGGTCTCCCCTCACGGCCTTCAGCTGAGCCTCTCTGGCTCTAGGGGCTGGCGTGCACCTCAGGGCAAGGCAAGGGATGTTTCTATGGCAGTTCGCTTGCTCCTAGGCACGTTGGGGCTGCTCAGGTGTCTCTGCACACCTGCCAGCCCAGGTGCCTCAGCAGGACACTCCATGCACCTCAGCGGAGGGGCTGAGGCGGGGAAAAGGAACATGGTTCCCCCTCAGGGGGAACCATGGTGCTGCGGCAGCTGTGTGTGGCAGCCCTGGAAGGGAAAAACAGCCAGGAAGAAAGGAAGAAATGGAAAAAGAGACATAAAATATGGAGTAGCTAAAGTGGACATTGCAGTCCTTCCACAAAGGAAGCATGAACCCATCCTTCATGGAGGTGCTGCCCCAGGGGAAGCACAACATGGCCGCCCAGGCAAGAGAAGCACTGCCACCAGCCTGGCAGATGGTTCAGGGCAGCAGTGCCCAGGAGGAGCAGGCCCAGGCTGAGAGGATGCCAGCCCTCAGGGGAAGAAGCCACTGAGGAAAAGGTTAGTTTTTTTAACTGAGGTGTTTTTTTCTTCTGGTTCTTCTGGCATTGCAAGGGCTCTTGGCTGTAGCCACCATCATGGCGCCTACTGTTTTTGTAGTACCTGGGGTTGAGGCAACAGTACATGGCTGTTGTGGCTGATTTGACCACAACTCAGGGACAAAAATGAGAGGGTGAGAGGAAAGCAGGCTAAACATGGGGGGTTACATTCTCTCAAAAAATAAGTCTCCTGAAGCCCTCTGCTCGTTAGCCTTTCCTTGGGCCAGGAGGCTTCTTCAGCCTCCTTAGCACTGGCAGAGTTGTTCTGTGCTGTGGTTATCAACCCTTGAGGATGTAAGGGCAGGGGCAGGAGGGCAGCAAGGGCTACCAGTCCCTGGCAGCACTAGCCCTGCTTGGGAGCCTGGCACCAACAGCTTCATCTGTGGCATTGCCAGGTCTTGTTTGCCAGCCAGGGCCCTTCCCGGTGGGAGCTGATGTGCTTCTGCTTGCAGTCTCTGAAAGCTTGTGACAAAATTTCTCTGTGTTGCGGGTGGATCTAGATAAAGAATCCATGGAATGGGTTGCGGGGGGCCAGGGGGGGTGGGTGCTTGTGCTTTCTCAACAGAGTGCTGTTTCTAGGAATTCAAACTAAACTAGACAGTTCTGTCAAGAAAATGTTGTAAGCTCCTGCTAGATCTTATTTCTTTATGCCAGGCATTTATGCTTTGTTTCTGTCACAGAGGCAGGTGGAATTTTCATAGGCATAAAAGTATTCTTGGCAAGGAATAATTAGCAGAATATTATGGATTAGGTGGGTGTTCCCAGTGCAAGGACAGAGCTCTCCACTTGTGAGGAGAAAGAAAAGGCTGCAGTGACAACTTTGTCCTATTGCTGGTTGTGTTCTCAGTGACCTGTAAAATCAACAGAGCTTTTAGTGTTTACAGTGCATCAGGCATAATAATAAAAAAAATTGTACATGTACAATACATTTGGAAAGAATGGAGTTGAAAGCACTGCTTCAGGAAGTGCAGCCATGTCCAAAAGAAGCTGCTGTTTTGTGCATGCAAGGTCTGTGTACACGGCCCAGGATTTCAGAGTACAGTACTTGTGCCCCAGGGGCCCTTGGTTTACTGGGTTCTTGAGACAGCTGAAAATCGCCTCATTAATGTCATTATTGATAGCAAAGAAACGTACTTAAATTGCTTTTCAGAGAGGATAAAACACATAATTAAACATCTTTCAGAATTCTTTTTAATTATATGGATTCTATTTTTTATCTTTTACTTGAGCTCCTGAATGTCTTTGTCTATCTAAACAGACAATAAATTTTTAATTAATAGCCAGTAAAGACCTCGGGATAGAAATAGAATCCTACAAAAAGATTTCTGTTTTGCTTTATTATATGAACAAATCTCCAAAGAAGACTTTTAATGTCCTAGTTTTTCTCTTTGAATATTCTTATTCCTCTGAGTAGAATCCAGCTTGGACAGAGGTTAGTGCACTTGATGCCTGGCTGGGTCATTTTGCTGCCAGGTGTAACTGCACTTGCCTGTAGCATTCTTTCTCTTTGTTGGAAAAATGGTGTATTTTTGACCCCACACATCCCCTTTTCTCTCTGTTGCCAGCAGGCTGTGTGCAGTGCTAGCACAGCCAGCGCACTTCCAGAGGTTTTCCTGCAGTGAATTCCTCATGAAACTCAAGAGTTGAGCAGGGCACCCCAGGCTATGGAGCAAAGTGTTGCTGCTGTCCATCTCTTCATTGTTACTGCAGTGATAAATATTCCTTTTGGGGACCACTCAACACTGGGAGCTGTGTTCAAGATGGCAAAATACTGAGTTCATTTGGACACTTTGCTTATAGGGCTGCAAGCAAATGAATTAATGAGAACTCTAATCAATGCAAGATGCCATGTCAGGGAGGTACAAGTCACATCTCATCCTTCCTTTCTCTAGAACGGGGAGACAATAAGATAAATTTATTTCCAAAAATCAGTATGCAGCCATTTCTCTGTCTCGATACAGTTAATTTCAAAGAAAGTGTTTGTTCTTTCTGCCTTGTTTCCAGTGTTTGGAATTTCAGATGTCGTCTATTTCCAAATGCCCTGTTATTGTTCATACAGGTTTAATTTTCCTTAGTCTCTCTCTAACAATCTGGTATAACTTATTTGATGAAACAATTTAGTTCTTTTTAAAGAGAACTCACATTAAACCTGTTTTGATTGCTTTTCATGCTGAATACCAAAGATGAAGTCTTGAGTGATTTCTGTTTTCTAAAACAGAGTGCTGAATATCTTTTAAGAAAATGATAATGGACCAAAGAACAATTACTTTACTCTGATACATCTCATTTAGTCCTACTGAAGTGAAGGTGGAGCTGTCTGACTAAAACCTTATGTAAAGATACTTGGCTTTCTACAGAGAGATATATTTGTCTTCATTTTCTAAAGAAGCTTCAAAGCGTGTGACAGATATTAATTCACTTATAATGTGCTCAGTCTGGGCAGTGCTTTCCTCAAAGTTGCAGGGTAGAGAGGGTGTGGGGAACAGGTGGGTGTTCTGTGCCTTCATCCCAGCCCCTGGGACCAAAACACATCACCATGATCTGGGTTAGTTCCCTGTGTTGGCTGAAAAGCCTGGGAAGTGGCTGCACAGGTGTGGCTGTGGCGTCGGGCACGTGCAGTTAGGGGACACAGAGGGCAGAGACCGATGCCTGCCAAACCACACGTGGGCTGGCTGCAGCAGTGCAGTAGGATACACCTATAGCCCTACTGTATGTCCCAGAAGCTCTCAGGGGGGGTTATTTGTCCCTCCTTACAGTGGGATTTACCCAGGTTTGAACCAGAGCTCAGGTCTGAAGGCTGTGGGATGGTTCCCAATAACGTCGTGCCGCCTTCGGATCAGTAGATGGAGCTCCAAGATAAAGCGTTCCAGCCCTGAAGCATTGCAATCAATTAAACATAACAGCTGTTAAGAGACTGCAGTAATTACAAGGCTAAATGATATCCTTAAATAATCACTTGGGATTTATACATCTTATTCCTTAAATCTTATCATACATACATAGAGATTTGTTAGAGAGAAAAACAAAATTAATTCTGTGCCTCTCTGCCAGATCTCTCTGGTGTCTTTCCAAGTGTTTAGAAGACTGAATGATAGCCAAAGTCATACATGTACTCTTGGCTACAGTGCTTTTTCTTCAGCTGCCTACAGAAATCCAGTTTATAGAAACCTGCTTATGATAATGTACTTTATTTTTAACCCTCTTAAATTCACTGCATTTTTCCCATATAATATGAACAGGTAGTACCGACTTCTGTGGTTTTCCCACTTTACCATGTTGGCCCTTGGTCTCCCAAATTATAGTCTATATTTAGTGCTCTAATAATTGTTCAAAAATCTGGCCCTCTACTTCAGGGTACTTTTCATTATTATTTAAATTTTCTCTGACCTCTACCATTCACATATGCACATATTCACATGCTAATTGTTCCCATTGTTTAAATGCATCCCTTAAAACTTTGGGAAGAGGAGACTGTTGAGTTCCTGATAGCAGAAGAAATACCAACAATAAGAATTGCCACCTTAAACTGTGTTGTCTATAAAGGATACAGTTGTCCAACAGTATTTTTGTTGTGACAGTAGTAAAAGATAAACTGTCAGGGCATGAAAAAAATGGTCTTAAAGTTATTAATTAAATTACTGAGCATATGACAGGAATGACAATTTGTTTTATGAGAATTTGAGCTTTGGTAAAATAATTGTCAGAGAGATAGAAACTAATTAGAACACAGCAAGAAGATTGCCATGCAGCTTCTTTCCAGGTAAGTGAAATTAGGAAGAGTTAGGTGGCTGTGAGAACAGGCCCAGCATTTTGGAGATCAAACACAAAATAAGGATTGACTTTTGTGGGAAACATGGATTAAATCTGAATTAGTGTCCTGTTATTCACAACGGGGAATGGGAAATGCTGCTGGTTTTGTCTTGTATTTGGCTCTCTGATAACCTCAGGAAGTGCCAGTGAAGCCAGGGCTACTTCATATTAATTTATTGAGACTCTGTTTGCATCCTGTTAGTTAACTAAACATGTGTTTGCTTCTTCTGACATGTGAGAAATCCACAGAGAAGCATTAGCTATATTATATATTAATGTAAAAAGAAATTAATAGTGATGTGAGCTAATAGGCTGGGCTTTGAACTTTGGCTGCAATAGGGAAGATTTCTTGCTTGTTCTTCCCACTCATCCCATCAGAGGGATGGTAAACTTTAGGCAGGTGATGGGAAGATGCTGGCATCCAGCACTGTGAATCCCAGTAGCAGGAATCGCTGAGCTGATGAATCACACACCTTGGGGACCTATTTCCATCTTCACTTAAATTCCTTCTGGTGATTTTCCCAAGGCTGCATCTCACACTGCAGTTTACCTCCCTGTCCCCTTGAAGGAATGAAACCCAGCATTGTGAGAAGAGCAGACTGACAGTGAAAATGATGGGACACAGATTTATTATGAATATTTCTCAGAGGTCATTCATTAAAGTCCACAGCTGACAGTGGAAGTTGAGATAATGTTTCTTCCCATGGGAGCAATGCTGAGCTGGAGAGGACAGAACCCCTCACTGAGCTCCCTGCTGCCCCACGCTGCAGGCCCTGCTGCAGGTGAGCAGGAAAATGCACGTGTGTGCCCTGCTCCAGGTGTCTGCTGCAAAATGGCAGCAGTTTGGGGACCAGCTCCCCCCTTCCACTGATCTTGGGCGATGCTGCAGAGTCACTGCACATAAAGAGCTGGGCATGAGCTATGTTTGCTAGAGTTCTGCAGTGGAAATTTTCACTGAGGTTCTGCAGAGTTCACATGCTGTGACCTCCTTGCAATATTTATGGAAATGTTCGACTGAGCTTGTGAGAATCTGTAAATTCCCAAGAGATCTTCATGCAGGATTTCCATTGATGACACTCGCAGTTAACTTTCACCAAAATCCTTGAGTATCTAAAAAAACCAAAAAAAGACCTCAAAGGGGAAGATTTAAAAAAAAAAACCCAGAAATTAATTGGGTGGGAAAAGCGAAACACCTTCTGCTGTTTGAAAATTCAATTCCATATAACTGTAACCCTTGGAACTCAGAGCAGCAACTTTAATCAGAACTGTGGCTGATTTTTTTAGCAACGTTTTTTACTGCAGTCCAGCTTTGCTATTAAAACCCATTCTTCCGTTATGCCTTGGGGGAGAGATGGCTCTGTTGGGAATAACATAAAGCATGTATATTGGATTTCTTCTTTTTAAAAAAGAGGTTAAAATAGCAATAGCAACCTTGTCAGAGAGCACTGGCTGGGGAGCAGCTTGGAGAAGCCAATAGCCCTTGGGCTTACCTTCAGTGGTCCAATCTCACAGGTGGTTGTCAACCCTTGGAAATACTGTCAGTGTTGATTGTTATTTTTAATTATCAAGGTAAACACTGAAAGTTAAATGAGAACTAAGAAGCACGGCTTGTCAGTTAAACTGAGCTCTGAAATGCATTAATGGTGAAATTTCCATCTTCTAAAACCCTCCGGGATTTTTTGAAAGAAAGGAAAGGACAGACATGTAATATGATGAAATTTAAGCAGAGAAGTAATATGATTTTGGTAAAAAATTGCTATGGAACAGAACCTGAATTCTTAAGCCAGCACAGGTGAGTTCAACTGTGAACTTCATGATCAGAGCTGGTTCAGTCTCTGTGTACCTGCTGAACAGCACCTTCAGGGAGAAAAGTAGATAGTGAAATGATTTCTATTTAAAACTTTTTATTCCTTCAAGTTGAGTCTGGTTGCACAAAGTGGAGAAGTAAGCTGAATAAGAATGATATGAAGAAGCTTCACAGGTAAAAAGGAAATACAGAATAAATCAGGAGTGTCTGACATTTCCCTTTCCACTTGGCATAAACCAGCAGAGTAGCAAGCATTCATTATAAGCAGTGCTGTAGGAGAAATTCTCCTGGAAAGATGCTGAATGTTCATTTTTTTCATTGCACCACCTGCCCCAAGGCCAAACCTGTCCAGAATTTTAAACATGCAGTCCCAGGCAAAAGTGTTAAAGCCAAGTACAACTTATTTAGCTTTTCTTGAGTAGGTACAGTCTGGATACAGACACTGACGTTTCAGGGAACTTGCTGTCATGTGTTTGTTAACATGAGTAAAAAATCTGGTGCTGAGCCAAAATCTAGCAGCAACAGGAGGGAAAAACTAAGGGGAGGGGGCCCATGTGCTACTGAGAGAAGGAAAATGACACTATATCCCATCTATCTCCTACATCCTTTCAGCAGGACCCACAGACACTGAATGCTCTGTGGCCAGAAGCACAAAACTGCATAACAGAACTGTCGCTCCCTCCTAGTGCTTTGTCTTTCTGTAGCCTCTGCCTGGGAATCCTGGAGTCTCCATTTGTCATCCTTCAGTACTGAAACCTCTCCCTGGAAAGGTTTCAAAGGAATTAGGGAAGAGCAAAGAAATAAGGAAACAAATCTAGCAACAGAATTCCAGCTCCTCTCATAAACTGCATGCTGGTCTAAGCTTTAGCTGGAATTTCAAGGCAAATGTTAATGATCTGATAAGACTTATAGTCACAGGAGGGTTTTTTTAAATGGAAATAACATTGATAATACAGTGAATGGTTCAGGAAATGATCCACTTTAGACTAAAACTTCAAAGATAGACAGGCGAGGCTCATTTACTGGAGAAACCGCCCATGTAAAATAATATGCCTAAATCTCTCTGACCAAGGAGACAGCTTATTTCAGAGATAGTCATCCAAGACCTCAGCTAGTGGAAATCAGCATAGCTCGACTGATTGAATCCTGTGAAAACGTAATTGGGTGGAGTATCCCCTGCACTTCATTTCTTAAAGAGAGGTAAGGACAGGTCCAGTTCTTGTGGCGAAGAGGACAGAAGCTGTGACAAGGAATAATCTACAGGAGAGACATAATGAAAGAGAAATAAATTTGTCTGCCAAAGGCTTCAAAACAGTTTGGAACAATAAAAAAAATGCAATATAGCTGTTCATTTTTGAGAAAGTGTCATAAAAACGCTGATCAAAAACTCCATCCGACTTTGCAGTAGAAAAGATTAAGTAAAATGATACCATTTTCAGTAGAAAATTGTAGGGAGAAAAAAGCAAAAGAGCTCAGCTCTCGTTCTGCAGAGTAATTACTAAGAGATACCTACTCAAGCTTTGTTCTGTCAGAGATCGTGATAACACTTACAGAGATACAGCCAGACTGTCTGTTTGGCTAGACAGCATTAATATAAACCACATAATTTAGAAACTACCTCTCCAGATTCCATCTCCAGATAGAAATCTGCTAATGAACCATGATTCAGTTATATTCCTAATCAGGAAAATGTCTTCCAAGCTGCATTCTAACTGGGCAGTGTTTTGCTTCCTACATCCCAAAGACCAATTAAACATTTTGTATGCAGCTATGCTATAGATAATGAATGTGCTGTACAAATTAAATCAATTTCGGTGAGAAAAATAGCTTATGTTCTGCTCAGTTCAGTAAAAAGCCAAACTGCTGATTTGCAGGACCCCTCTAAAATGGAGTCCTACACGGAAGAGAAGCAGGGATTGTAAGTCTGGGTGGCAGCATGACGGGTCATGGGATCGGCCATTGGAGAAACCGGTGCCTAATCTGATTCTGCAGCATGTCAGTCACAGAACAGTAATACCAGTCTTAGTGGGCCTCCACCAGAGATAGATTTGGCCCACTTAACTCAGCTAGAAGGTCTGGAAAGGGTGAAGTCCTATCAGTAAAACCTGAAAATGGCTGGGAAGCATAAATTGATCCATTAATAGAAGGCAGGACTTTGTAACCCTCTTCTCTCATCACAGCCACATGGGTCTACTCCACTGCTTTTTTACCAGCTTGGAATTCTGCATTAAAATCTTCACTGCCTGAGTTTAAATTAAATCCTCTCCATCCTGGCAAAGAGAAAATACAGAGGAAATCCTAATGCAAAAATATCCATATAGTTTTGAATCAGGACAGAATCCAACCTCTGCACGAGACTTCAAACAGGGAACTACTATTTTAATAAATAGCGTTTTTCAGGAAGATCATAAAAAGCTTTCACAATGGTTCTGTCCTGGTATAATCAGGGAAGCCATTTCACTTCAGTTGGAGAAGAGTCATCCTAGCAGCATCTTAATATTAGAATTTAATTGACATCAGACTTATTTATCAGTCCAGGTTTCTCCCCAAAGACTGGGTTTACATATTGGTCCACTAATTCAAACACAGGGGGAAAAAAGCTATTTGTTTGTATCTGTGAAGGCCTTTTTTTGCCAGATATTTTGGAGCATCTTATTTTTTAGGCTGTTTTCTGATGGCTTGAATTCTGATTACTTATCCTCAGGAACTCAGTATGATATTAGTTCCACTGATCTTGTTGACTTTGCTTTCATGTGCAGTGGGTAACGCTGGGGAAAAGCAGAAAGGATGGAGTCATTTTGAATTCTGAAAGAAGTAAAAACAAACACCCACCACAGAACACTTGGAAGAACACAGGAGACCCTGCAGCACAGTTCTGCTGTAACAACCCACTCATCCCCATAAGCTTTATCTTTTTGAGTGGAAAATGTGCTGGCAATAGAGATAAGCTTGTGTGAGAGGTGCAGGCTAAGCCTCCAGGTAAGGGTAAGTAAGTCAGTGCTTTCCGACAAAAGGAAATGCACAGTGCTGGACTGAAATTCCTGACAGATTCCAGTTCCCTGATCTACCCAGTCTTGAGGGAGGTGTCACTCTAGGAAAGCATTAGTCTCTGTCCCTGTGTTCTCAGTCCATATTTGAGTTTTTTTAATCAGCTGTAGATTTGCAGTGGTTCTTAGATGTAGATTTTAATTTTTTTCCAGGCCTAGGGAAAGGAGACACTTAGGTCCAATGGAAGTCAGGCAGGACTCTTGAACAGATTGCCCGGATAGTTTGTGGAGTCTCCCTCACTAGAGATACTCAAGAACAACGGTCTGGACTGTGCTGTGTGCTTTGGGATGACCCAGCTTGAGCAGGGAGGTTGGACCAGGAGGGACCACTGTGGCCCCTTCCAACCTGACCCATTCTGTCTTTCTGTGATTCTGTGACTCTGGTAAGGCATGACACTGGATGCCTATCTCTGTTTTATTAAATGATTTGGAAAATCTGATCCTTGTTTTGTTTAGGTCATGCTGCCAAAGCCCTTGTTCTAAACACTGCAGCTCCCAGACTGGACTCCTATCCAAGTTAATAGAAGTTGATTAGGAAAGCGGCCATCAGGAAATAGAAAGCAGGCACACTCCCTCCTATTCACACACCCCTCTTATCAGATCCATGTGGAGCCTGCCACATACTTACTTACTCATCTTCCTATACGTAAGTTTAAGGCACAAGGAGATACCTCACCCGAAGATGTCTGAGATTTTGCTCCTTTATTATGCCCTATAAGGTGTAGCAAATTTGATCTTTTTCAACTGTTAACTCAGCACTGCAACTCCTTATCAAAGAACTGTTCTTCTTTCCTGAAGCATCCAGTAATTTCTTGGCATGAGAAGGTTCCTGTCTCTGATAAGGCTTTTTTTTTACAAATTGAGGCTGCTTTGTATTGCAAGGGAAAATCTGTTTTGTGTGGTCTCTCCTTCAGCTTGTTATACAGTAGAATTCTTAGAGGGAGAGCAGAAGCTCTGGAACTCAGGGAAGAGGATGTTGATGACCTTGATTTTGCAGATCCTCAAGGTATCAATCAGAGGAAATGCAAAGATTTTGCAGCAAATCATGGCATACAAAACTAACCTATCAGTGGAACCAAAGGTGAACAATCCAGCAGTTATTAGGCAGTTTTCCCTATGCAGTGCTAAAAAGCTAAGGCACTACCACTGAAAAAGCAGCCAGGGAAATCAGAGGGATGCACCCAAATTATGCATATTTCAGCTGCTGGAACTGGAATATCTTATTCACAGCATATGCCAGTAATTGCTATTTTACAGCACTCCAAACTACATTAGTGTTTGCATTGATGCATTTGCACATTGATAGCTTTGCACTGAGGTCCTCTCAAAGCTGCATTTCCCCAAAATCTCATCTTGCCAAGGAGGGACCTGCTGAGCTGTGCTGATACAGCTCTGCACACTCAGATGCTGACATTCGAGAGACCCATTGATGATCTTATTGGCTAAGTGCCATGGGAAGAGATTGAGTGCCCATTTGATAGAACCAGGAGATGAAAATAGGTGTCCAGGCTTTGATTCTTCTATATGACAGCTGGATTCATATTCTATCACAAAATCTCTCTATTAAATTGGCATCTCCCAGGGAAGCAAAAAACCCAGGAAGACAAGGGCCGAACATCATATGAGAGGAGAAAGCTGAAGGAAAGACAACAAAATATTTTGCCTGGCTAATATATAAATGAAGAATAGTTGGATTTGAATTCAGAATGGACCCTAAACTCAGGACTGAATGAACAGGTATTTTGGGTTTTTTCTATCTCAGCCTGTCAAAAGGGCTGAAGCAGGCAGGCAGGTGCATGCTCATCCCTACCATTGCAGCTATGAGGGAAAAAAACTGAATTTGTGTTGCCTTGTATTTAGAAACTCTCCCCTACCTGGCAGGGTTCCTCTGCTGAATCTAACAGGAATATTTTTATTTCCTTTGAGACATGATTTAAGGCTCCTGCAGTATTCAGAACAGCTGTGCAATGTAAAAAAGGGAAGGGACTATAAAAAATGCAAGGAAAAGGCAGAGTTAGTGAAAATAAAGCTGAATGGGGCAATAGTGAGGTATATAAAGAAATGCAAGCATGACTCTTGCTAAGGCTGCAATCCAGAGCTTATTAATTTGTAAAGATGTTTTCCTTTTTATTTAGGGGTCTTTTAAAACCCCATATTGTGGGTTAGGATCAATAGAGCTTTTTTTTAACCAGTTTTCCAGTGTATAAATCCTACTGGTACCTAGAGCCAGAAATGGAAGATGTAATATTGTTGATCCCCTCCCAGAGAAGAGGAATGATCTGCACCATTGTGGAGAGCCCATCAGTCTACTCAAGGCAATTTGTAATGAGATTTTGTGTGGTGTCAGCAGGGCTGCGTATCAGGGAGCGGAAGGACAGAACAAATTATTGAGACAGACAGGCAAAATTTGCTTGAAGAAGTAACTATGCAGTTAGAATTTGTTATATGGCAGTTACACAGGACTGAAAAAATCTGGTAGAATACTGATAAATGGCTAAAATAAGGATTTTTTGATAAGCACTATGGATCCCCATATCCTCTGCCTTATCCCACGTACAAATTGTTCTATCTTCCTGTGAAAGGTCCACAGGGAACAAATCCACAGATCCAAAAACTTTGCTGGGAAAGGACTCATGAACTTGTGTGGAGAGGCTTTGTAATTGAAGATCTTCAGCAACAACAGGACATGCTTTTCTACCCTTGCTCAAAACAGTTTCTGTGGAAGGAGCTGTTGAAGACAAATGTGATGCTTGGAGAAATACTTTTATTAAAGAGGTACACAGTTCACAGGCAATGATGTTAGTCAATTTGTAGGTGTCTTGTGAACGTAATAAATAGGTTTTAGAAGCAAATGTGCAAGTAGAGGACTGTACTGTGGCAGTCTTCAGCAAAACAAAGCAATAAATACAAAACAAAAATTACAAACCAAAGAATTGCAATGTTGTATAGCAGCTCCTAAAGGGTCCTGTCACTGTGGTTATAGTCAGCCAGGGATTGCAAAACACCAGAGCTCCACTTGCACGTTTAATGTTTCTCTGCTCTGGCACAGCAGCAGTCTTGGGGCAGAGCCATTTTGGGGCATCTGTGGCTCTGGCTATGAGAGGAGACATTGAGTGACAGGGAGGCAGTTGCTGCAGAAATCCCCGGCGTGGTTTTCCTAGCCAGTCATCCCTTGGGAAATACGCACTCTTACTGTAAGAGTGAACTTGTTGGATTGCAGTTCCTAGTACCAGCTTCTGCTCACCAGCCTTCCTTTAAAATAAAGTAAAAATGACAGGCAGTCAGCCTAGCTCTGTATTAGAAATTAGTATGGCTGAGGAAATCATGTTTTCTGTAAATAAAATGGAAGGATCTTGACTATGTTTTTTTTGCCACCTAAACAGCTTGATGTCCTTTATTAAGTTCTTTGTGTAGAATATAGAAAAAGAGAGAGAAGAATTAGAAAAGCATTCCAGCTGTGATACAATGATAAGCTGATATATCAGTCCATGAGGAGCAGAACCACAGACACCGAGTGCAAAGCTGTGTATGCTACAGTGCAGCTGAAATTACATTATTGGAGAGTAGATTTGGCTTTGTTCTGCACAGCAGAGCCTGAAACTGTGAAAAAATGTATGCAATTATTCTCTATTTTAGGTAAGCATTAAACATTCTGATGTGAATTCTAACAAGCACTATCCTGTGAAAGAGAGAGATCCTTCAGTAATGTGAGGTCTGGGGAGGGGAGACTTAACAGACAGTTCACAAGTCACGTGGCAAAGGCACAAGTGGCTTACAATCCATCCAGGTTTTCATTTGGTGCCCCTCTCTGCTGATTTCTGGTGTGGGCTTCAGAAAGCCATGACAGGTGACTCTGAGATACCCTTCTCTAACTATCTGTAGTAATTCCTCCTGGAGGTGCTCACAGTTACTCCTCTCTGCCTCACCTGAATTCTCAGAGGTGGGAGCAGTCACGGTGCCCTCACGCTTCACTTCCCATGGCAGGCCCTGATCTCAGCAGGAGCTTGATGTGTCACTGACAGTGAAATCCAGAGCCACCAGCTAAGGTGGGTGTATAGGGGAATGGACTGACCTTGTTTCATGCCAAGGCAGGAGTGTGATAGTACTTTTCTTAAATGTAGGTGATAAAGATCAGAGGCAAGTGGTAACAGGAACTTACTTCCCTTTGGGGAGAAGCCTTGAATTTTTCCTTCTCAGGAGAAGTGTGTTTAACAAAACACAAACTTCTCAATCATATTTGTAACAAGCTGCTGCAAAAACTGCCACGACTTCAGTTTCCAGCAAAAAGAGAAGAGGCTGCTTTTACTGATATAGGCTTGCAAGCACAGGCATTTCCAGGGACTCTGTGCCCCCTTCTGCATTTTGCATCCCCTTTTTCCTACTTTATCTTGGATTTGGACTGACAGTATCACTGGAATGGTCTGGGGACAGTGTGCCTACGTGCAGTTTTTTACCTGAAAGACCACCATGTCAGCACAGCATTTGCAAATGTTAGTGCCACAGGAATGCCTTGCAAAGGGCTCATCAGTATGCATTCAGTAGCTGCTGAGCACAAATATGTATGAAATTCTGATCATTGGTATTGAAATGGTGATCCTGAATATAAATTAGGAGGCTTCTAAATGCATCAAATTTCAGCTAAATGAGAATTAAGTGAATACTGCATTTTTAAATTATAGTTGTCTACCATTTTTAAAAAGGAAATCTGATGTTAGTTGGTTCTTCAGACTAGCTAAAGCCCTTTAGGAATGTAAAAAACACATTATTAACAGAGACATTTAAATTTGAAAAATAATTGCCTAGGCACAAGCAAGACTTTTATCATGCATGTGAAGCTTTTAAATCTTTATATCTTGTTGAGATATGGCAGATAGGATATAAAAGTGCTTATCTGTGCAATACTTTTTTGCTCAGGGAATGAATTCTCAAGTAAATTGATTATCCTAAACAAATA
Organism: Gymnorhina tibicen; assembly: GCA_013399875.1. Classification (NCBI taxonomy): domain Eukaryota; kingdom Metazoa; phylum Chordata; class Aves; order Passeriformes; family Artamidae; genus Gymnorhina; species Gymnorhina tibicen. The sequence continues at coordinate 484,632 of VXAZ01007995.1, forward strand.
AAAAACCCTAAACAGAGAGAGAATTCACTGTATCTTGTTCCAGCTACCACTTGTGAGGGCTTTGTCTTTACAGCTTGCTGTGGCAGCTCTCTGAAAACCATTAAACCACTGGACATTTTCATCTTCCCCCAATATTAAAGAAGAGAGAATTCCCATCATCAGGGATGTAGAAAAACCAACATCAATTTTTTCTCAATTCCCTTTGCAGAGGGGCTGAAATGCACTTTCCCTTTGCACTGTCAGCTGTAATCCTGCAAGCAGCTCTTCATACAGCCAATACATAACTCCACATAGGGAAGACACCAGTAACTTACTTTTTTTTACTTTATCAATCCTCATCTAGCAAACCTCTTTAATTAACTACCTCCATAACAGAAGCTTTTAATTCAACCAGTGTGAAACACACAGTACTGCGTATGTTCAAATCACCACGCTGTAAATATTTTATTAGCTTTCTGTTCATCTTAAGCCAGTCTATGCTTAACATATCAAATAATTCTGTTTTAATTGTGGAAAAGGAGAATGCAATGAAGAGTAAAAGAAATAATGGGAAAGCATGTCTAAAATTCAGAAGTGACTGGGAGTAGAAATTCAGAAGGCAGTACATTACTCCTAGAGTATCATCTCAGGCTCTAACAAAGGTACAAGATGCATCTGTGAAATTGAGCACAGTCTTTGTGTATGGACACAAGGGGATTTGGGAGGACAGTCAAAGATACATAAGAGAGCACTAACTTCACTCTTCTCCACAGTTCAAAAATATTTGTCATGTCTAAATTGTGGGTAGACAGTTGCCAGGCATTGAATACTTGTTTTCAGTGGTTATACCTATACAACTAGATTTCTGAGCCAACCAAAATAAAAAGCTTTCTTTTGCTGTAATTTCACAGTTAAATACTAAAACAGGGGCACTGCTGGAGGTATCAGAATACAAAATACACATGACTTAGTGTGCAGTGCAGGCACGTGGCAGCACATACGGCATTACACGTGAACACCGAACAATGTGCTCAGACCCCAAGGACTTTGCAGGAAGTCAGAGGAAACACAAGTAGGTGACAACAATAACGTGCAGTGTAAGAGGAAAGTGGAACCAGTGGAGCATGAAAATGCATTCACTCCCCCTTCTCCCAGGATGGAATATGGAATACAGTTGAAAGCAGAGAGGATTGTCTCCAGCAGATCCAGGGGCTGTATCTGAGTCTGTCAGGATAACTACAGCTGTCGGTTTGCTGGTGTTTGTGTTCCCATCCTGAACTTCTGTGGATGCTCACTCAACACCCTCGATGATTCTAGAATGAGGAAACACTAGAAAGCAATGGTCGGTTTTTGAGGATCCCAGCTTGTCCACAACCCATAACGTACAGCAGCAGGTCAGAGTGCTCATGCCTAATACACTTAAAAGTTAAGCAACACTATTAAAGATTCATAGTACCTGCACTTACAGTTCCACCACAAAGATACTGGCTCTGTTTCACAAATCATCCCATGCCAATGCTTTTCTTGAGACTGAGATAATACTGCTGCTTGTTGAATCCTCAGAGTCTCGGGTAAAGTCTTATTTGAAGTCTGGTTCATGCCAGTAGCAAAAGTCTCTGTCATGAAACAAAATCGATACCTTTAAAAGTTCATTTACACATCATTTAAAAATAAAAACATTTTTTTGGAAATGGCACTATACATAACAATCTTGATTGAAAGGCAGAGCTACACATAAATATAGAGCAGAACACGACGTTAGGCAGGTGTATCAGCTTATGGAAAACTTGCTTTTTGTTTTTTGCAGTGCTCTCAAACCACCTCTAATATTGCACAACTTTTGCAATCACATAATTTCATTCATTTCAGTGGAGTTCCTCCACTTACACTGATGAAACAAGGAGGAGACTGCAGTGCCATATTTGTACTGGGAGTCAGGGCAGGATGTCAGGATCACAGTCTGTCACTTGCTGTGGTGGGCATAAAATAAAGATCATGTCAGGTCAAAGAGACGGTCTCCAATATCAGTCTTAAACCTGAGGATTTAACAAGCAGCAATTAAAAACCTTTCTTTGATATAAGAATTCTGTAAGTCAATGGCATTCAGTTCTGTTGCTGATTATCTGGTCTTTGTGATATTTAATTTCCCAATATTGTATGGCAGTATATTTCCTCTTTCTAGTTGGAGTATGTGGTTAGAAGTAAAATCAGGAGCCTTTCAAAAGGTGAATTATTTGGAGTGGCTGAAAATTATCCCTCTAAGAAACAAGTACTCACAAGCATAAATCCTACTGAAAATTAGGAGACATTGCAGACACTTTGTGCTAGCCCTAGGAGGGGATCCAATATGTGTTTTTATGGATTCTTTAATGATGATGATATTTATACAATCAGTAAGCATATTTAAGAAGAGAAGGCTTGGAAAAAACTAACAACACTTCAGTGGAATGGCATTTCCACCTTCAGCTGTCACAGTTCATGTTTTATTGATAAGATGCAGGTCTTGCTGACTACCATACATATCCTTTACTTTATTTCCTTTGCAGGCAGCAAGAATCCATCATTCACATTTTTCTCTTGGCCTACATCTGTCTAAGGCAGTATTCTCAATATATAGTGTTGTAACAATATCATATCTCATACTATTAAGTTGATCGCTAAATGCCTGATCCTGTTGTTTTAGCCCTTTCAGAGGGCAGAGGGACTCCACAAAATTTTGGAGGTGCATGAACATCTGAGAGTCTGCTGATCATCTGCAGAAGCAATTATTTTGTACCTTTCTCTTTTCTCACCCACAGTGCAAAAGTGAAGGTGCAGACACAATGAACAATGATACAGGTGACAGAAATGTTCATCTATAAAGCAAAGTCACGCTTCTTCTCAAAGTTGCTAGGATGGAAATCTAAAAACCAGTGAAAAAGTGGGTTCAGCATCTCCAGTGAGGCAATGTCTGTTCACTGAGAGCAAACTTCACTCTGTGCAAAGACCTGTGCACTATTTCCACATCCCTTAGGTGCAGTATCGGCCTTCTCAGTGGGAATAAATGAGTTCTTCAGTTCACTTACCTTCATTGTAATTTCTAATTCACTGACTCAACTCACTGGTCACAGTCATCTCTTGTTTCTGTCTGGGCATCAGAACTACCCCTTACTCATATGACACTGCTCTTAACTGAATCCTTTTTGCAATAATTGTAGAAAATAGCTTGTGTTTTTGATGAGGAGAAGCTTTTGATACAGAGAAGCTTGACTTGAGGTACAACATGGAAAATTGGGAATGGAGGCCTAGACTTCTGCCACTGATGGATAACTTGATAAAACTGCACAGAGAATTTTTGTATGTGTATCCCTGTCACTCTAAAAGAAAACTGACAGTGGCAAATGTACAGACTCATATTTTGTTTTTTCTTTAATTCATGTAAATTATAAAGTTAGTTACTAATGTTGTGTACTTTAATACCATATCCTGTATCTCACACCTATTTTTGAGAATGTTAAAACAAGAATGAACTTTGTGATGCATAAAATCATAAGCAGAAACAGTTCAGTAGAACAAAGCAATGATTACTGCAATGTACAAACATGAAAATAGCCTTGAGGACACCCCTTAAACACAGCATTATAAGGAATGCTTACAAACTGAGTTTCCCATGCCACTAAAGTATCCTGCTACAAAACTGCCATCACGCAAAGCAAAGCTGGGAAGATCCCTTCTGGCAGAGTGGAATCACTCATGAGCATGGGAATAGATCACACCCAGCCAGTGGAGGACAGCAGCGAAACCTGTCTGTGCCCATTCTGGGTCACAACACTTTTCTTACTAGCCAGCAGCTCCAAAACTCTTGCATATTTTCATTAGATCTGCTTCCACTGTAAATTCTGTCTTTAGTCACGTGTGTCATTTCAATTCCATGTTTGAGAAGTAGATGTGGTGTCTCTGCTCGTTGCTTTGAGAGTCCAGTTGCTGAGGTCCTGCCTGGTTGTTACTCTGTTTCCTTCAGTGTTGGCTTCATACAAGGATAGGTGAGCCTGTATCCTGTATTTTATTTCCTGTGTAGGAAATAAAACAAAAGAGCAGATAGGGAATAGGAAGAGAATGAACTAACAAGCATTAGCTCTTTCTTTAAATTATTTTCTCAAAAGTGGCTGGATATCTTCTTTTCTTTTTCATTTTTCATTTCTCCAGAGTTTTCACCCTGCTTTACAAGTAGGGAAATCTTATTCTCTCCTTCAGAGAGACAGAAAAATTGAGACAAACACAGCTAATGCCAAAAGTTATTACATAATTTCTCTATTTTTTGTTGTTTTCTTTTTTTAATATTCACAAAAGATATTCCCTCATCTAATTCATAATATTCAAAATTTCTACACACAAAATACCTTTTTTTTTGTATGTTTTGAGCTGTATGTTTGCCTTAAAGTGTAATTCTTTAAGGTGCAGGGACTGAGTCATTTGCAAAAAAAGCATTTAGGTGAAATCCAAGTCAAGATTCAATACATTAATGCCTTCTGAGGGTGGCTTTGAAAAAGATAGTTAGCTGTCCTTGCTCCTAGATTTCTGTTTGAATCTGTATATCCTTGTCTTTGGAAGTTCTAGGAAAGTTTAGTCACAAGTTTTGTTTTTCTATTGCAGCAGGAACGTACCACAAAGTGATATTTTAAAGCAGGTCAGTAAAACTTTGATCTCAAATTTTCAAGTCTAGCCTGACATACAGCACCTTAAAGAGGATCTGATTTACAGACGGTGCATGCTCAGCACTTTTGAAGGCAAAGTCCCCCTCTTGTCTTTCAAGCTGAATATTCAAAAAGAGAAGCATTCCAAAACATCAGACACATTATGGAAGTCAAAGTGAATCTTTTCTGTGGCATATTTGGTGTCACTGACTGATTTCCTTTCTCTACTTTTCCAGGGATTAAGATACAGAGATTACAATGTCTTTCTTGTAGCCCCTGTATGAGGAATAGAATAGGGGGTCCTATAAAAAACCTCTCATGTTTATGTTCATTATTTTCGAGAGCTCCAGCAATTTATGTGCCCGTAAATAACCATTTAACAGCATTAGAAGTTCTCCGTGAAGCAAGTCTGTTCCATTACACTGAAGCACCAGCCTGAAGGAGGATGCCTGATCAAACTGTCATCTGCATCTTTCAGACATCACACCTGCTTGGAGTCAAGACAATTTTCCATTCATAGGCTCTCTCCCTTCATCACGCTGGCCAAAGCGATTCTTAATAGTAGCACTGAGCTGCAACAGCAGGTAATTCAGACTTGTAAAGAAAGGACCAGCTTCTACTGATGCAGATGCAGGCAAAACAACACAGTTCTTACACTGAAACCTTTTCACTGCTAATACAGGCCCAAAGACAGAGTCTGACTTCCTGCCATAATATGCATTTATTTATCCCTTTATCACCACCGAGCAAAAGTGGTTTTCACCTGTCACAGAACTCCTGGAACTCGTCTTCATGTGCCAGAAGCAGAAGGGTTTCTTTGAAAGTCTCACGGGAGAGCCATTTGCATGCAGCACGTCGTGGACATGCTCCAAATGCTGCTGCACCACAGGCATACCAATGCAGAGGGCTTATAAAACAGGGTTTGTCGTGGCTAGTCCTTGAGAGGTGGCATATTGGGAAGAGAAAAATAAAGGTATTAATTGAGACTGTAGCCATTCTCCCCTTAAGAGAAGCGTGTCATCTGCCCGCCATTGGCAGTGCGAGTCAATGCCAGCTTACAGAGAGCTTCACACGAGGAATATCTGAAGAGACAAGTGGGAGGGTACATGGACTAAAGGTTTGATATGGAGTGACTCCAAAATTTGCAAATATAATTTGTAAGGCCCTTTATTCAGGGGGTGCAGATGCACATATTAGGGCATTTATAGCTTAGTTTATGTCTAATAAGTAAAGAAGTGGCAACTGGGCAAAAAAGGAAAAAGGCCTTTTGCAACACAGAAAGAACTTGCACAACTGTGTTACAGGATCCATACAAATGCAGGGATTAATGGATACAAAGGCACATAGTTGAAGAGGGTACTGTACATTTTCAGCATCTTGCTTTTTGGCTATCACAGATCCTGTAGCTGGCAGAAATAACCAGCAGTGCAATTCATCATTTTGCTGTATTGTAGGTCCTTTGCATTTATCTTCTTTCACTGATGTGATATATAAAACTTGGTGATTTCTAGGTATTTTATTTTCTATTCAATAAAATACATTTACTGTAGTCTCAAGGTATGCGCAACTTGCAAAAAACGATTAAAATGCCAGGAACTGCCATAGCAGTTCAACATAGAACTTCCCAGACAGAAAGGGAGAGAAATGCTGGTGTTCTGACCGCCTATCTAACTGGCATAAAAATATTTTGAATCTTTCAAAAGCATTTCGAATATTTTGAATTGTCTATTCCCTGCCTATTTGATCACTAATTCATGGAATTGCATTGGTGGTTCTGCTATATGAACAAAGACTCTGAGACTGAAAACAAGACATTATTACCTCTTCATCGTAAGAGAAAGGCCACAGACATGGATTGAGACTAGAGCTCTGAGTCAGGAATTTGCTGTAGAATGTGTTTCAACTTAGGAGACCAGAAAAAGTCTGTTTATAACCCTGTTATGAGGAAGCTTACATTTGCCGTATGTGGAGCCACAGCCCTATGTCAAACAGGGCCACTCAGCCTGGAAATGTTTAATAACTTCATTAGTGGTTCGCTGAAGTATTAGAGAACATGATTGTTAAACTTGCAGATTAACACCAAGATTGAAGGGCTGAAAGCATTTTGGGGGATAGGATCAGTGTTCAAAGCAATGTTTATAAATTAGAGAAATGAACTGAAAAAATGTGAAGACACCTTGATAAGAACAAGGACAGCACAGGTAGGAATGATGGCTGCAGCAGCAGAACTGAGTGAGAGAGTTCTGCAGGCAGGGGTCCAGAGAACTTCAGCACATCCTGAACTGCACTTCAGTCAACAGTTCTCTGCTATTGTGCAAATAACAAACACCACTTGAGCTGTCCAATCTGAAGCCCTGCAGGTGAGGTGTATAAATGCCCCAGGCTTCCCTCTGCTGGAATGGTCTGACCCACTTGGCACATGGCACTTAAGGAACACTTGGGTCAACTAGTCCTGACTGATGGTAGCCAGCAGGATCACAGATCTGAAAAACCATGGCTTTGAGGAAAAACTGAATAAATTGGAATGGTCGAAGGATGTCAGGGCTGATGGGGGTGGGGAAGGGAGAAAACAAATTGCCATGTAGTAATAAGAATGTTCTTTGTTATATCTGTATTCTGTCAGTAGTATTCTGTTATCATTGGACTTCTAAGGAAGTATCTCTAGACAGCAGCATTTAGCTTTTTTTTGCTCGTCTACAGTGTAAAAATATTTATATTAGCTTCCTTACTAAATAGATAGGAGAATGTCAAATAAGTCCCATTTTTCTAGGCCAGTTTGACAGAGAGAATTCAAATATTTCTGTTTATTGTTATGCAGTATGGCTTTAAAGTTGAAATTCAGTCAAAATGACCGACTTTGTGGTGGAAATATCAAAGTCGAAATTAGACTTTGTATTTAGCTGCCTCTAGTAAAAGAAGTTTCCCATACTTACTTTCAAGTATCTAACTCAGCAGAGACAGGAAAATTATAAATGCTGTTAGTATGTAGCCTGTTAGCATTTCACATATATTTTAATAGTGATAATAGTGATAATATAATAATATTTTAATAATTTCACATATATTATAATAAAATGATTTTATTTTATGATATTGTTGGGATCATTCTGGGATCCACACCAACCAGGCCATTAGTGATTTTCCTTTTCCTTGTCTTGTCACTCACTTTCCAGCAATTAAGTTGCCCTCTTTTTATCTGATGAGCACTGGATTTATGTCCAGAGTATATAGAGTTGTCTACACAGAGATAGACAGTGCCCTTCATTTGTAAACCAGCTGTTTATTTTCAAGATTATTTAATAGGGGCATAGCTAACATTTCTAGTTAGGATATTTTATTAAAAGCTGAGTCAAAGTTTTAAGATTCAGCCAGCTAGGAACGAATAATACTTTGCAGGGCACCTCCAGTAATTATAGCAATTTTCTTAGAATAACATGCTCTTCCATGAAGTGCATCTGTAATTATTTATCTCATTAACAGGATAATCTGCTTTTATCAGCATGACCATGTGAAAATGCACTTCAACATACAGATACAATGCTAATGCCTTGTGTGTGTGTTTATGAATTTTTCAGCCTTTGAAGTATTAACGTGTTAAGAATGTATCTGTGCAGCAAAGACACTAAAATAATTTCCTGACACTGTCCTAGGACTAGTACGTGTATCATCATTGCAGGTGCATCCAGCCTCATTGTGCTGTTCCGCCTTGGTGTCTTTCATGCTGCATTTACACAATGGTTCTTTTCCCCAGCATTCTTTTTTAGGAAAATTATTCTTTTCTTATATTGCTTTGGTCTGATCTTTTCCCTTTGTTAGTCTTTCATTTTGCTCACTAACTTAATAATGTTCAAGGACAAAATTAATCTAGATCTTGACACTGGACTTTGCCTTCCTGTAGCTCAGTGAAGTTTGGAAATTTTACATTAGCAGTTACTAATTTTTCTATTCCTCTTTGAGAACATGCTCTGGTATTTTCAGGGACTTCAGTGCTGCATCCGTTTGCTGTTTGTCTAAGGAGAGGCTTATAGTGTTGTTGTTAATGCCTAGAAACATGCACAAAAAGCTGTTTTGGAGTACTCTACTCTTAAGTAAATTGCTACTTTCTACTATCAGTAAGTTTGAATGAGTAAAATGTCCTTCACCTGGCTATTTAGCCAGCCAACAGCAGAGGAATAATATTTACAAAGAGCATTAGAGCTGTTGCTCATCTCTGAGAGTTGCCCCTTAGGGAAGCTCTGAATTTGTATCCTGGTGCTTGTCCACTTTGACACCTTTTCATCTTTCCCTGTTTCCTCATACCTTTATCCCACAAAACTAATCCTACTACAGATCAGTTCCTGTGAGATGTATGCAAACCTGTCCCCAGGAACTCAGGAACAGGGATTGGTATCGGAGACAAGGAACTGCAAGGGTGAATTGAAAGGATGTGACATCTCTATTCTCCATTTCTGCATTATGGCTCCTATTTTCCTTGAGGAAGGAGACAAATGGGGCTTGTTTCCAAGCTAGTGAATATAAAGTTGAAGTAATTGCATCCGCAAATATGTGGTCATGGTTTATATGGTTGAAATAAATGACATTGTGTCTCAGTGCTCAGTGATGCAGAAAACAGAGTTAGAGACAGAGGCGTAATTTTTTTCTTTTTGTCTTCTCCCTGATTAACCAACATGTCGCATCTTCCTTTTATCTGAACTCTGCCTTATGTGATGATAACCAGCTGTGTGTTCCTTGCGGTAGCATCTGCAGCAAAACACCTGTGACACGGACATTTGCAAGGTACTTTAATGGTGCTCCTCCAACATTAAACGTGGCCTGATTTGTTATTCATTTTGTGAAATCCTAAGTATACAGCACATAGAGCAACATATCAATTCGTTGTGCTTTAGCAAACAAACGGTGTTTGTAAAAGAGCCAGAACAAATCTGCTGCTTGCCATCTCTTATGGATAGGTTGCTGTCCTAAAAAATATGGAGCTTTCCATCAGTGGGCTATGGAGAGTCCAAGTTAATACTTTAGTAGTACATTTTATTACCTTTTTATCTAATAAATACTTCGGCACGGTACATTTAAGTTACATTTCAAAGAAAATTTATAATTATAGAATCATAAAATTGCACTTCTTTTCAGTTTGTTACTTCACTGGAAAATCATTTTCAGGAGTTGTGTTACTATACTTACTATTGATTCATGGCTGTTTTTTGTGAGTAAAAGCAACATTTCTCTCAAACTATATTTGGGATGATTATGAAATATAATCTTGCTGTTTTATTTATGAGAAGGAAGCCTTAGATGCTTGTGTAGTAAAATCTGCCACAGGGCAAGAGCTGCGTGCTGGAATGACAGGCTGGACTGAGCACATCTCTTCTCTCCTCTGGAATGGGGACAGAGTATCCCTGGTGCAGCTTTGTCAGATCTGTGAGCTTGTTTGAGCTGGTGCTTAGGATCGCCACTGGACAGGCTGAGTTTGCTGGCTGCTTTCAAACAGAAGTGTTAGAAGGGTTTTATGAGAGTAATGGGTGAGGAGGGCTGACCCTGGCTGATGCCAGGTGCCCCCAAAGCCAGTCTTGCCACTCCCTTCCTCAGCTGCACAGGGGAGAGGAAATATATCAAAAGGCCTATGGGTTGGGATAAGGACAGGGAAAGATCACTCACCAGTTACTGTCACAGGCAAAACAGACTCAGAAAAATTAAATTAATTTACTAGCAATCAAAATCAGAAATAAAACCAAATCTTAAAACACCTTCTCCCCACCCCTCTCTTCTTCCCAGACCCAACTTCACTCCCCATTTTCTCTCCCTTCTTTCCACCAGTGGCTCCAGGGGACAGGGAATGGGGGCTGTGGTCAGTTCATCACAGTTTTCTCTGCTGCTCCTTTCTCCTCAGGGGAAAAACTTCTCACACTCTTCCCCTGCTCCAGCATGGGGTTCTTTCCATGGGAGACAGTCTTCCACAAAATTCTCCAACCTGGGTCCTTCCCCCAGGCTGCAGTTCTTCCTGAACTGCTCCAGCAGAGGTCCCTTCCTTGGGGTCACAGCCTCCTTTGGGCATCGCCCTGCTCCAGCGTGGGGTTCCCCATGGGCTGTGGGTGGATCTCAGCTCCACCATGACCTCCATGGGCTGCAGGGGTACAGCTGCATCACCATGGTCTGCACCACAGCCTGCAGGAGAATCTCTGCTACAGTGCCTGGAGCACCTCCTCCCCCTCCTTCCCCATGGACCAGCAGGTCTGCAGGGCTTTTCCTCTCACATGTTCTTACTCCTCTCTGCTGCTGTTCTGCTGCAGTTTTTTACCCCCGTCTTTTCAAAAATCCATTATCCCAGAGGCTCTACCTTTCTCACTGATGGGGTCAGCCTTGACCAGTCTTGGAACCAGCTGGCATTGGCTCTATTGGACATAGAGAACACTTTTCACAGAGGCCACCCCTGGACCTCATCCTCCCAAAAACCTTGCCAGCCAACCCATCACAGTAGGGAAGAACATCTCCACATGGGCACACAGTCTATTTCTGCACCTGTATTGTTGGAAAGGTTGCACTGGAGTATCCCTCCATATTCTGTACAAAGTAAAGGGTCATGATGTACTGGGTAAGAGAAAAATGTACAGACAGCAATAGCTGCAGTGGAAATCTGTTCCTCCTTTTCCCATACCCGTTTGCTACAGACAGCTGCAGAGAGTGCAGCCTGGGAACCCTCAGCACTTCTGCATAATTTTGCAGTTAGTAATGATTAAAAATTTGCTCATTTACTGATTTCTAAGGAGTTGGTTCCAGTTCAGCTGTGGATAAGTTATTTTTCCAGCTGCATCTAAATGATAGTTTTGATATTCAGCACCATGATTAATGATTTCAGAAACAATAAGAAAAAAATATTGTTTTCATCAGTATATTCCTAATCCTTGTGAATCTGCAAAATTTTTGTAAATAACCTAATCTTATTTTTATTTGTGTTGGTTATTTGTGTAGGTTTCTTTGTTCTTTTTGATGCCTCACCTGAACACTGTAAAAAGGCTTCTAGCTGAGTGCCATGTGTTTAAGTAGCCAGTGTCCTATTAATACTGTTCATATGATAGAGTTCAAAGGCAACCTGCCTTCAATGCAAATCTGGAGTAATTCCACTATTGTTAATCAAAGTACTCCAGAATTATACCAGTTCAAATGAGAATAGAATATAGTGCTGTGATACAAATCCAAAGCAATCCAATTGAACTTAGCCCTCAGAGTAGTCACCATAAATGTGTTATAGAACTATGGCCACATGAAATCACTTCTCTGTTGTTCATTTCATATGTGTTTGTTTTTATTCCCAGCAAACCTGAAGTGCCATCAAACTGTAAATAAAATTCTTTCCATCAGAATGTGAAATCTTGGAATATTCAGCTGCAGGCTGTCTTACTTCTCAAGCACCATTCCTTTATTTGAAAGCTGTTCTCTGCTGCAGACTGAGTTACTCTGTTGGCAGAACCACTTCCTGGGGCACTCTAGATAAAGGAGACGTGGCTGACAATTTGTCTTCAAACCCCCCTGTTTTCTTTAGGAAGGCTTATTATTAATGGATGCCTTTAGCAGAGAGTGAATCTTTTAATTGCCAATTTCCAGTCTGTAGAAATGCTCATAGCTGCTCACCAGAGCAATAGTCATCATTACCTTGTAAAGGCCTTTTGTTTGCTCCTGCCATGAGCTCAGTGTCATCACACCCATTAATCTGAATAAACTGCGTGTTGTTTATCTCCATCATTTCTGTGAGCTGGTGATGAGCCCTGTCAATCTCACGAACATTGAGATGAATGGGTTTCCTTGGAAAACCATTGCTGGGACAGGAAAAAACAATGACAAAAGAATAAAGTGCTGAGGAAAATAAAGGTAAAAGTTAAAAACTGGGTGTAAAATGGAATTGCCTGGATTTGAAAATAAGATTAAATTCTTTTTGGCCAAACAGCTGGTAGATTGACTTTGAATTGTCTGAAGTCAGTGGGAATGTTGCCTGTCTTTCATGGGAGCAGGATCTCGTGTGGAAATGGGTGTGCATTTTTTACCAGGTAACTTCTCAGTCAGTACAGACAGAGCCCTTTCAGTTGGGTGAGTCAATTGATTAAGCTAGATACAATATGACCCTGCAGACCACTCAGTTGATCAGACACACGTGACAGGCAGTGCAGTGGATAGAGCCCAAGGCTCTAACCCAGATCTGTGTTCATCGTGAGCAAACCCAATGTGAACAATCTTCTGGTGAACCCTCTGCATTTCCACAGAGCTGTAACAAGGCTGATCCTGGGAGACCTGCAGCTAGCACAGGAGATACATTTCAACCAGGAAGGAATATTGCTGTTATACTTTTGTAGCTGTGTTCAATGTGCATTTGGAGAGAAATTACAATTTAATAAATTATTATGTTAGACTGCACAAATTATTTCAGTGGGTCACTTTAATGGCTTTCTTTTTATTGTTACACTGAGGTTCGGAGTGTTTAATGCTGTTGTGGAGCAGCTGTGAAGAGACACTGGTACCCACATGCTCACTAAGCCTCGTTGCACTGAAGCACCTTTTAATGGGTTGAAGCCTCTTGTAGTTGCTGTGGGAGAGTCACCCTGTCTCACTTCTTACCCTGTAAAGTGCAGTGCAGAAAACAGAGGATGTGCAGCACAGAAATCCTTGTGCAGGTTGCTGTGAATATGCAGAGACCCATCTCTAGAAAGAGAGGGAGAAAAGCTTCTTTCATGTTTATTTTTAAGGACCGAATAGTGTGAAAAACTTGCTAAAGCTGAAATTCTTCAGATTCAGATAAGCTTTCCCCATATATTCCTTATCTCCAGTGGCTGCTGATAATGACTGGCCTTTTCACCTGCAGAACTGCTCAAGAGTACATTACAATATCAAGCGCTAAAGGAAAGTGGGCACACATTCATGAATGCAAGTGGCAGATTATGTCCCAATTTCCAATGAGCAGTTTCATTTGATGTGACAGAAAGCATGCAAATTGGGATATTGGCAGGAGCAGAAAAAGTTTTTTGTGCATACGGTGTTACAAAAGAAGGCATCAGTGTCTACATATATTAAAATTAATCTGTTTTCAAGGTAGCAGTGCTGTAAGGAACAGCTCTTCTTGCATTCAGTGTTTTAAAAGCTGAATTAGGATTACCCAACAATTTACAGAGAGGGTTTTCATACTAATGAAGATGTAATTCCTGAGGGTGACTGTCACCTGAGTGCTATCAGTGGAAAGCCTACAACTCTAAGTCCCAAACCCCAAGTTAGATACAACAGTGTCTGGTCATGTGCCTAACGCTAATTAAATACTGAGCATTCAGAGACTGCTGACCTCAAACCTTAATCGGTGTTTATAAAAAAAAAGGAACCCAAAAACTGGAGATCAGGCAAATTCAAAAGTTTGCTTTTGGTTTTTTTCTTCCCCTTTTCTAAAAGTTTATATAGATCTAAGTGGAAAATGCCACTGTTGACATATTTATAATTTTGTCTCTGGGTTATGAGGTCTCTGACTCTGTATTGTAACTGCAGAACATTTGTGCAAAATACTGGCAATAAGGAAATAAGAAGGAGCAGAAATACAGGCAAATTTGGTAATCCCCCTTTTTTATTTTCTGCTTTCCTGCTCTATTTGTTTGGCCTTTTCCCTTTTTCCTTGAGGCATATTTTCGTCTTGTGTTGCTGCTTGTGCACAATCATGATCAATTACACAGGTAGCTCTTACAGAGAAAACCCAGTAACTTGGAAAGTTACCAGTGCAGTAGATGCTTTTTTTTCCTTTGGCACTGATCAAAACACATGATGGATCACGGTAGTATGCCTGATCCCTTGTGTTTAGGTCAGTGCTGCTGCATGTATGGTCAGTGTTTCTGTGGTGGTTCTCCTCCTCAATGCTCACTCTGTTACCAGTGCTTTGCTGAGAGTTCATCTCTTTGTCCCATTGTTTGACTGCTTTTTAAATGTCCTACTAAATGGCCACTTTAAGCAAATTCCTTTTATGGGCAGAATATCACTGTGGTTTCAGATGTGGCTTCTGGAGTAGGACTTGTGATGACAATTGTCTCCTCATCTTGGACTGTCTATTCAGTGATTCTCTCCCTCCAAGAAAGTTTGCCAATTCCGACATACTCCATTATAGATATATGTTGCTCTATCTAATTCCAGACATCTGATAACTGGTTATATCCCAGAGAGACCCTCTGAGACTGGAACTAAGCTGTGGTCTTATTGGGGAAGAAGAAGGAAAAAAAGCTGTTGTTCTACTGGATAGTTTTAAGGTGATACAGTGGAAAAATTGAGGGTTTGTCAGTGTTTAAAAGTGGTAGGAGCTGGAGACAGAATGGAATTTTACCTTTTGATAGCTTATGTTCTGCAGATGGGTATCTTGGAAAAGACTAATCTTGTATTGTAATGCTGGACTATGTTCCAGATGGAGAGAATAAATTGAGTTGGCAGAAAATATGAGCTGTACTTTGTTTCCATAACTGAATTACTGGCCTGAAATGAAAGGTGGAAGGGCTGGCATGTGGACACCCGAGCCTCCAGCAATTTGGGGACACCCACATCCCTGCAGTGACTGTTAAAGTCATATGTACCATGCAGGCAGGGCATGCTGAACTGCAGAGGAAGAGGTTTCCACCTCAGAAAGACAGGCTGTAGTCACAGCACCTGGAACAGTTCAGAAAGAAAAAATGTTGGAAATGTCTTCCCATTGCTTTTTCACTTAGGCTGCTGTTCATGGTTGATCCATGCCCACTGTCTTCCTCTCATTCCTGGCAGCTTGAAGCTCTTCATGTGTCTGAAATATTTGGCCACCTTATTGCATCTCAGATTTCCTGCACCCCTTATTTCTTAAATAGTTTGTTCAAAATTTTGAGAACCGAATTATTTTATAGCAGCTGTCTTTTCTTCACTCAGATTCTCACAATATCCCAAGGTAAAAATTTTGCAGGAAGTTTGGTATAGCCTGGCAACCTCTAGCCCATCCTAGCCTGCAGGACTTGCATTCTCTTTGGTTTTTTCTCTCCTGAGCTCATTTGCACCTTCAAATGGTTTCTTGCTGTCAGCTTCCCTATTTTTCTCCTGCATCTCTCCTGCTTGCTCCATCAACATTCCTGCTGCCACCTATCGTAAGTCTGGAGATGTCATCGCTGTTCCCTAAGCCATGTTTGCACTGAGCACACACATTTAAATATGGATGAGCCTGGATAGATTCCACTTTGTCTTTTGCCTGGCACTGTTATAAGCTTGTCATAAACACTTCCTAAAGGATTGCCACATTGAAATATTTAAGAAGCTCTTTAATCTAGTCACACTGATTAAAAATGTTTAGTTCTTTAATGCACCTCGCTTGCTTGCTTGTATTTGTTACATTTACTGTGCAGCTCGCAAATTTGTTGAGAAAAAAGATCAACAAATAATGACACTAATCTTAGTAACTTGCATACTTTTGTTATGAAAGGCTCATCTTTTGCCACTTTCTGCAAAGGAGGAGTTGGCAGGGAAGAAATACACAAAAGAAATATAAATATAAAATATTTATAAAATATAAAAGAAATATAGTTAAATAATTGCTTAGGCAGGGAAAAAGCTGTAACTGAAAAGACTTTCAAATAATTCGATTCCAGGACTTCAAGCCTGAATTGTAGTATCAGTGGCAGTTTTGCCACTTCTGTCACTAGGAAAAACTTTTTATTGCCCTTCAATGTCTGGTAAAATCAACAGTCCTCTGAGAAGTGTCAAATTATTCGTGACTTTGGCTCTGAAGGCAGTAAGCTCCTGCTTGATGTGTCATTAGTTCAAAGCCAGTAAGGATGAGCAGGTTTTGCCTGTTCTTTGTCTTTTATTCCCCTGGATAGCTTGCCATATTTAATTAATATTTTGTCACCCATCACTATATAAGTCCTCAATGCTGTCTTCCATACGAAATGTTTTAATCTATTTTGCTCTTTGTACCATGTGTTGTGTAACAGGCTCTAGCCAGTAGACAATAGAAGCAGCTGCCTCTGGTGTTAAATGTGTGGCAAACATATCCTGTTCTGTGCTGCACTGCTTTGATGCTCAAACCTCATGGTAAGGCCCAAAACTCAGAAGCATGCAATAAAAATTAGTCTAGAGAGACGAAAAATCTGTTATTATTACCAGCAAGAAGCAAGAGTCCGTGTTACCTTGTTCATTGTTCTGTGCATCAGATGAATTTTGTATGTGTTGGTGGTGGTGAAGAAATAAATAATTGAAAATAAAATAATAATCAGTTCAAGGTATTTTCATGATACATATTTGTAAAAAGACATAGCTGCAGGTTTGTGGAAGTCTCTATGAGGTTGGAGATGACCATTCTGTCAGTCATGGTTTAACCCCAGCCCCACACAGCCGCTCACTCACTGCCCACCAGCAGGATGGGGGAGAGAACCCAAGAGTAAAGTGAGAACACTCCTGGGTTGAGATAAAGACAGTTTAACAGGTAAAGCAAAAGCACACAGACAAAGCAAAGCAAGGAATTCAGTCCCCACTTCCCATAGGCAGGCAGTGTTCAGCAGGGCTCCACCACGTGTAATGGTGACTTGGGAATTCAAACACCATCCCTCTGAACCTCCCCTCTTCCTTCCTCTTCCCCAGCTTGATATGCTGAGCATGTCACCACAGGGTCTGGAATATTGCTTGGTCACTTGGGGTCAGCTCTCCCAGCTGTGTCCTCTCCCAACTCCTTGTGCACCTCCAGCCCATGGGTGGGGTGAGGTGAGGAGCAGAAAAGGCTTTTGCTCTGTGTGAGATCTGCACAGCAATAACTAAAACATCCCTGGGTTATCAACTCTGTTTTCAGCACAAATCCAAATCACAGTCCCATACCAGCTACCAGGAAGAAAATTAACTCTGTCCCAGCCAAAATTAGCACACCATTGAGGCCTTAAAGAATTTGTCCAGGAGTGTCTCAAGAAGTTGCTTGGGAAATTTTTTTGTGTTTTTTCCTGATTTTTTCCCAAGATTTATCAACTTGTTGCATTTGGCCCTTCTCTTTCTGGTACACTATGATGCGAGAGACACAAAACATTACTGGGAAGAAGAAAGGAGTTAACCTTCATCAAAGTTATTGAAATGTGCCTGGACTAATTTTTTTTTCCCATTTTGGTTAAATTCATCAGCTTCCTGCTCATTCAAAATGGGTCCAAAAATCTCTCCGGAAGTCTTCCAAATACCTTATGAGATTAATTTGGATGCATGAAATGCAAGTCTGCAAAGTCATATGGTTTAGCAAAGCACTGAGTGACCACCCTTTACAAATTTTTTAGGTGCCATAAATTCGTCTTCTATTTTTATTTTTTTGTGTTTATTCTAACATCATGACTATAGCTATTCTAAAATAATGCTATTTTCTGCAAAATCTTGACTGACATTACTTTGACCTAATTAATTTCTAATTCTTTAAATCTGTTACAGTATTTACATGAATATTCTTCATCTATTTCACAGGTTTTAAAAAAACTGAGGTTGTTACCCCAGTATTTATCTCAGCCGCTTCATGTAAGTGACATTTTTGGAGCCAAATCCTCTATTTCAGTTGAGAATGGGAAGACAGAATGACTGGAAACAAATTACAGAGTATTTTTGCATTGTTAGGAAGCCTCAACATGCTGTGAAGTGTCTCAGAAGTGCCTGTGCCAGCACGTGCTCTCAACCTGCCATCGCTGGGCGTGGTGCACACAGAGCTGTACTGACCTCTTGGAATAAGGTCATCTCTCGTGTTGTTTAGGTTGCTGCTTTCTGCCTTCTCTCGTGGCACTTTTCTGTGGAGATACAGAAACTTAACTGACAGTCAATTGTCCATTCCCTGCCATTTATGTGTGTTTCCACAAGATGTTTGTGGTTTAGCAGGAACCAGATATTCCTGGATCCAGATATTCCACAGCAAGCTCAGTGCTTTTTTCTTTCTCCTGTCTGGTGAGTCCAAGAGCAGAGGATAATCCAGACTGGCATTCAGGCTGATGTTGCCTGCAGGCAGCTCTTTGCTTAGGAGGGCACAGCACAGATGAGTGCCAGTGCACCCGGAGCTGCTTTTCCTGGGACTTCCCTCTGCGCCTCCAACTCCCTGACCCGAGTCTCACGAAGATGCCAGCGTGCACAGGCCCCTGAGCTGCTCAGCTGCTCAGGAGCCAGAGGCAGCCTCCCCTGCCTGGCTCTTGCTTGCCAGGCCTTGGTGCAGCTGCTGGAGTGCTCTGGCCCCACTGCAGCAGCGCTTGGTGCTGGGCTGAACCCCTGCAGTGCTGCCTGTGGTGTGGGCATGACCTAACCAACCCTGGGTGCAATTCAGCTGTCATTAACAGCTCCCTCCTCCCTCATTTGGATGGAAAGAATTTCTTGTACTTTAGTTTTCCTTGGAATAAAACTCCTTCAGAATTGAAATCTGAGAATATACTGGTTTGCAATCAATACAAATGTGCTTATCTCTAGCCTTGGGCTTGAGAGACACTCAGCTTGCAGCAGTACCATCTATATGTATTTGCTGACTCAAGTACTTTCCAAGAAAATAGCAGTAGCAGTTTGACCTCTAAGTAATGCTGCACTTCCATGTGTCCTATGAACTGGGCATCTTCATTCCTGTTGCTCAGAGATGTGGATTCTGGAGCATGCAAAAGCAGGGAGATAAGAATGTCATCCTGCTGGTTTGGCCATTGACATTTTTCCTTGTCTTTTCAGCCCCATCTCAGCCTGATTTGCATCTTCTGTGTAATTGATAAACAGAATTGGACATTGGTGAAAGTAACTGAGTTGTTACAGTAGGAAAGCCTTTCCCTTCCTACTGGAGGTGTAAGAACTGCACCCCTTGCTTGCCTGAAGAGCTTTATTTGGGCAAAGCCACAGTAGAAATAAATTCCAGCCTGAGCTTTGGTCTAAAGGGGGCCGAAATACCAAATCTCTGGTAAAAGCTGGCCACAGGGCCAGCTGCTCTCATCACTCCAGGCTGCTTTTAATAGAGGAACAGAAGCCATAAAACATCAGGAATTTGTTTTGTTTGTTTGTTGAGATTTCCTGTGGTTCTTTGGGCTGGATTCTATTTGAAGATACGTATTTTTTAGGAATCTGTGTAGCAAACAGTGACCTGTATTATTATTGAATCACAAAAGCTATCTACTGACAGTGGAACTATAATGTAAGTCCTACCATATTTCCTGATAGTTTGAGATAAGCATCAATGACAATTTAAAGCAATCTTTTGCTTTTAAAAGGCTTGGATGTCCATAGGATTGAAGAGGGATTTAAACCTTTAATGAAAATAGAAGGGAGTGGCAAAACCATTTAAGCAAACTGGATCATAACATAAAGGGGAATTGAGCCAAGTGAGGATGTCAGGCCACTGAACGAGATGAAATAGTGGCATTAAATCCTTCTAGTTCTTATACTGAAAATAGAACTGACCTCTTGGTTCTGTATGTCAGAAGCTGTGGTCCTGCTAATGCTGCTGTATTAATTTTCTGGAATTAATAAGGGTCTTTTTCTGAGCATAGAGAGTCTTTCTTTTGAAGCCCTTCCTTGCTTGGGGGAGAAGGGCATTTATTTATGCTTATGAAGCCACATTTTACCATGCACACTACATGAGAAATCCCACTGAAATCAATTAAAGAATATATGTCATAAGTGACCATTCAGTATGAGGAAGGGTGACAAAATCTGGTCTTTAGATAAACCACAGGAGGAGAAAAGTCTGTCTTCATACTTTATTTTTATAAATCCTTAAGAAAACACGAGACAGATTGGTACAAACATGTTGCAGAAATGGAGGTGAGCAGAATTTCTTCCAAATAGCCTGATAGCTGGGTTGTACCCTACAAGATTAAGCTGGTGATGATTACATAAACAGACTAATTAGCAGCATTTTCTGTGGGAGACTAATATCCTGCTGTATTAGCCCAAAGTACTGGGAAGAAAAAAGAGACAGATGAAAAGATGGCAAAAAAAGGCCTTTAAAGGAAAAAAGACAAAAGGAAAAAGAAAATGAAAAATTCTGCCTCTGAACAGATTCCAAATGGAAGATTGACATAGAGGATGCTGGTATTGTCTCCTACCTTCTGTTAGGGCTGTCTTATGGCTTGAACTGAGGAAATCTAAACTTTCTAGACTGCTAAAAGGAAAAGCATCTTGAATTCCTTGGCCTGATGCCCTATTGAAGCATCAATTCATATGCCATTTCAGAGTGGGCCTGGCTAACAAGTGCTTCTGATGGAATCCTGAAAAGCTTCCAAGGATATCCAGGCGCAGACGTGTGGCAAATAGGAGCTGTCTGTTGAAACCCACAGGCAGTGTCCATCCGAAGAGCTGGACCAACTGAAAATCCTGCCTGCTCTACCTATAGGTATGAGGAGATCAGCAAGGTGCTGTGGAAGGATGCAGTACTGAGACAGAATTCGTGTAGTGTACTTAATCATGGTTAGTGACAGCAAAAGACTGAGGAGGGGATGTGTCACTTCTCAGTGAATAGCTAAAGACAGAAGAGTATAACTGATTCATTTCTGATTAAAATTCCTTAAAAATGAATGCTGTGACTATTGTACATCTGGACGACTTTTAAACAAAAGCACATAGTTGTAATTCAAATGATCATATTTAAAAGAAGGGTTATTCTTGTAAGGGTATTTGACTAAAATGAGAGAATGTACATGCCACACTAAGAAGAGAAAAAAGGAGAAAAAGAAAAAGAAGAAGAAAAAAAGAAAGAAGAAGAAGAAGAAGAAAAGAGAAGTTTAGTCAGGATTCTGAAGACAAATGTGAAGGAAATTGTGTGACCTCCAGACATACGCAGCCGTCATCCAACCTGGGCTGGCGATGAGCAATTGCAGCTGTGGCAGATGATGGTGGGCACTGACCAGTTGTAAAGTGGGACAAACACCTAAAACCCCAAGAGATCCCAGGCAGCCTCAGCATTTGTGTTTTTTAGTGAGACAACAGAGAGGGGAGTGACATCCCATTGTGAGGTTGCCTGTTACAGCTGTGTGAGGAACAGGCTGTGGAAATGTTGATGAATTGCTTTGCTGTGCTGGGTTTCTGCCCCCTGGCAGGGATTCCCATGCTTGGACCATGGTTTATACACATGGATTACACAGAAGGGCACTAAGAGGTGAAGACACCCTTTTGTTCAAACTATAGGCAGCTAAATGTAATGAACATTACATCCTGGTAGTGCTCAGTTCTAATGACGAGGCCTTTCATGTTCAAAGGATCTTTCTTCCGAGAGTTTTGAACTTTGTCAAATTATCAAGGGCAACCTTAAATCTGTGCAGCTTTTCTGTGGTGCTATTTATGCAGCCTTCTGTGCCTCCCATGCTGAAGCCACCCCTTGTTGCTCACTGATGATTCCCTCAGGAATTACTGGTCAGGCCATGGCAGAGAACAATTCTCTGGCTACTTTCCTGTTTGTGCCACTTGCAAACTTCAGGCTGCTCGTGGCCCCTGTAGCCACACTGACAGATGACCAGCACAAGGAAGGTGGTTCTGAATGGAAAAGTGAGTTCTCCCCTTTGCTTGGGAAATGATGGGGAGGAGAGGGAGGAGGAGGTGTAAACTTCCAATTTACTGGATTGACAGATGTAGTCATTTGTAGTATGTCAGCTTTTCTGAGATGTCTTTCTACAAATTCATAAAAAATAGGCTGCAGCAATTTTGTGCATGATTGATGATGGTGTATGCTTCATCCGGTTTTAAACTCTACAACCTCACGTGCTGAGCAGTTTTTCCATAACACTTTTTGTTGGACAGATAAACATTATCTTGAAGTCTGCTTTGTGTGTTTTACTGGCATTATTAATATGTTTTGTGTCCAGTTCAGTCCCATTAAAGTCATATCTTCAAGCACATTCACTGCTGAATATCTCATCAGGGAGAGATGTATATTTCTAATCCCTGTTAAGAGCTTGCCAGTCATACAGTCTCATGCTTTTCCTCCTTCAGAACAACTTAATTTTTCATTTTATCAGTAGCTGTGACAGTAGAAGCAGTGGGTGCTCTATTCTGAACTATTTGCCTTTACATTATTACTCCTTAATATGTTATATGGTAGTCCCATCTTTCTATCTCCTTTCCTTTGCTTATAGCATCACTGTAAATTTATGTTCTACAACCTCCTGGGTAACCTCTATTACCTTTCGTACAAGTCTGGGAAAAACATGAGCAATATTTTTTGAAGCCCCCTTCTGTCCTCTTCAGGAGGATATGCAGGTAAACTCATTATTCATACAGAAGACTAAAAGAGATTTTAAAACTAAGTAGCTGGGTGAAAAGAAGGGATACTTTATTATTTCATTAGGTATTTGTGAGATAGTCACATTGCTTTATCATCCTACTCCTTTATCACTTCTATTAATAATCATGTTTATTTTCTCTCAAATTGTTCCTGGAACTTACATCCTCGGAGCCATAAGTTGTGCTGAAATATGTTGAGATTGTGTACTTGTTTATGCAATTTCACTAAAGCCAAATTGGATAACAATGGCTGAAAGTGATGCTCAGGCTTTAACTCCATTGAACACTTTATCAAAACCATAAAATAATAGATAGTAATTAAATGGTGCAAGCAACTAATTAATGCCTTGTGAAGCTGCACATGTAGTCTGCTCTCTTGCTGCTGTTTTCAAACAAAGGGCTGTGACAGTCAGTCTATGCTTCATTGACTTGTGTGAAAAAAAACGAAACTTGTACAGCCAGGCCACTTGCATGGTCATTTCACTGCTGACATCTCGACATGAACCCCTTCGGGGTCTAACAGAGATCAGTTCAGCAGTGCAGTAATGACCTCATTTAGTGGCAGGGAAATCATAAAGCATTAATGCTATAAAGCATCAGATTTTGCCCATTATTATGTTAGAAAAACATTCTTAATAAAAATTTATGCCTGTTTATAGGAATTCTTAAGAGCAAGTGAGATACTAAATGGTGGGGGCGTCAGCCATGCTCTTTTCAGTCTTTCTGGATGAAAAGACAGGGACTCCCAAATTCCACTCTCCTGTTACTGCCGTGTGCACGTGGGACCAGTGAGGCAGCGCACACAGCCTCCCCTCACAGGCCTGTTCATACACAGCTCCAGCATTCCTGTCTGCCCAAGTCACTGTTAACAACTTCAGCCTTACATCATTTCACAGCACTGTTAAGGACACCTGTAGCTAAACAGTATTGTCTTGTATCCACGCACAGCTCAGCAGTGCTGCAGGAAAGGTGACTCATCCACGTTTTTGTGGGTGAAGTTCTCCTCCAGTTCCATAATTGTTTTAATACCCTCTAAAGCACTATGACAGGTGAGATGAGTCTGACGCCAGGGATCTTAGCTGCGAGTGTGAGGGGTGGCTGTGTACTTACATCCCTTCAGGAGATGTTAGAGCTGGTATTGCTGCCTATGGCTGTAGTTAACATCTGATGTAGTTAACGAGCATCTCGCAGTGGCACCAGGGAAATGGTGATCAGGATCAGTTTCTTCAGCTCTTCAGGGAAAGACCATATTATTTTATGCACAATGGCTCTTCTCTCAATGTTTCTGGGTTGATTCCCTCTTAAAAGGTACTAGAATATGTTGCTGCTTCTGTGGAAGATACTTCCTGGAGATTAACAGTGTCATGTCATTTTACTAATGAAACAAAGGCATTTCCAGCTCTCCTCTGTAGTGTAACACTAGGAAATGTCAGAACCCTGGATACTGATATACTCAGCTTTACTTCCTGATACCCTTGGCTTCCTGATACCCAACCAGGCTTTGTGTTTTAAAGCATGTGATACTCAGAGGTTTGAAGTTAGATGCCCAAGTACCTAGGAGTGAGTTACATCATCAAAGATGCTTTTTATGACAGAATGCAAATGTGGCTTGGTGTGTAAGGAGGACAGGAGCAGACTCTTCTCACTGGTCTCCAGTCACAGGAAAAGAGATGAGGAACACAAATTGAAATGCAGGAAATTCCATATGAGTGTCAGAATCTTTTCTACTATGAGTTGGTTCAACATGGGAAACAGGGAGGCTATGGTGTCTCCATCCTTTGAGATTCTCAGAACATGACTAGACACAGCCCAGGGCGGCTGACTCTCTCCTGAACAATGGGTAGGAGTAGATACTTCCAGAGGTTCCTTCCCACCTCAACTATTCTGAGATTCCTCAGAGAACAAATATTTAGTGCATATTATGTAATGGTAAGGAAATATTAAATATAGGTGTGGGAATACAGAACAGAAGATAGACTCCGTGAAAGGTATAACAAAGAGAATTTTTACACTTTTTATCATGGCTGGTGTATGTTTGCTCCTGGAGAGATGTAGAGCTTACAGTCACCTCTGAGAGGAAGGCCAGGATGTGAGCTAATACTCAAGTCACTACTTAATTAACCAAGGAAAAATATCAATAGAGGTGCATGTGAATGTCACAGATAATATGGAAATACAGTTTCTAATTTAATGCAGTAAAGTCTCTAGGCATGCCCACCCCATATAAATGAGACCTAGGCCAATATTAAAGAGAAAGGATGATAAAGCAGGGAAGGAAAATCTAATCTGGAACAGTTTGCTGCAGTATTAGCAGAGATGTACAGATAGGGATCATCTGTGTTTCTGAACAACTGTACTTTCAGTTTCATAAATATTGTTTTTAATGCATTAATTTGTCATTCAGACTTCTGTTTATAAGTCAGTGTTCCACTTTGGTTCAAACAAATCCATGAATGTACCCTCGTTTCTAACCTGAAACCATGGGATTGGTAATACAAGGTAGCTTGCAGAGGAGGAGCATCTCGCAGAGCTGCAAGGCTGGCCTGGCACACCCAGTGAGGGAGGGTGCCCACTCCCCACCTGGGGTCTGCAGTGTCCGAAACAAAACAATTCCTCCCCTTTTCACTGCAGATCCTGTGCCCTCCATTCCCGGGAGTGGTGCTGGCACATGGATCTGGTGATGTACATTCACTTTGCTATGTGAACATCTGGAAGTAATGTACCTGGAAGTAGAGAACGGCATTTGCTCTGCTCTGATATTGGGAAATGCAGTGTGGAAGAGAGCTGATGTGGTCATTGGCAAGAGAACCTGTTGAATCATTCAAACCCAGCTAAATCTTGATGTGTGCAACGAGAGCTCTGTGGTCTTGGATTGAAATAACTCCAGTAAATTGGGCACTGCTGTTTCTGTAACAGGCCCTTATTTGGAGGTCAGATATGCTTCAGTGGCATGGATTTTACACTGAATTTCTGAGATGTCAACACTACAATCTGAAAGGAAATGGCTCTAAAGTAATACCCACGACGTTATGTTTCCCTTTTCTATTGCTGTCTAAATAATCCAGCCTGCTTTAGTTGTGTCCTTATTTTCCTGCTCTTGAGCTCTAAGCTTTGCATAGCAGCCACAATGCTTTCTGCACAGCGTATCAAATGGGTTGTGTAGTCCATAGCAGCAGCATCTGTTTCAGTTCTTGATCTAAGCCTCCTTATTCACCCAACTTCATCCTTCACTGTGACTTCTGGGGACTTTTTTGATAACAAAGTAGTAAATCTTCCTTGATTTGATAAGTTTCTCTGTAAGCATGTGTTCTGTTCATGAATACTGCTGGGTAGCTCTGGGAACTATATGTCCTTTCCTTATAAATCAAAGAAAGTGTGGGCAGTGATGATGGATATTCTTCACAACCTCATGCACAGTGGTCCAGCCTTCCAAAAATAATGTTAATGCCAGGTGGGAGCCAAACAATTTCTATAGTTTGGGTGCTTTTCTTGTATCAGTGGGAACATCCAATCCTGCCATACAAGGCCTTGTTATTAACTAACACTATGTAAATTAACGGTTCTACTTAAAACGAAACCCACCGGTGGTAGTAATAAAAAATGGTCTAGGAAAAACCTATCAGGCAGGAATTCCCAGAAGTAGTGTTTCTCTGAAGTCTGTGGATTGCATGGGTTATACTCTTTTCCCAAATGTCTGCTGCTGGCCACTGATGGAAGGAGAGTATCGTGATGTGCAGATTCCTGCTTGGCCCAGTGCAGGAGCCATGCCATCAAATCAGCTGCCTGCTCAGGGTAACTGGCTGTTTCAAGTGATCTAAATTAATCTGAGCCAGCAATTTAATTTTTGAGTGCTTCATGTTCCGTGACTGTAACACACAGTTCTCTGGTTGTGTTAATGATGACTGTATTCAGTTAGGTCAAAACAGTAAAAAGAGTAGCAAAAGGAATACCCATGGAGAGTGGAGGATGTGTGGAAAAAATCAGTATTTTACAGCAAGAAAGCACCAGTACTGGGGAAAAAGTGATTTTTCAGACCTGCTAATAAGAAATACAATATGTGAAAAATGAGGAAATATAGACATGACTGAATCCATACAGTTAGGAGAATGACTAAGCATCACTGAGTGCCTCTGTCTTTCACACCATGTAATTGATTTTTAACTAATTCTACACCCAGAGAAACTAATCCTTGTGTGAAAAAAAAAAAAAAATCATTGACTCTAAACCAGTTCTTATTTGAACAAACAGGTCACCAAATACTGTCCCAGGGAAGCATATACAGTAATACAGGTACAGATGTGTTGGTGTGCACTGAGTTTTGAGTACGGGTCTGACTGTGCACCGCCTGCCCTGGAATCACTGCAGTGTTGTAGTCAGCTCAGTCAGGACAAAACCACACATCCTGGGAGGAGCACGAGCAGCAGGTTCGGGATGCCCAGACCTGGATGTTGCTCTTTGTGCTGCAGTTCTTCAAGGCCCCTTTTCTCTGACTGTCCTTGTCTGCGGATGTGACAAAGTTCCTCCAGGCCACAACGGGCTCTGTGCCCGATCCCGGGTCCTGTTTGCCTTCACTCTCCAGGCAGAGCAGGGTGAGCAGGCTTTTGGCTCAGCGTTGTTCTCTGAACACCCACTCCTCTGCTCTTAAGAAACAACACCAACCTGCTTAATCAGGTGCCCTGCTGTGTGTTCCCTTTTTGTCCTTCATGCCAGCTCCCAGCCAGGAATATCGCATCACTGCACAGTAACATTTCCATTAATGTAAGTGCGATTTCCTGGTGCTCCAGATCCCTTTATCTTGTGCTCATACGCACAACTGCCTGTATCTGTGCAGTGCAGAAGGATGCCTCCAGAATTCATTTTCTTTCTCACATAACATGAAAGGTATGTCTGAAAGAGTAGCTAGTGAAGTGATGAGAATCCTCCAGGCTTTGAAGTCTAAGCTTTGCTGGTGTGATTAGTTTAAATGGCTCGTTTGCCATATAGGGAAGTAGTATTGATGGGTTTGGGTTTCTTCACCCCTCTCTTCTGTTTTGAGATTTGATATCACCCAACAAGGGCTATTTGGAGAAAGCTCAAAGCTGCTGTTGTGTTTCCCAACAAGAGCCCTCCAATATATGTGCAAAGAGTAAATTATCTGGCATTTCTGAACTGTTCTTTTGGTTGTCCATGTGCTACTTTATAATGAAAGTGTTTGAGAAGATGGTGGTGGGTGTATAATACAAGCTCTGCAGAAGCATAGGGCACTTCTCAAAATACTTGTTTCTGACTCACAGAGTTAGATAAGAGCAGATCTGAGTTCTCTGTGCACCCAGCTGGGCCTTTTCTGCAACAGTTATTCAGTTTCACAGATAATCTCCCACAACAAGGATTTGTCTCGGTGTTTGTTGCCTCAGTCTCATCTCTCCCTCATTAAAATGAGCTCTCAGCCAGCATAACCAAGACACATCTGCCATTTATGCAGTCCAAACTTCCCTGTGGCTGGATATTAAGAGAGACTGTATGATGAAAAACCTCACTTATGCTGAAGAAAAATGCCTAATTTACCAACACACAAAAAAAATCAATCTTAGAACTCCTCGTAAGAAACCTCTTAAGTCTCTCAAACCCTCTTGTTACTCAACTACTCTGTTTCTGCTTTCAGTCCTGGCTGGAGTGTTATGTCTGTGTGTTTGACTTTCCCCATGGAAAGTCATCTGCAGGCTGATAGGCCAACATCCACATGGAGTGGGTCCAGAAAGACTTCCAGAGCATCACTACTGAAACCTCCTGACTCTGCATGCAGAGAGCATGGTCTGCTCTAGCTGAGCAGGGTTTTATTGCAATCATGGGATGCTTTAAGTCAGGCTGGGCACTCATCCTCCCTCTTCTAACAGTCCAACAATGGCAAAAGCAGCTGCCTGAATGAGAGTCTGAGGAGGCAACAGCTGGGCTATGGTTTCTGCTAAAAAGAACACAGTCTGCACATACAGACATTTAGAAAACCTATGACAAAGGAGTGTTAAAATTACAAAGTTAAGTTCACAAAAGTTGAGCTTTCCTATGTTTCCTGTGCAGCATGAATTCAGCTGTTTTACACACGTGAATGTTGTTAATCTGAAATTATGGGTTTCCATACTACAGTTTTTTGCTTGGGACATTTGCTTCATTTAAAAGCTGGTGTAATGAAATGTGCTTCAGAGGTAAATCAATAGTCTGCAGGGAAGGAGCGCCAAAGCCTTTCCTGTTGCAGAAAGTGAAAGGCACACAACCAGTGATGCAAGGATCTGCAGAAGGCAAAATGATGGGTTTGTGATGGCTTTTTCTTGTGGCAAGTGACTAGCAGAGAAATGGGTTTGATCTCTAAATGCACCAGAGATCACTTGAGTCTCAGTATCCTACTCACATCAAAGGAAACTTTTCAAGGCTGTTTTGTACTTGTGTTTTTTTCTGGTTTTGTGCTACCCAGCTAAGATCCCAGGGTTGTAAACTGTGTAATTGTTGAGCAATCACAATTCCAGCTGAGGCCACTGCAATCTTAATCTTGAATATATGAAGTACTGTATAATAGTCTGAAAACTCAGGTTTTAAACAGCTTGTGTTAGGTACCCAAGTTTAGCTGATACTTCTTACTCAGTTCATGTGCCGTAAAAATGGCAAAAACTGTAACCTTAACACCCCAGAAAGTTTATAAAAATGAAAGCATTGATGTCTGAAGCATTCACACTGTTCTGATAAGCACCACAGAAAAGCCTATGAAGAAAGGAATAATTCTGTTTTCAAAGCAGAATCTGAATAGCGTGCAATAAATAATGCCTGGTGAGAGTGAATAATGAAGGGAAAATAAACTATTGAAAGCTACACATTAGTTGAACATTGTTCATTCTGCACACTGAATGAGGTAAGGGCCTTATGGAAACCAGCACATGTGACAGTGTCATTTACAGTGCTATCGTGGTGCCTGTGCACCAAGCACATGAATTACTGTTTCACAGGCAACCACACCATTTTGTGTGCTTGATTAGCAGGCTTTATAATGTAAGCATAGCATAGTTTTTGTGTGCAGTAAATAAGTTACATGGTTTTTAACTCATTTGAAGTCCCTATTTCAAGATCTGACGACTCTGAAGCCTTTTCAGTTAAATGGTTCCAGGGTTATTCTGTTCTTTTATGTGGGGAAACAATTCATTCTCCCTGCTTTAGTTCTCTGAAATATGTGAACTATTTTGTCTGAAACTCAGAAAGAAAATAAAGAGTGAGCCTGGTGCAGGTACTTCACGTGATGAATTTTATTTATATTGTGAGAACAGAATTCCATCATGGAAATTGGTGGGCAGGCTTGGTGACTTCAGTGTTTCCTGTTGTACCACTGTTATTTAGGAACATGGTGGTCGTTCACGCCCCTTGCAACAGCAGTGACCGGAGATGCCAGACTGGTCAGAGTCACCAGGCTTGTTTATATGTGTGTCCTGTGCTGCTGTTACTCACAGAAGGAAAAATGTGTAACTATCCCCCCCTTCAAGGCTAGAGGGGCAATCTGATTGGCCTCCAGGTGCTGAGGAGGAATTCCCTGGTTTCATAAGTGGGTTTGGTAAAGAAATATGGGATAATACCAATAGGATTTGAAGGAGACTCTACGTGTGAGACAGCAGTGCTGTGTATCAAGATCTGGGCGGGATAGGAGTGAATCATGAGAGGTGTTCAGGTTGCTCACAGTCATTGTGAAGATGGATTTATATCAAGTTCGCTGCTGCCTAAATAAATATTAGTGCTGAGAACACAGAAAGGTGCCAGAACATGATGGCCAGTCTGATTTCCCACTTGGTAGAGAATTTGGGATTTGCCAAAAGCCATGAACAGCCTCAGGGTCATTAAGCAATAAACTCCTACTGCCCGCAGCAATAGCTGAAGAAAGGTTACCATTCCACTCAAATTTTGCTTTTCAGCCTCTTTTAGAGGTAATCATTACTTTTTATCCACTGACAAATTCCCATTCTGCTGTGCAGGAATCAGATACGGGCTTATTCCAAGATAAATTCTTAAGTATTGGTATCTTTTACATCTCAATCCTTGCGCACTTGATTAAAAAAAACAGCCCAAACTACCATGTTGTACTATGTCAATTGTTTACTCTTCCATTTAATCACAGGAACACTGTCCTGCCCTTTCAGCTTCCTTTGGAGATGGATGAATTCCCAGAGCTATCTAAAGCAAATCAGGGGGCATTAACTTAACATGAAACAATGGCAATTTAAAAATTTTATAAGGGTGCCAACCATGCTGGTTTAATTTTTGATAAGGGATGATACTACATTTCTGCATTTTTAATAAAGAGACTGACAAAAGACTCACTTATGATACCTAGAAAGACAAACTTCTACAGCAGGACTACAAATTAATTCAAATGTTAATGGTAAAGATACCAGGACAGTCTGTCTTAAAAAAACATCATTAAATACTCACTAGTGCTGCTGCATAAAAGTAAAGATATTACTTTTGATTTGAAGACTCATTATACAATACTTTCAGGTTCTTAAGATTGATTTGGAAATCATTTTCATATTTTGAAATGCTGCTGTAATAAAATCCATGAAAATACCACCCCTCACTACAGGTAAAACCAGAAAGAACTTAACTTCACTGAATTTCTGTTTGTTCAGAGAATTAATTCATGAATTTATATTCCCAGATTTTTTTATGTGTTTCAGAAAGATAAGTAACCTTAGATTACTAAACTCTTAAGAATGCAAGAGAAGATTGCTGCCATTAGTTCAAATTTCATTTGCAAGTGTAGGATATGTGTTAGGACCAGTAGATCACAACACAGGCATATAAGGCACAGTAGTATTTGATTTTTTAAATTAGGACTGTCTGGTTTTACAGATTATCCTTGTTTAAGAAGAGCTATGTTTATTCATAAAACATTTATATTGTGAGGACCACTGCAAGAAATATGATGGGCACTTTCTCTCAAGGTTGGGTTTGTGCACTTTGGCTATTTTGGGGGGAGTTGAATTGTGAAATGAGATCTATCATCATCCATGCATCAGATCTGCTGGATGGGCTGAATGGTAAGAAGACCGTTCAATTGTTGGGGAATAGGGCCTCTCATAGGGTTTTGTGCATGCAGAGCCCTACTACTTGCACACCCCGTTGTTGCCAGGCAGTGCCATGGCCCATGAGCCAACTCTGTCAGCTCTGCAATGGATCACAGAGCCACCCAACCATCTGCACCCTGCACATGTGGCACAGATGGGGACAGAGAGGTCACGGTGCAGGGCTCCCTGTGGATCTTGCACACACCTCGCTGTGGGGAGTGTGCAACAGGAGATTCCTGCACTGCCCTCAGCTTATGGGTAAGAGCTACAACGTTGTTGATTGTCTTTTGTGGGCCTGTTCAGCCCTGCCTCGTTTTTCTTCCCTCTCTCCTGCATAAATTTTCCTGGCCTGGCAAATTTTTGAGAGGCCAATAATGCTGTCAGACCCTAGATGAACATGAATAATAGCCTGTTTGCACAGCTGATAACTGAGCTGTAAAAACGAATCTGCTTCCAGATGAAACTTGACATGCAAAATTTAAGCTTGGGGAACAATTCTTTGTATGTATTCTGGAAAAAAAAAATTAATTGGACTGCTTAATTTTTATTCATCCCGAAAATGAAAAATCCTACAGGAGGGTCAGCAGAGAAAGCTCCTGTGTTTTGACATAGAATTTGGAAATAGCTTTAAACATAAAATACAGCAAATGTTTAATCTGTAATAAAGTTGAATCTGCTCATTTTGCAGAAGAACAATGGCTGAGGGTCGAAGCCTTGGGTTCTGCAGTTGCCAGATGGGATCATTTCCAAAAGGGAATTTGGATGGTAATCAGTGTCCGCTGGGATCCATGCCCACCGCTCCAAGCCCGCGTGCCACAAAGGAGAGATTAGGGGCAGAATGAGAATGTGCAAGGCTGGCACGAATCAAAGGGACTCCCTGTAAAACCTATTACATCTGTGCTCTAAAAAATGCATAGAGAAACTGACAGTCAGGAAAATGCAGTTTTGATTGTGCTTTGATGGCTGGGAAGCTAAAATTTTGTGGGTGGGTGGCTAAGTGTAACTCCATGTCCACGCCAGCTTTATTTGACTGGGAGAGCCGGAGTCAGGCCAGTTTTTATTGTCCTTTCAAGACTTTCAGAGCAGCAGGATAAATAAAGGAATGAAATGGGGAAATGAATTTATAGACTTTGGGTGTCAAATGATTAACAAAAGGCCCAAACCTTGGTGTTTTGCTCTATTGATTTTGTTTTGGCAAGGCAAAGATAAGGGAGGTTTACAAAGGGAGGTGGTCTTTACTTCCCTCTGTGCCTTTGTGGTGGCTGGGTAATTTGCTGAATTGAAGTTTCACTTTTGGACTGAAAGCAGGTGTTACTCTACACTGAATTATGAGATACAAAACACTATGCCATGTTTTTGGGGCCCACATGGTTGGTTAGTATTAAATCAAAATACATCCCAAACATTTGGGTGGGAATATCTGAATTTCTCCAATGCCTGCTTTGTAATGGCAGGAGAAATGAACCACTTCCCAAATCAAGTTTTAGGTGAACTACACAAACTTGTCATGGTGTTTGGGAGCCCATGTTAGTCCTTGAGGCCTGTGGCCTTAGCAGGTGAGTGTGCCTGTGATTTGGGTCCTAGCCCTCTAAACCAGTTTCCTTAACCTGATCTGGCCGCAGGATTTATCATTTTTCAGAGGAAAGGAACTTCCAGCTTTGCAGGGCTGTGACACTGGCTGCAGAGCTCTCCTCCAGCGCTTTGTGTCGATCTGTTGTTGCCCTCCTGGGCATTGTGGGCTCCTGTGCAAGTACCAAGACCAGCCTTTCATGACTAGTGGGCAACAAGTATCCTGCAATCCTACTACTGTCACAGGTTGTACTGCAGCAGAGAAGTTATTTTAAAAAAGTAGGAGCTCTGAGATTAGTTTGGACATGCTTAAGCTTTCTAAAGCGGGGACTAAAGGTAGACGAGGTCTTTCTGAGACAATAGATTAGCTCAGTTGGTCAGAGCAGGGTGCTGATAATGCCAAGGTTGTGGGGTTGATCCCCGTACGGGCCATTCACTTCAGAGTTGGACTCACAAGATCCTCGTGGGTCCCTTCCAGCTCAGGATATTCTGTGATATAAGCAGCAGCCTCACAAGAAAAAATTACAGTGCTTTGAAGTGCTGTGGCAAGTGCCTGTGCAAGTTCAAACTGTACGAGTCTGACAGGAGCCGAGCAGACATACAAATGCATCACTACTGGGCTTCACCACAGCCATAGGAGAAGGCAGGGCTGGAGCAAAAGAAGGCAGCAAATCCAGAACCAGCTGAATTGGGAGGTTAGTTTAGACTACAAGTATGTATATGCTTGTAGCCTTTCTATCTTGATTCATCTGGTTAGAACTTAACATTTGTGGATCCGAGAGAAACCATCGCCTTTGGTGAAAGAACTGGGGGTGAGGCAATATTTTGAAGGGTGTACTGGAAAGGGTAAGAGGAGAGCTGTTTCATGCTTCTAGAAATTCTATCTCTAGGACATGTATTCTGAAGTGCATCTATCACTAGATGCTTTATGTGATATGACAAAATGCCACAGGGATTGATCCATCAACTGCTGTTATTTCAACACGGTGTAACAGGCAGGAAATTTGAAAGGATGTGTTTCTGAAACTTTGTTGAAGAGAGCTGTGGCTCTGGGAGTCCCAGCGTTATGTCCGCAACTCACACACACATGGGTTCTACTCATGACCTGAGCTCTGTCCTAACATTTCTGAGAAAAGGTTTCTCAGCTTCAATGAAACAAGTTTTTCACAACTCAGTTACACTGATTACTCTTCTCAAACATATGGGAATAAGGCTGCATTGCATGACTCCAGTGTCTCTAGTGAAGCTATTCATAGAGACTTTAGAAGAATATTAGCATTGACTAAGCAAAACACCATGGAAAGTGAGGAGATATTTGAAACCGGGCCCACATTTGCAAGATGGTAATTGGATTATTTTTCTATCCTGAAAAAAGATCTTCCGGTGTTTCCCTTTTCTTCCCCTTCTCTCTTCCTCTTTTTGAGGGGATTTTGGAAGCTAATTTGATTTTTATCCACTCTGAAAAACAAATAATTTCCCTCTAACCAAGCTCATATCTTTTGGTTAAGCTCAAATCTCCATTCATTCTCTCATCATTCAAGAATTGAAAGTGATGCAATGGCAGTATCTAAAGGGATAGCTTAAAAAGATTATTAAATATAAGCTAGTAAATTGAAAGAGAAAGCAAGAAAAAAACATTCAGAATCCAACCTTGAAAAATCTGCTTTTAATGAGTTTTCACTTTAAAAAGGAAAACAAGTATTGGGTTCACATTCCTTCGTAAAGAAAGACATCCTTGTCAAGCAGCTATAAGAATTCACAAATTGGATGACAGACTGTGCCCGCTGCTTTAGCACGAAGGCAATAGATCCAGCACGAGCTTGAAAGCAAGATGGGTTTTAAAGTGTTCTGCTGTCATACAAAATCCATACCAAAATAATGAGAAACATTTCACGCAGACATCATCCTAAATTCCCATTTGGGTATTATTTTCTCATTGATGTTGTAATTAATGCTAAAATAATTTGTCTGTGAGCCTTCAAGATGCTTAGAGCTTTCCAAAGGGCTGCTGGGAGCTGAGGGAATTTGGCACCTCGCAGACCCAGACCTTGTCTCCTCTTCTGCCATCCACACACAAAATACCACTTTGCAGCATTGGAGCCTGAACAAATAAAGTGTGGGAGAAAAA
The DNA here is from genome assembly GCA_013399875.1 of Gymnorhina tibicen. NCBI lineage: Eukaryota > Metazoa > Chordata > Aves > Passeriformes > Artamidae > Gymnorhina > Gymnorhina tibicen. The sequence goes on from VXAZ01007995.1 coordinate 520,268, forward strand.
TGGAGCAAGCATCTAGCTAGCAGGATTTTTTACCAGGAAAAAAATCTAATCCAGTCTTGGTGCTGCTCCTAGTTTTCCCTGTTTGTGTCTAAGCCCTTTGGGAGCCACACAGCAAACAGCAGCCTGAGTTACTAATCTGCTGCTTTACAGCACTGGTATATGGTCACTGTAGAGCTACACGAGACACTGTCAACTTCAGTTTTGCTCCAATTCATGATTCCTTTGTTAGTAGTAATAGGATGAATAGTTGGAAGTGAGACATCTTGAAAAAATCCCACTGTACTTGTTATGAACTGTGGCCTCAAGTCTGCATTTTTGTTAGCTTTCACAGTGATTAGTCACTGTACAACAGGAAAGAGCAGAGCACTCTATAGCAGGGCTCCTCTGGCATGCAAAAGATTTTGCCAGACACCTAATCCTCACTTTTTTTTCTCTTTGGTACCTTCATTCTTATACTCATTAAAGTGAATGGAAAAGGTCCCTATTGAGGTGGTAAGTTTGGTTGCACTCCGAGATCCATTGTCTACAGATACTGCTGTGGCAGGGTGTCCAACCCTGGGATGGGAAAGAAGGGCAGAAGAAATATGGCTATGGAAGTGAGAGATTCTGGCTTGTAACAGAGACCATTCTTGGATGACAAACTGATGGGGTTTGCAGTTTGATTTAAATCTGATTGTGTCCTCCTTTCTTTACTAGGCCACGAGCTAACTAAAAATAAGGATATCATTAGAAGACCTGGAGCATGCTAAGGTGGTTAAATTGCCCTTTTAGACATGAAACAAGTAAAAGAAAAGTCCTGATGGCTGTGAAAGGTCCCTAAAATGTGAGAAGGGAAGGTGTATCCAATAGGCACAGAAATATAGAGCATGGAGTTAAGTAAGAAATATGAAAAGCAAAACAGCAAACAGCTGACTTAGGGGATTGGAGTTGTCTGTAGTTGAAGTTGAAGTTAAAAGAGAATAAAATTAAGCTAAGAAACAAAGGAGATTATAGAAGACATTAAACAAAGCATTTTTAAACAATAAAAGTTCCAAAAATAAAAGCATAGAAAAAGGAGATCAAAGAGACACCATTTAGCCAGATACAAATAAAATTATGAACTGAAAGAAAAAAACCAACCCCTAAAGTATTAAGACCCTTAACTTGCTTTCACACAAGCAAAAAGGGATTTGTGCAAATGAGAAGTAATATCACCTGTCATTAAAGTGCCCTTGCAAAGAGACAGATGAGGATGGCCACAGGGCTGGAGGGTAAAATGTTGATGACCACTGATGCTACAGTGGTCACAGCTACATTTAACTGTGGCTAAATGCATAAGTTAGGGGAAATTCCTACAGCCACCTGGACAAGCCTGGAAGGATTTAAGAAAATTAGTATGGGAAAATTGGAAATCAGTTTAGGGAACCTAGGAAAAGAGGAAAACTAGAAGAAACTTTTCTGTGCAGTTTAAAATGGGCAGATTTTGAAGAAATTCGCCAATAGCGAAAGACTAATGCATCTTAACAGATAAAAACAGCAAGTAAAACATTTAAAAACAGATTATTAAACACAGTACAAACAACAGTAGGCTCGGGAATACCAAAAGTAGGAAGAAAGGTTGTGAAAACTGTTGGTTATTTTGAACACAGCAGGTAAAAATCAGGAGCTACGTAAGAATCTGAAGGACAAATCTTGATCAGAAATGAACCTGTATTTATGCTTTGCTGGGCTTGTGGTTTGTTTTGTGCCTCATTAGAAGGAGCAGAAAATGAATTTTAGTTTTAAATGTAATATACAATACTACATACAGCTGAAAACTCACAGTAGTTTTGGCAAGAGAATTTTATTTTAAAATGCAAGAAGTATTGTGGGCACTAAGATATCAGTTGGCTGTTTAAGGGATGTGGCTGCTAGTGCATTGGCTCAACTAACTTGAATTAAAAGGTTTAATTTAAATATCTCTTTGGAAAACATATTACATTAGCATATCCAAAAGCTGTGACGGAATTGAAGGAATTAGATTTGTCTAGTTGAAAGACAAGGCTGAAAACATCAGCCTAATGGACAGGGGATATTTTCAAAGGTTATTATACATATAGAGGAGAACAGGTTTTTTAAATGTCCTTTTGAAAGAAGAAAGAAATATATTGTAGAAAGACATTAAATTGTTTTGGGGAAAATGGAGATGAGGGGGGCGGTAGCACAAATATCTCAGGAACTTGGTCCCTATGGCTTGAAGAGTTTCCCAGTGGAAGCCCAATACTCCTGTTGTTTTTCTTCCCTCACAGTCTGTCATTATACTTTTTTATATTTAGCAAATATTTTATTGATAAATAAATTAAGCACTTGCCATTCTTCCATTCCTGAGAGCTCTCTTTGGTGGGGGCTGCTCTCCAGCAGTGGTCACAGGGCAGCGGAAGTGCTTGGCTTCCTGAAATTCCTGATTGTGAGTGCGAGTAAAAAAGCAGGGACTCTGCTCTGACTTGGCACCATCACACCCAGGTTCCCAGTGTTAAATTAGGTGAAATCTGTTGCCTTTCTCTAAGTCAGTGTGGATGGCATTGGGTCACCTCCTCTTGCACAGCCACTCTGTGGCGTCATCGGCTGCGATGTGGTGGATACTGAAATGTTCCTGGGCATTGCACACCAGGTGGAAATGCCTGGAACATGTTGTTCAAGATGGATGTCCTGTGAAGTAGTGTTCTGCAGAACAAGGAAAAGTGTACATCCAATAGGCAAAAGCTGGAAACAGGTCCGGGGAACTTCCACTCACCTGGGTGAGTAACAAGCCTGGTGTATGAACACAAGCCTGCAGAAAATCCAGGGTGCAGGGCATCAGTTATTCATCCTGACACTGAAGAGACTTCTCTGATGTATAAGCTGTAGTTAGCATGAGAAATATATGGTTCTAAGGGACCAGTTGTTGAAAAAAGTAAGGTTGGAAAAATATCTGAGTTCTGTGTTAAGAAAACAATTGAGCTATAAAAATCATTTGTGAAATAGATCAAAGGAATGGTACGGATGACAAACAACACAGGGCTGGCGGATGGAGCTCTATAGAAATAACATTTCACTGTTTTGATGTACCCCCTTGCTCTGTCAGTGGGTGTCTGAGCTGTGTTAGTTTGTATTGTTTAATGTGCAGTGGTGTGTGACCCAGTAGAAGCAATAAACCACAAAGGCAAATTAAAAGGTAAATTAACAGTCTTAACTATTGGAACATAATGGATAAAATTAGATTTCATTTCTCTTTCATTCCAACTGGCTTACTTTGCCCAATCTACTTCTCTTACAGCACCTCCAGTTTCCTTCTAGCCTCTGCAATTCCTTGGAGACACATATGTCCACAAGATGGTACTAGGCTACCAGTAGCCCCTACAATGGCTGGTCAGTGAAGGCTCTTGAAATTGCTGCTGGTCAAGTGTCACCAGAGAAGCTCACTCAAAAAATCCCATTAGTGCTGTTTCCTATGAGAGGCATTCAGGCCAAAATACCTGTTTGGTTGGTTTTTTTAATGAAACAAAATTCCAGTAGGAATCAGAGCAGATCATTGCTGTGACTGATGCTCTGCATACTCACACCTGTTTCATAGCAGATAGCTTCATTATTGCCTTTGGAGCCACTTCCAATTTAAACTAATAAACTAACTTACAAAAGAGAAGAATGAGGCTGTGAATTACAGCAGCTTTATGAATCTGTGTTTTGACACATTTAAAAAAGAGAAATTTGACCTAATGTATTATAAATACCTCATTTGCTTTAAGCAATTATTGTAATCTATCACATTGATGCAGACAACACAAACATGCATTACATTTCTCACGCTAAAAATTGTTCAAACAGGCTTGAATAAATTGTTAATACTCTATAAGCTGCTAGTGGAACAGCGCAATGATTAGCTCTTCTCTTCACATGATTCAAATGCGTTAGTGACACTGCTGACTAATGACTTGCAAAATTTTTGTTAAAGACACAGGTGCATTTTAAAATGGCAGCCCAGTTCTTAAGTCAATGGCATTTCAGACTTTGAAACTGAAAAGCTTTGTTACATTGGTTTATGTAAAATTAGTGCTTGATTTTAAATTTTTTAAAAATGACACTCCACATACAATCATGTTAATTCTGTTGTGATGTTAGATACAAGTTACTCTTGAAAAATATCTTCTCATAATACGATTACTGGAATACTGTTAATCCTGACTGTATGAACAAGGCTGCGGTGTTAATTAAAGACGGTGAAGTGCTTCCTCACCAGCACCGTGCAAATGGAGCAATAAATAAGGCCCCTGATAGCTTGGAAAACATTCGTTACTACTGATCAGATCGCAAATGCTTAGGCAGTACAAAGGGTTAGTGGTCCCTACGAAGGAAGGTGCCCACCTTTAGCATACTTGGTACTTGTTTCACTAATTTTAATACAGTTAAGTGGAGATGACCACATCAGTATGGTCATAATGAAATCCCTCAGTGGGAGATCTGAAGTAATGAGCAGAGCACACAATTTGTGACTCGAGGCCATTTAAAGGAGTTCGTGTGTTTAATTGGCTTAATAAAATTAAGATCATGAATGAGGCTGTCATTGTAACAGGGCCCGCCGAGAGAGGCTCAGGACCTGAGGGCCCGACCCAGTGGTCCAGCAGGGCCAGGCCCACCTATCCCAGCGAGAGCTCCGGCGTGCCCAGCCGGGGCTGGGAGCGCGCGTCCGAGCGCGGCCGTGCCATCTGCGGGGCTTCCTTTCGGTGGCCGCGGGCTGCCGGGGAAGGTGTCCCGCAGGTGTCCCTCCAGCTGCGGCCCCTCCGGCGCACCTCTGGGAGGCGGGATACCGGCGCTAGNGGCTGCGCGCACCCCGCACACGGCGCGCTGCCACCGAGGGAGGGAGGGAGCGAGCGAGCACCATGTGCCGGCCAGCGCTCGCCCGGCTGCTGCTCCTCCAGCTGCTGCTGCTCAAGCTGCACCTCGGCAAAGGTGGGTCCGGCGCGGCACGGCCGCTCTCCCTCAGCGCCGGGGTCCCCCGGCCTCAGCGGTTCTGGGGAGGGGGCGAGCGTCCTGCCGGCACGGGCACCCCGGGGTGTGCGGCCGCGGGCGCCCGCTCGCCCCGGTGCCCTGCGTGCGGTTTGGGACCTGCGGAGGGCCGGGCACGCTCGGGGGTTGCGACCTGCGGGGGCCGGGCACGCTCTTCAGCGGGCGAATGCAGCCCGAGCGCTGGTGACAGGAGCTGCCACCTTTAATCCCTTTCAGAGGGGATTTGTGCCTCATCAGAGCAGCGCGGCACCGAGTCTGCAAGGCAGATTTGCTCCATTCTCCCCCCCGCCCTCAACTTTAGTTGGGTCAGGTCCCTTTTCCCGGGACGGCGCCGGTGCCTGTTCCGCCCCGCGTCCCCAGGTGTCGGTGCGTTTTGCCCCGGTAACGGATGCGCAGGAGGTCCCAGCATCGCTGCGCTTTATAATTTTTCTTTGTCTGTTGTATTTCGGGTTTAACCATCTTCTATTCCCAGGTTCCTTTTCCCTCCGCCTTTAAAACAATGCGGGGAAGCACGGGAATGGCCCCTTTTATCCCTGCACAAAGCAGCTTCGGGATCGCCGCCGTGCTCCCGCGGAGGCGCGTCTCCCCCCAGCCCCGCACCGAGCCGCTGTGCCCCGGCGAGCCCAGCCCCAGCCCCGCACCGAGCCGCTGTGCCCTGGCGAGCCCAGCCGCAGCCCCCACCCTCGGCCGCCTGCGGC